>CAUYUJ010014738.1:8881-96381 GCA_963575745.1 Prorocentrum cordatum | reverse complement strand
AAAGTCGGGAGGGGAGGAGACGGAGAGCATAGTCGCACGCAACGGTCGCGCGCACGACTGCTTGCAAAAAGGAAAACAGTGCGTACAGTCTGGCCTAACACCAGACTGCAAGGCGAGTTTCCTCGCAAAGCATTTCACGCAAATACAAGACAGCCCCTTCAAACAATGAAGGGCTATCGGCTCAGTTAGAGGTAAGCCAAACAGGCCATACCTCACCAAGCAAATGTGTATTAAGGCAAAGAGCCTGAGTTGTACGAAGCCGGCTCGTTGCCAGGCGTGAAATATAAGGCTCGTTTCCGAGCAACTAGAGGGGCGCCTTTATAGTAGGCGCCCGTGCTGGCAAATTGGACCGCGAGGGCAACAAGGACAGACTAAAATTGATTAGACTTAGGTTTGTCTCTGTCCTCGGGACCCCGAAAGGGAACAAATTGCTTCACGTCATACTTAAATGACTGAGTGCCTGACATCACTTCCAGAAGCAGCTCCCGATCGATGCTTCCCTTTGTATGCCCATCTGCGGTCATATCCCTAGTATCACACCATTGCACATTATGTACTATACCTATATCCATGAGCTCACGTATCCAGCTGATATGGCCCAGCAGAGTCCGTTCTGTAGGTATCTTGAGATCCCTGCTTGATAAAGATTTGTAGACGGACTCGGCGTCTATGGTGAGAGAGACTTTGATAGCTAGGCCTCCAACTTCACGCATGTCTCGTAGTTGTCGTGGAGTCAAAGCTCCTGCCTTAAGCTCGTGGAGAGTAATGAGCGTAGGGTAACGCTCATCAAGGTGATGTGCAGCTGCAAGTGCCTCCGCAGCATAACTGGACCTCACCTGTAATCGGTGTGGTTTGCATAGTCCGTCACAGAGGTGAACGACAGACTTGCCTTGAGGCGAGTTTCCTCGCCGTAGTACATTGGCCCCGCGTATGCCGTAGCCCTTGGTCTCGTCATCCTCCTCCCCGGTAAGCTTCCGATACCCCGAATCGCTATGGATGTCAACTTCATTCGTCGGCTTCATCCGAGGGAAGGTGATGCGTTTCGGGCTGCTGATCAGCTTTCGCGTCACAGCATTCAGACGTCTGACTTGCAGATTGGTGGGCTCTTGAATTTTCTGAAGAGAGACCACGTATACCATGAGCCAGATTTGGGTAAGAAGGGCATAGGCGAGGGCTCCTCGCAGGCTGACGAACATGTCGGTAATGAGTTTCGTGGCTTTGGCATCGGCCGCCGCTCCTGTAAGTTCTGGGCGTGTGATAGGACGTAGTTGTTTGATATACTCGTCCTGGTCCATGATCACATCTCCTTGATCATTCTTAGTGTAGCGAACGGCGCAGTTCGTATATGTGTGCTTGGTGAGCTTGCATTTGCCAAACACCTTTTCGACACGTTGTACATAGTCGTCTATGTTTTTTCTCTAGACCTGTCATGTTAATATCATCGACATGTTTTGCCGTCAGATGGTCACGTATTGCCAACGACATACTTTGAGGAGATCATTGGCAGCGAGTTGGCCACCTACTCAGCCAAGGAATCGTCTACCAGAGACGCTGCCGACAAGTTCGCGCACGACGATCTCCTCAAACTCTGTCTGATGGTCACGAATTCAGACCTTTGGACAGAGTTTGACAGATTGTCACGTATTGCCATTGCGTCGCATGTATGTCGACATGTTTTGCCGTCAGATGTCGAATCTCGTTGCTAACGATTCCTTGGCTGAATTCAAATTCAGGATCGCAGCTGGTCGGTGTAAGTCCTATAGCTCGTGTGGTCGTACGAAGTTTGAGAGAGAACGCTCTTGGAGCGTCCTTGGTACCCGTTCCTGGTTTGAGGCATCTATGACAGTGTCGACTTTCGTCGTAGGATGAGAAGCCGGGTAAGATACGAAGTACCTGAGCACTTCCTGGTGGAAGAGTAAAGCAAACCGTGCGAGTTTCCTCGCCGGTGGCATGGGCAAGTTCCTCATAGGTCAAACCCTTGAGGAACGCCTTATCGATATCCATGGATGCTAAGATCCACTCTGGATGGCATGCCGCTTCACTTGCCAGGAGTCGTTGGGACTGCCTTCGGGCGGTTCCCGAGAATGTTTCCACATCAAAAGCCTCAGTATCTATAAATCCACGAAGGACCAGTCTGAGACGAATGGTTTTAACGTTCTCGGTACCCATCTTTACAAACTTCCACATGTATACATATCTGGATGTCATGATGTTGGAAGCTGTGGATAAATCATGCATCTCAAAGCATCGATTACCAATCCAGATTTTGAGCTCAGTATACAAAGCTTCACTAACCTCCTTTGGATGTGCTGCTATGTCGGCTTTGGTCAGTAGATCATCTTCTTTGACAACCACAGCACGTTTAGCAGCAGAGGATACATATACTCTCATCGTTGCGACCATATCAGTATCGAGCTGTGCAAGTTGAGTCTGATCCAACACTATTTTTGACATTTCCGATGTAAAACATAATTCAACGTAAGGACCATATTCATCACTGTCAAGAGAGTAGCTCTCGTCGGTTGTGGTTGAACAAAGAGAGACTAGACAGGATTCACGTGATTTCGGCTCGTCTCCGAGCATATCTGATGATATAATATCATCTTCGTCCACAAATGCTGAAACCAAAACACATTGGTCGGGCAGCATAGTTGTTGGGACGCAATAAAGATAATCATCAGTAATCGTCGTAGGATGAAGGTCCATACGTAGCTCGTCGTACCACTCTTCCAGCATCATAGCTTCGATATTGTGTTCCTCATTTTCCTCATAGATTGTCGACAGACGGCCTTCACTCGGCGATGAAGCATCTGGTGTGTCTGGAGAAGGCCTGTTTCCAGGCGACTCGTGTTCCCCAGACGTGTTGCTTGAATGCTGATATTTAACCAAATCGTCGTGAAATCCTAAGGAAGGGACACGTGAAGTCAAGCATTGAATAAGTCTGGAGTGAGTGCTACCAGTGATCTGAGAAATGTTTAAGCCGGTGCCCACACATTCGTAGTAGTGGAACGCCGGGCTGATGTCGTTGTCATAGTGGATCAGCGTAGACCCGGTGGCGTACTTTACTGCAGGTAAGCTTGACACACTCTTAGCCAGTCGAACTGCTACTACATGTTCTACTCGGAAGTAATTTCGTACGAGATACTGTAGTGCTAAGTGTACGCGCGGGTGGAACTTGCTGTCGTCTGACAGATTAAGGTTTCCCTTGTAATCGGGGATATAACCGAAAACTTTGGCAGGTTTCCCTGCGCTGAGGTGTGCCACATAAGCAAGGACGGTTTGCATGGCCATATTATCCATGCCAAGTTCCCGTGTGAGGAGACATTCGATGTATAGCGTGTGACGAGCATCAGGATACATCACAATTACCTCACGAGATCCTGCCTTGACAACAATATGTCCTCTTTCAGGCACATTTCGGATTACCGGGAATGGGCCATTCCAGCCTCCATGGTCGTCCTTGGTGGCAGTAGGTCGGTGGTAATCGACCAAATCCCCTGATGAGTAGAGGCGAGCACCATCAGGAGTCGTCTTAGCCCTAAGAGCCCGATTTGTCTTGGCCACAGCAGTAGCCTGAGTTATAGCTTCTAGGCTGACTTCCCTTACACGACGTTCTCGTTCGTGTCCTGAAGTCTCGGGTCCCTTGGGAAAGTCAAGGGTATCGAGATCAGGGAGGAAAGAGGGCTGACGTCCTGTGTGTGCCTGATATGGCGATACTCCGTTATAAAACGTAAACGCATTAGTAACGAAGATGCCTTCCGCCAATACTCTAGTGAATACAACAGGGATGTTGTGTCTATTCAATTCTTCCTCAATCATGTGGAGGACGCCTCTGAGAATGCCGTTTCGTGACTCAATTGAAGTCGCGTGTTGGCCAGGTGCTCGGATACGAAGTTCCGTGCCCTTATTGGCCATCATGGTTTTAGCGGCATCGTTATTCAGGGCGCCTTCTCCGTCTGAGTATAAAACTTTGAAGGGTCCGTGATAGGCAATCCAGCAGTAGTGGTAGGCGTCGATGATAGTGTCACGTTCTCTGTCGGAAATTTCTAGGCCTGCTGCCAGGCGAATACAACGATCCATAATATGAAATATGGTCCGTTTCTTGTAAAACATGAGGTCCATTTCCCCTTCATCGAGCCAGTTACCAGGAAGGCTCACCGATGGTAGTGTTGAGTTTCCTGGACGTTCCCATGCTCTGCATTCCCGACAGGTATCGCAAACTTCCTTGATCATGTTCAGTCGAACGTTATCAAGCCCCACCTTTTCGAGGATTAGCCTCATCTTTGGCTCCTTCGCATGATACCATCGCAGATGCAGTTTTCGGAATTCCTTTTTCACGACATGAGGTTCGTGACTACGGAGACTCTGTAGACTGTGTTGGATGTCGAATCTCGTCCAGTCGGGTAGTCGTGGAGCCCCAGAGCCGGTGGAGGCAAGAGGGTTCCTTGTAGCTCTCCGTAGTTGGTCCCCTGTGTTAACTGCGTCTGGAGGTGGTGGTACGCCTTGTAGACGGCCGCGGCGGGCCGCTACCTGTGGCACTTCGCTAGAAGACGCAGAAGGCGTGTTTCCACGCTCGGGGGCGTCTCGTAGCATGTCGTAGCTGCTGGCACCAGATGTCGGATCGACGTTGCCGAAGGATCGTGGTCGCGGTGGCCTGGCGTGTGCGCCTTGACGGCCACCTGAAGCTGAAGCTTGGCCCTCACCAGGTTTAGGTAAGGGTTTCCACCAAGCTGGCACGGTTTTGCCTTCGGGGTCGTGGTCGTCTGGTAGTTTAAATGGTTCAGCAAAACGACATTTACCAGGTTCGGTATCGAGGTGGTTCTTAACACCCTTGCTTCTCGTAAGATCCCTCTGACATGCTGGACATGGCCAATATACAGAGATGGAATCATGATATTTACACTGCGTAGGGTCTCTGTTATGGCTAGGACTGTCCTTTCGGACGTTGTCGATGCATGCCGGGCAAGTAGCCACCTTTGGGATGATACGATCACCGATGCGTCTCATACCTTCGCCTGGTTCAGCTTGATCGGGAAGGTCTGTAGGATAAGCATGTGCGGTACTTATAGGCGCGTTTCCGCGCGTGGTGTCAATGGCTTTCGCCAGATATACAGCTTCCACGAAGGCAGACTGCAGTCGTCGGGTGTATTTTTGTGCCAGTGAAAGCTCGGTATTGCACGGTTGTGCGTGCACATGCTGACCGTTACACTTGAGTCGCTCAAAAGGTTTAAGAATTGTCTCGTCGTTGCTGGTGATATTTGTCGGCTTCTTAATATAGTCACCAGTCGTGTCTTTAAGTCCCGTAGCGCATTGGTCAATGCGTACGGTTGTAATGCGTGGTCGGTTGGCAAGCTTCTTCCATGGAGAAATATCATCTACCCATGTTCCTGTAGTTTGTTCGCGTATAAACCACCTCCGAGCGTCATCTTGGGTTACAGCAATTTTGCCACAATAAGTTATGTGTGGTAAGTCTTCTTTATGGTGCTGTTCCCAAGTGTGGTAGTTGAATTTGTAGTTGTAGTAGGATGGTGGTCCTGTGGTGCGGCAGCTGGGTTGCAGCATGGCAACTCGTACGTAGCATATAGCAAAGTAATGATCTATAACCTGCTGCACCGAGGGGTCTCCCAGGTCGACATACGTAGTCTTGTCCAGGTTGCCGCCTGAGGAAAGTCCCCTTGAGAAGGCAAGCTCTGAGATGCCACCCTCACCGCCACAAAGCTCCAACATATCCACGCAGTTGTTATGACCATAGCATAGTGTAGCAACTATGCTGTATATGTTAGCGTGTGTGTCGGGCATAGATGTGGGGAGGGTAAGGAACAGGTCATCGTCCTCGTCGGAGCTTATCAGCTCAACAGGGACGTCAGTACTCCAGGTTGCCATAAGATCCTGTCCGAGTCCTGACAAGTCGTCGCCGCAATCATCGTTTCCGTCTTCAACGTGCTTTTTAATGCGGCGAGGCTTGATGCCTGCTTCCTTTTCGGCTTTGAGCCTCTCCTTCTGCTTTATACGCGATTCAGTGGGTAAAGCTTGCTCGTCTTGTTCGTCGGTCTGTGTACTCATTGTCGTGGTTGAATGGGTACATGCGTCAATCGCCAGAGTCGGGAGGGGGAGAGAACAGTCATCTATGATGACGCGTCGATGTTTCTGTGGTGATTGAGTCGGCTCGTTTCCGAGCAAGACCGGTTCCTCGGGTTGCCAATACAACCGAGTACTGATGTTGGCAACCCCTGCAGGTAATGGTGCATGCCAATCATATCCTGTTGGTTGATCGGTAACTGAGATATCCTGAATAACCGCATTGGTATCCAGGTTGATTGTTACACGTCGGATGACTTCAGACCATTTTGGTCCTCCCTTATTAGTCGTCACGTAGTGACGGGTGTTATGGTCTGTACGTGTATACGTATTTAAGTATACAGGCACGTTTCCGTGCGTGGTGGTGCTCCCCAGGATGTTGTCGTTCAAATGACGGATGAGTGTAGTACGTGTCTGAGCTCGCCATTCAGCATGCCGTACTGTATGGCCGTACCAATCCAACACATGTTGTGGTATTGCCTGCTTACAGGTACATGCCCACAGCTTCGAGCTAATCGGTATTGAAGATGCTACCTGCATATACGTACCGCTTGGTGTACTGTCTTGCATATTGAACCGAATACCGAAATGACACAAACGCATCCGTATTACTGACAACTTTAGATCTTCCAGGGTGTCACGTACTGGAGATAACTTCCAAACATATCCTGGGGGACCAAATATTATGATCTTCATGCGGAGTTTCTTGGCTTTTATCAACAGGTTCTGGATACGTGACCAATGTGGGGCCACTCTCTTTCCTGGAGTTCTTACGTACCAGTCACCCGGAGTACTGATCCATATGAGAGTGTAATCTCCACTGATCACCGCACCTAGGTAGTTTGTGCCCACGCTTGTCATAAGTTCGTTGTGGGAAATACGATCACAAATATAACCTCGTGTGCGAAGGTCGGCACAGGCCTCCCTCGTATCTTCAATGACAAAAGCCCTCTTACTAAGGCAGGTTACCCCGCTGTCCTTGTTACCCCCCGGCTTTTCAGCCAACAGGCAAGACGACGAGGGGGCGACGTCGCCCTGCCATCTTCAAGATGAAGAAGATGTGCCTGCAATATCTGCCAGCATCTGGGCTTCCCTCAGATGCTGGAGCTCAGCACTGCAGCGCGCCGTGGCCTCAGAGGCGGATTGCTCCGCAAATGCTGTCAGCATCGATGGATTATCCATCAGCTGTTTCAGCACGCCTTTGGACCTAGCGTCGCTGACCGTATGCAATTCACGATTAGTGTATCCCATCACTATCTTACGGCGGGACTGTACAGCGTCCATGGGTACACTTCCACCATGCTGGGCCAGTGTCCTGGCAACAAAACAATCGAACGTCTCAAGATCGTCGATGTTGTCGCCTCGCATGGTGGCCTTGGCGAGTGTCTCCATCAACCCCTGAGGCAGGTTTCCCTGCAATTGCTCGCGCTCCTGCGCCGGGGTCGGCTCGCCCGTCAGCACTGTCTGGAATGACGTGCTGCTTGAGCTCGAGGCGGGTTGCCCCGCAGCTCCAAAACAATCACACCTGATCGACAGATGCCCTGACGGCAACTTTGTCGTTGGCATGATTTTGGAGCCTTCTGGGAGCTCCATTTTGACCTGCCCCTTACCAGGGAATATCAGCTTCTCCTGGCCTCGTTCAAGCACGATGATCGTGCGTTTGTCCTGCATACTATCGAGGCCTAGGATGGCTGGCAGGTCCTTGCCACAGCCTGACACAATGTTCGTCTTGTATGAATCGAGTTGGGCCGACCCCTGGTACTCGCAGGCAATACTGAATGTGCCTACGGTATCCGCTGGGGCCGACCCTTCTCCCACTCCGTTGATATTCAAACGAGAGCGGGGCTCGAACGTACAAGTACGGCCATGTGCCTCGGCAGCCTGGACGAACTTACGGCTCGTGTTCTCGCCCATGATGTTGATCTTCGAACCGGCGTCGATGAGTATGGAATTTCCGCCATCATCCAAGAACGTCTTACTCGGCTGCTTGATGTGCACAGTTTCTGAAGTGTCGGCTGTGTCGGTAGGCGGGTTTCCCCGCGACACAGTCGTACTCCCTGGCGGGTTACCCCGCGTGACACTGGCATGCGACTCGCTCTCGGCCATGCGTGCCAGGTCGATGTACTGGAAGTACGACACGTGCTGGGCGTGATCGCCACGCTCCTCCCGCCAGTTGCCATACTCATCACGTATGCTCTTATACTGCTCGCGGGTCGTGCGCCTTATCAACGTCAGGTACGAGTGAAGGGCGATGTCTTGCAGCCCCTCGTTCGTGATGTGATCCCGGTACTGCAGCCACTTCTCGAACTCCTCGTTCGTCGCTGTGATGTTGACGGCCCTGGCTGCTGTTGCTGCTGACGCCACTGAGGATTCTGATAAGTCTAGCGACGGACTATCAGTTTCAGGATTGTTGGCATCCAGCATCAATGTTGTGTGCGTATTATCCATCTGATTCTGGAAATGTCGTACACGCAATTCACGCAGCTGATCAGGGTCCAGTGACATCTCAGCCTCGCCTCCACTCTGGGGAGACATCTGAGGAGTATCATGCAGGTTTCCCTGCTGAGGCGCCGTCATCGGGATAAGCTGATCAAAATATCTCGTTTCCATAGGCGGCCTTACCTCTTCAGGCAGGTATCCCTGCTGTTGTGACGGAGCTGTCTGCGTAGCTAGCATCCTAGACGTCATCTCCTCCACCATGCTCCTCAGCTCCCGCAGCTCTCTCGCTGATTGCTCAGGAGTCTGACTAAAGGAGCCGGTCCATGGGAAGGATGATGCTATGATGCCAGGTGCTCGGCAGATAGCACATGGTGGCTGCTGGGGATCTCCCTCGCGCTGGTTTGCAACGTGGCCCACCACATTTGAATTCCAGCATCCCTCGTGGAACAAGTGCTTGCACCTCAGGCGGTAGACGCTGTCCCTGGGCTGAAATTCTTCGAGGCATACCGCACAGGTATCTTCCATCCCAGTAAAGACCTCTACGTCTGCTGCCCTGGGATATACCCGCCGCTGCCTCTCCAGTACCGTCTCGGAGGGCATGAAGGCTGATGGGGGTGTCCCCGTTGGATTCAGCACCTCCTGCACTTCGACATTTGGCATGGAAGTGGTAGGAGTCACGGCGGGCGAGTTTCCTCGCAAAGGTGAGCCCCTGTTTCTCACCACATCAAGTGCAGCTGCACGTGACTGATCCCGTACACTTTGCACCGCCTGCCTTCTCCTGAAGCATGCCTGCTGAGTGTGGTGCGTCTGCCTGATGTAGTCAGGCACGCCCCTACTGCCAGACGATATTGAATGGGCAGTGGGCTGGACAACCACCTCTGGTGATGTCGGTGAAGGCATGAAGGCCATGTGCGGGTACATGGAATGGTCACTGCAGCGCACATTAGTGAGGTTATGCATCTGATCCGCCAATTCACGAACAAATTTGTTCGGAACCCTTGACCCATCAGGGTATAATGGCGGGTTCATCTGCGCTGGTGGTGGCCTCTGGCCCTGAGACATGCTCGGATGGGCATTAAACGCCGGGATGAAGGCTCGTTGCCGAGCAGGGCCCCGTGGGTTGGGACCCTCAGGTTCCCAGGACCAGGCTGGCCTCCACCTCTGCCCACTTGGGTGAGGCAGATTATGGCTCTGCACCTGCTGCACCGCGGCCGCCACTCTTGAACGATAGTCGTCAGGTACACTAGCCCTATGGTGGCTTGGTGTGCCAGGCAGGTTTCCCTGCTGACTCGTTGGCGTGCCGGGCGGCATCATGTTGAGGAGGGCTGTGCTGTGCTCAGCCCTAGCCGCAGCTATCCTCTCCATGAGAGTGCCGTTTGTGGCAGGGCGGACAGGTGTCCAGAACGGGGATTGTGCAGGTGGTGTGCCCAATGGAGTCATGCCCCTTGGAGTGTGCATGCTCTGAGTAGGGCTTCCATGCATTGGCTCAAACCCAGCAGGTCCGCTTGTAGGCAGGTTTCCCTGCATGGCCCGACGATTTCTCGTTGCCATAGCGGACATTGCCCCCTGGCCTGCGGCCCAGGGGTCCTGCTGGTATAACCTGTCCGCCAGCTGTTCTACCTGGTCAGGGTTCAGCGCGGCTGCGATCTGATCCAGGTCCGAGGTACTGATGGCCTGCCAAGACACGGCGCTAGGCCCTTGGCTTGGGGCACGGCTTGGAGCCGCGCTCCCGGCCTCACTCTCGGTGATCATGAAGATCCGATGGATCTCAGGCTGGTTTCCCAGCTTGGTGGGGCTATAGTGGTCCC
Organism: Prorocentrum cordatum; assembly: GCA_963575745.1. Lineage (NCBI taxonomy): Eukaryota > Dinophyceae > Prorocentrales > Prorocentraceae > Prorocentrum > Prorocentrum cordatum. Next base: position 86,056 of record CAUYUJ010014738.1, on the reverse strand, counting down.
CAACTTCCCTGTGGAGGTAGACCATGGGGGGGTCGACGCCCTCTTGGTCTCGGGACCACTGATATTTGACGCTGGCAGTGCCAACGTCGGCCCACCTGTCAGGAGCAGACATCATTGCGACAGAGACTCGAGCATGGCGGCTCCCCAGATACTCTGGATTACGCCAGTGCCTTCCCGTGGACAGGTCCTCTACATGAGAGATGTAATGCGGTTCGATGATACCGTTATTTCCTTCGGACAAGAGGACTCCGTTATCGGACCAACAGAACTTCATACCATCTTGTATGGCCTTACGCCAATCTACGAAGATGATGATGTCTGAGTCTGGGTCCCACCCACTGTTCACGGAACGACGGCGAACTGTCGGCACGAAATGAATGTGCGACCGGCCTGTCCATCTTTTCTTCGTGTTATGCTCAGGTCTACAGGACAGGCCGTGATACATAATCCCTTCGAAGGCGTACCATCGAGTGCCATGCATAGCAACTTCGGGGTATGGGGCCGGTCTCCCGGCAGGTTGGTCGCACAGCACAATGTAGCTGTACAGCGACCATGGAGCTCTCAATGCCCATGAATGCCCCTGAGAGGCGCGGATGAAGATAGCGGGCTCTCCAGAGTCCCGCATCAACACCTTGAACTGTAGGCGTTGTTTTTCTTCTCCGTCTGGTTCACGGACATGAGCAACTTCCATCATGATGGCTGCTAGTTGGTCAACCGAGCGCCCATATAGCTGCTCGTTGATGACCTTGGCCTCGTCATACTTTGGATTATACCCAGCGTGTCTTGATTGGCCTGTGTTCCACGGGTAATGGTCAACGAGTTCCACTAGGTTAACCCAACCATCATGATCATCGAAGGATTCCAGGCCCCACACAGGATTGTGTGGTCTGTCTGGCGCATGTCTGCATATCCTGCTGAGAGCTTTACTCAGCTGTTTGAGAATGTCATTTGATGTGGGAAGGATTCCAGCTTTCCTGCATTCCTTCATGAATGTCTCATCCACCGAGCGTATCGGTGGGATCTTCCGAAGCGCAAGTCTATCCCTGATCACCTTCGGAGTCCCACTAGTGAAGGACGTGTCACCTGGGTGGTGCAGCTGAACCACTGGCGGGTTTCCCCGCATCGGAACCTCTGTTGCTGAAGAGGCTGCAGCTCCTGAAGAGGAGGAAGCTGCGGCGGCAGCGCCTGGCGGGTTTCCCCGCGGAGATGCGCGACTGGCGCTGCCCCTGATCTTCGGCACCCAGGTACCCCTCGACATAGCACCTTCATCGGACCTCCTGGAACGGGCCGCCACAGGCGAAGCTGGCGCAGGTGCATACCCACTGCGCTCGAAAGCTGCCGCCTTTTTCGCAATGGAGCTGCTGCGACTAGGCGGGCGTCTTCGTTCCTCCATAGGGTCCTGAGGTTGCTGCTTGGGCTCAGACGCTTGTGTAGGAGTTGCGCCAATCGGCGGCCTCGGAGTTTCAGTTCGAGGCACCTCCATCTGCACGTCTGGCCCAGGGTCCTGAGGGCTCGTCTTCGGTTTCGGCACCGAGGACGGCTTAGGTGTCGGGGGTTCACTCTTAGCCTTCGAAGTTAGTGGGAGTGGGGGCTTCGTAGCCCCCTTCATGTAGATCTTACTAGAATCCTCCAACATCTTGCGAGTTGCCTCGCGAGTGCGTTCTTCTGCTGTCCGCATACGCTCCTCGTCCTCCGCCACACGTTGAGCCTTTTTTCTCGTCCTTGATTGTCGGTTCTGGTTGTTGGGACTGGCTAGAGACGCCAGGCGAGTTTCCTCGCACACTAGGAAGACTAAAGAGCGCGTCTTTTTCTTCCTGGGTCGTGGCTACCAGTCCCCTTGGAACAGGAGCAGGCTTCTCTTCTCCTTTCGGATCCAGGTGGCTCAAGATCCCGAGACGACGATTCACTTCTGCGATCTCGTCCTGTGTCATCGGGATAAGTTGCGGATGGCCCTCTTTATGAAGGGTTTTGCCCCTGTTGGGGCTCAGGCCTTCGTTGTTGCCAACGGGGCATCCTGGCCTGTGGTTCTGGAACGGCTCGGGACAAGGTCCGCATGCTGCGTGAGGCCTATACTGCTTGCGCGCCGCGATAATGTCTCGCAGCTGAGTCCGCGCTTCTTGAATTTCAGGGCGGCGGATATTTGTTGCAAGCTGATAGCCTCCGCGGATGGCCTTGCCATCGCTGTCCCTATAGGCAGGGTTGCCCTTGCCGAAGGCCGAGTGTTCCCCTTTTCGGCGTCTTGGGTCGTTGTACGGAAGTAGCTGGCCACCTCTCCTAAGAGCGTGTTCTTTTGGGCCAGCCTGCCTCCACTCACGAGGAAGTCGAGCCTGTGGATGTGGCTCTTCTCTGACGCGCGTATGGGAACGAGACCTTCTGGTGTTCTCATCAGAAGAAGCTGCCGAAGCAGCAGGAGCGGCACCCGGTGGAGGTGCCTGAGGAGGCTCCTGTGCGATCCCAGATGGATCGTCCGATGGAGGCAGGTCTCCCTGCTGGATGGAGCTCGGCGCAAATGGCGCTTGTGCCGATGGTGATGATGATTCAGACTCGTCAGGATCGAAGTCAACCTCTTCCTCGCCATTCACGTCCATCATGAGGATGGTGACGTCATCCTCATCTAGCCCGCAACCATCGCCTTCAACTTCTTCTGATGTCGAACTACCTATGATGATGGCCATTGGCGTATCTGGTACAGGCAGGTTTCCCTGCATAGCCGGCGTCTGTGCGTCGCTCGGCTGTCCCGGGGTAGGAGGCGCTGTTGTCGGCTCAGGCTCGTTGCCGAGCACAGGCTGCCCGGCAATATTGCGCATGGCCGTATGGTTTGGCCACATTCCCACCGCCTGGAGACCCCATCCTGGCGGAGGAAGATCATGACCGCGCATAGCAATAGCCATTTCTAGAGCATTACGCCATCTACCACGGGAGTATATCAAGTGTCTCTGCACGTCCTGAGGATGCACGCTGTCAATGAGAGTCAGAGCTGCCAACAACAGCTCTGAGCTACCACAAGCGTCAGTATCCTGCATTATCATAATGTCAGCTTCGATATGTTCTTGACTCTCAGGATAACCAGTAATAAGTATCTCATGCATCCTCATGAGGGTCTGCAAAAGGGTGCGTGGTCCATATTCGCCTGGAGCAAGCGAACCAGGAGGTATAAACGGAGTATCTGGTTCGCCTGCAATGAAGGCCTGAACAAATGCCTGAGACTCCATTTCAATTAAGTCTTCAGTGGTCTGGGGATATTCTCCCATCAAAGACGGCCTGTTTCCAGGCGGGATTTCGGGCGGAGGTTCGAGGTGTCGTTGAACCTCGGAAGGCGAAGCCTCTATAGTGGTGTCCTCGTCGCTACTCTCGTAGGCCATGATGTTGCCTGGGTTCCCGAACATCCAGTCGAAGAAAGAAAGAGGCTGGTTTCCCAGCGTACCGTGATCCACGGGAGTGAGCTCGTTATTGCCAATAACGAACCGGCGGACGTACTCGAGGTAGTACGCGTACAATCCATGACCATACGCCTCGAGCTCGTCGACGTTGTCCATGCCAACAACCCAAGTGAAAAATATCTGCTCCATAGCCTCAAAGTCCTGGAGGCTCAGATACTCAATGGATGGTTCACTTGAGCCAAAATGGACTTCGGTCGACCTGCCCTTTCCATTTCCCTTCACTGGACAATCTCGCACAAGATGATCGGAACTACCACATTCATGGCATTTAAGAACCTGGCCGTCTCTACCTCGCGGGTTTCCCCGCCTACCTTTGCCTTTTCCTGAGGTCTCTCTACGGCCTTTACCACGGCCTTTTCCCCCAAAGAATATCTCATCATGTTGTTCATCTGAGAGCCTCTGGAGAAATGCCGCGATGCCTCGTCCGTTCAACCTCCGACGACCTCGCTTACCTTTACCTTTTCCCTTAAAACTTCTCCGTATCCTCCTTCTAACACGACGCACTGGTTTTCGTGTGAACCTCCTCCACCTTCGTTTAGCTTGTTGTAGTAACCAGAACAAATGTTCAGCACGCTGATTGTCGTTATCCATATTCATGATATCTGACCAATCTAGAGCTTCAACACCATCTGATGATATAGTGTCTGTATCGGTGCCGGAGTCGAAATCCTCGTCTCCCAAGTAGGTGGATACACCGTCGGTTAGGGGGTTTGATTCCCCCCATAAGGAGCGGTGTGGTTGTGGTTCTCTAGAAGGAGGGCTGGTTGCCCAGCTTGGTTGTGATCGATCCCCTGCTAATAAAGCAGTGGATTCTCCTGGGTCATCGGCCCATATGCTTGAGGGCCCGTTTCCAGGCTGGGCTTCAGTAGTCAAGGTAGTGTAGAAATTTCCACTACCAGATCCCCTTCCCCTTCCAAACACAGATCCTATGTTACCAGGAGACCGTTCAGATAGGTGGCCTATCGAACGCATCCTCTCCAGCAACTCATCATACTGTTGTTGTGTTCGGGGCATTTGGTGATTGAGTGGCTGTAAGAGTTGCATGGCTCGCTGGTTGCCGACGCCTAAGGCGCGGAATAGGATAGTGGTTAGCAGTTGGAAGTTGGGAAGGTCGAATCCCACCGACTGTGCCTCAAGTCGGGCCATTTCGAATCGGGTAAGGGTGACATCGATTCGTTCCCCGTGAGGCACGTGGAAGTCGATGAGTTGTGTGCCGGAAGTGAGCTGTCGCTCATCTTCCAGGCGTTCGAACTTCATGCTTAGGAGGAACATGATGTAGGTCACTGGGTCTGTGTGGACCCCATCGATGTCAGCACCATAGTTTATAATGTCAGGCGGTACCCTCATGGCGAGTGTCCTCGCTAGGCCACCTAGGCCGCGTTGTATTGCGGCCGCTTGGGCCTGTGGCGTCATACGTCCGCTTGTAACGTTGAGCCATGCGTTGACCTCGTAGATGTACTCACGAAAAGGTACATTACCTTGAGGGTCCCAATATGGGCCATGTGTTTGCCCATCGGTGCTGTTTTCTCCACGACGCATGTGTCCGATTGCTGCCCCCAGCGCGAACCATATAATAGCGAAAACGACTAGCCCGAGAATGTGTAGAGAAGGACGGTTATGATGCGCGTTGTCGCGCTGGGGTAGCGCCTTGTCGAGTCTTCGAGGCGCTCTGTCTGGCGGGTCTCCCCGCCCCTGCTTCAAGTATTGCGCTGTTAGCTCGTTGCCGAGCGGTTGGTGGTAACGCAATGATGAAGCGTATATGGTACCAGTCTGGTCGTCTAGACGTCGTACCTCTCGTGTTGCTTCTTGCTCTTGGATAGATCCTCGTAAACGTACTGGGAGTGGTGGCGCAGGGTGGTAGGTGGTCACGAAGATCGTGCCGAAGAATATGAGGCTAAGAAGAGCAAGAGCTGACCACACGAGAGTGCGGCCAGCTCCGCTACCAAGTCGAAAGTGAGCCTGGTAACTCAAATAGCATCCGATTCCATGATAGACATCGGATGGCAAATAGCGTCCATCGCTCTGCTGTGATAGTACAGTATGAGGGGTGGACGGATAAGATAGGATAAGATCGATGTAATGATCTTTCCAGCACATAGCGAACACTCGCGGTGTCCGGGCAAATAGGGCGCGCGTGCCTTGGGCCAAAGGCAACGGCGCGCGCGAGCTATGCTCCCGATACTATAACATCTCCCAAAGACCTACCCTTAAAGTCGCGCGATGCATGGCTTCCAACTCGCGCCACTTGGACTCCGAGCGGGTGGGCGCGTCCGCTGGATTCTGTGCGGGGCGCGCGCGAAAGGCCCGCATGGCGCGCCCTCTGGTCGCCGCCCCGAGCCACAAGTTCCCGACCAAGGCATTCCAGTCGGGTTGGCGCGAGGCTCCCCGCACGGTCGTGCCCAGGGCGACAGCGGAGTCAATCAAGCAAACAATTTCGATGTCGCCATGCTCCGCGAGCACCGTCCCCAGAGCGCAGAGCGCCGCCGCGAGTTCCCAAGTGGCCACCTGCGCACCGCGCGCGCCCCGCAACACCCACGTTCGGCCCTCGCGGCCGCGCGCGCGCGCGGGCCTGCACTTTCCGGCGCACCACCCAGCCCCGTAGGGCCGCAGGCACGTCCGCCGCTGCATACCTTCTCCGGGAGCCGTCATCGACCACCCATGCCAACCTCGCGCCATTCCACGCCCGGCAGCGGGGGCGGGACGGCGCGCAGCGCACGCGACCTGCCGCCGCCCGTTGCAACCGAGTAAACAAGCACGCGCTGCTTTGCCCGCCACCGCAGCGGGACATGCCGCTGGGGCGCGGCGGCCAAGAATCGCAGCCACCATTCGAGCGTACGCCTCAAGCGCGTGGTCAACACCGTTCGCCTCCCGGTGGACCAATGGAAAAGCGGAGCCAAGTAAACGTGGGCGCCCCTGCCGAAGACGGCGGAAGCGCCCCGCCCAAGCTTTCCCGCCAGATTGGCCGCGCCCGCGGGCGACAGCTGGCCAGACTGGTTGACCTGCTCAATGGAGCTCCTCCACTTGGCCACTTTCTTAAGCGGGACGCTGAAAACCAACGCCTGTTCCTGCGCAACAAAACTCGCGAGCCGGCCGACCGCGCGCCCCCCCCCGGTCGACCGGCGGGGCGCGGCAGTGGCGCACCGGCTTATTGATTACCGTAACCGTTACGCCCAGGACCTCGGCCGACTCGGCCGACGACGCGCGCTTCTCGATCGTCCAATTCCCAGCCCAACAAAATCTCGATTACGAAGCGCGTCACCCGAGATGCTCCAGCGGCCCCCGTGAAGGGCCCCTCCGCCCAGCCTCCCTCCGGGTCGATTCCGAACAAGTCGTCCACGAATCTCCCGGTTGGGGCGAAGAAAAGCCAGCCCAGGGTCGCCTGCAGCGCGCGGCGCGCCCCGCCGCTTCCGGGGAGGAAGAGGGCACTCGCACCTGTGCAGCGCCTCCAAGCCGCTCCCAGGCATACGCGCTCGCCACCGCACCGAACGGGCAGCGCTACAGCTGCAGTGCCCAGCCCTCCTGTGCCACCTGCCCCAGACGGCCACCGCCATGCGCAGGGCAGACAGTGCCAGCGGCAGGGTCTCGAATGCCCGCGCGAAATCCTCCTTGCGGAGCCTCAAGGGCCCCCGGCACCCGCAGGGCCCGCGCCAAGCTGACGGGCACATCGAGAGTCTCCATCCGGATGCGCTCCGTCGGCGCGGTGCACTCATTAATCAAGCTCGCCGAGAAATCATCAATTACGCGCACCTGCTGCGATCGCTAGAAGCCGCTCTCGCTTCGCGCGGCTCGGTGCCGCGGGAAAAAAGCGGCCCGCGCGGCTCGGCGCCGCGGAAAAGGCGGCTCGCGAGAGATCCGAAAGGCGGCTCGCGCCGCACCTTGCGCCTCCAGCCGCCCTCCTGTTTCCAGCGCCATCACTCATCGACCGGAAATCTGGGAGTCAACACCGCGTCTCGGCAAGCCTGGTCCAACGGGCGCCAGGCGCCTTTGCCGATTTCTACCTGAGCGCGCGCTCGGGCGCGCGCATGCGGGGCTCGGTGCCGCGGGAAAAGGCGCCCTCCCCGCGCGCCCCCTCGCTCTCCTTGCGCAGAAACTCTCGCCGCAATTCCCCGCCGTGGGCGCGATCGCCCGCGACCCGGGGGACCGCGTCGGCATTCAGGCGCGGCGCTTCGCGGTGGAGCGACGGGGGGCCACGGGAATCCCTCGTCGCCACCCGCCCCATGCCGCCCAACACCGGCAATTCGCCTACCAGAGGGAAGCCCCTCTCGACTTGCAGCGCGAGGTCCGCATCGCTCGCCCTTGCCGCCGCCAACATTTCCTGCAGGGGCCGGGCGCGCAGAGGGCGGCCACCCCGCGCTGGCCCGCGCCCCAGCCCCGATGCCTGTAAGAGCCACAGATTTTTCTTCGGCGCCAGCACGGCTTGCACGTGAGGCGGAAGCCCCTGAAGATACGCCTCCAACGACGCTTGACCCACGGGCGAGGCCGCGCGCGCGGGCGCGCCGCCACCTGCCGCGCCAGGTCCAGCACCCGTGTGCGATTCTCCCAGTCATGCCAGGCGGCCGCCCGGCGGCGGTGCAGGTCGCGCCCCTCGAGGGCAGCGCGCGCGTCCACCGCGCCCGCCCACGCGGCAGGGAGCTGCTTGGGCCCCTCGCACTCGGGGAGGCGCTGGGCCCACCCTCAGTGATCCAGCGGGGACATCCGCTTGATTCTTTCCTCGTCTGATAGCAAGTCTTCCGCCGCTTGCCGCAAGGTAAGCGCGTCTGAAGCGTGAGCCTCGCCACCGCGGCCCGCGCGCGCGACCGCGCCATGGGCGACAACGGCGAGCCTCGTCAACGAAAGGCCCCTCGACCGCGCCGGGGGGCAGCGATGCCTCGCCGTCCCAGCGCTCGTGAATTCCTGCACTATCTTCCCACTCTGCCTGCCCCCCCCCCCCGCGGTGATCGCGATCGACCCCCTCGCGGGTTCGCGCGGGCCAGCGCGCGCGTCGTGCCTCGCTATTCCCCAGCAAATTTCCCTGCAACGCCGCAACGCGCGCGCGAGCGACAGCTACATGGCGGCACTTGCAGGCCTCGTCAACGCATGTTTCCCCGACCGCGCCCGGGTGCAGCGATGCCTCGCTATCCCAGCGCTCGTCAATTTTTGTGCTATCTCCCCGCGCTGCCTGCCCCCCCCCCGGCGGCGGTCGCGATCGACCCCCTCGCGGGTTCGCGCGGGGCAATCGCGCGCGTCGTGCCTCGCTTTCCCACGGCAAATTTTTTCACAGCAATCGGCGTGACGGTGCGCCGTCACTTCTTGTGGCCGCTCTTCTTCCATTCGCTCTGCGGCACCCACTTGCTCTCACCGCTCTTGGCGGCCAGCTGCTTGCCGGCGCCGGAGCCCGCGCAGGCGCGGGAGACCCCCAGCCGCCGCGAGGCGAGCGGGACCTCGCCGCGCCCCACGCCTTGGGCGGCCTCTTCGGGCTCTGGACCGGCCTGCGCACGGTGGATCGCGGCCACGCAGACGGAAACATCCCGTGGACACTCCCTGTTGTCAGGCGCGCGACTCTCCGCCCCCTGGCCCGCCCTGGCACGCGGCGCATCGCCGCGCGGCCTCCGGCGGACTGGGCGGCGCACCCCGCCTGGCTTCGCCGCTGCCACTCCCTTAGACGACTCCGCCATGGCCTTGGCGGCCTTGAGCAGATCCCAGTCCAGGGTGCACAGCAGCGCATCAACGCCGCCCGCGCCCTGCTCCAGCGCGCGCGCGGCCTGCGAAAGGGGGGGTTCACATCGCGCCCGGCGCGCGCCCCCCCTGCATAACACCCCCGCCTTCTGCCGCATGGCGATATCATAGAAATACGCGGTGCGGGTCCCACCGTGCCCCCCCGCAATCCGGCTCAGCTGCCATTGGTAGGCCAGCAGCACCGCCGGCGTGAAAACCTGGGTGATGATGCAGCGCATTCCCCATTCAAGCAGGTGCGCCTGCCCACGAACGGTACTGCGCCGAAACTTGCCCTCCGCGCGCACCGCGCGGTTGCGCGGGTCCCTTCGCGTCCTGGAGATCGGCGCATGACGCGAAGTCCACGCCAGTCGTCGCCATGGCCGCCCGCTTGGCCGCCGCGACCTCTTTGGCGCGGCTCTGCCGAGCCCCCGGGCAAGACCTCGGAACGCCGCGTGACCGCGCCCCCCCCCCGCGCGCGCAAGAAAAACAGGGCATCGCGCAGCGCCATGTCCAGATCTGGCACACGGCTCCACGGCGGCTTGCAATTCAACTGCAAGTCTTCACCCTCGGCGCTCCCCAAATAACGCCGGCCCTTGGCTGCCGCGGCCTGTGCCGCGCACGCCGCGCCGCGCTCGCCCGGCGCGCGCTCTGCCGGTGGCGCCTTCGCGAGCTTTTCGAAACGAAGCATGGCCTCCTCCGTCGGGAGGGCCTCGCCTGGAAAGGCGTCAAGCCCGACCTCCCTGATCCGCTCCTGCGCGCGCCGCAGCCGCGCCCCCCCCACTCTGGCTCGCCACCGCTGGACCAAGGACCTGGAGCGTAAAGGGCAAATGATCGGTCTTCTTCTCCTTATCCATCTGCTCGCGCGACGCCTGCGCATATTCTGCCATCGCGCCCATCGCCTTCGCGAGGTCGCCGCTGCTCGCGGGGCCCGGGGCAACGCCCTGCGCAACGCCCCCCCGAAGCCATGGGCCCAACGGCGGATCGCAAGACATGCGCGAGTCCTGTGCGCGGCCCTGAACGCGGAGGGCCAGGGCACGGTGGGCATGAGTTACCTTGAACTCCGCCCAACCCTTGCCCTCCCCGGCGTTGAACGGCCGCGAGTTGGCCGCCGGAAATCCCGCGGCCAACACCTCCTTGATAGAGGCGTCCGCGAAATCTTCGGCGAGCGCCGATCCGACGCATTCCGCCATCATTCTCGCAGTCGCCACGCAATGCATCACGGACCTTTCGCGTGGCCCCGCGCCCACCGCCTGCGCAAAATGGACCCATTTCACCTGCGACACAGATCGGCGCAAACAGCCCGCCCACCCCCCTCGCACGCCGCGCGCCTGGGCCCGGCGACCCGCTCCGGCGAAGGCGGATCCCCCTGCGGCTTCAAGCAGAGCAAGGACATCGCGGTCGGAATAACCGTGCGTCATGGTGGCGCGCGTCCGCTGCTTGCCCGATTCGCGTTTCGCTGCAAGGCCGAGACGCTCCACGCACGCCGCGCAGGCGCCCCCCATCCTTGGGCGCGCCCAACGGCCCGCGCGCAGCCCGAGCTCCGTCCACGGCCACCGTTACCTGGCCCGACGCCCCCAGCCCGCGCGCGAGCGCAGCCGCGAATGCAGCCCAAGCCACGCGCGCAGCCAGCCCCCAACGCGCCCGGCAACGTACGCAGCGCACGCGCGCACGCCCCGCGCATCCCCTGCCCGCGCGCCCAGCAGGTCCTGGCCTGCGCCCTGTGGGCAATCACCGCAGCTGGGCTTGGCCCGCGGCCCCTGGGTCAAATGGGAAGGGGACCGTCGCCGCGAGTTCACCGTCCGAGGGCCCGCGTCGGCAATTCGAACGGGACCGGCTGCGGCCGCGACCGGCCGCTCGCGGGCGCGGGAACTGGCGTGCCAGATCGCCGAAGCACGCCTGGCACCGCCCCCCCTCCGGCGCAGGGGCCCCCGCATGCGGGTAGCGCGAGGCCGCGCGCCCGCGGATCCGCGCGCCTGCCGGCGCCGCCACTGCGCTTCCCAATCCTTCCTGACCGCGGCTGGCTCGCCCAGCCGCCCACAAAAAAGGCAAAGGGCGCCTGGGAACGGACCCAAGTCGCAGAGACGCGGCAGCGTCGCGGACAACGAACCCTGCGCCATGGGGAAGGCGCGGACCGCTCTTGCTCGCGCGCGGTCACGCAGGCTGCACGGCGAGCTGCATTCCCCCTGCTCGGATTCACGCGCATGCGATGTTCGACGGGGGCCCGTGCAATGCATGCCCCCGACGTCACGCAGGCAGCCCCCTCCCCCGGGCCACGAACCCAGCCACAGCTGCAAACGCGGCCCGAACCCGAGCCCAGCGTATAGTGCGCCCCGTGTATAGTGTGAACCCGCATACAGCCAGATCCACGCATAAGGCCACTGCCAAGGCCACGCACGCTCTCAAGCCACGCGCGCAGCCAAAGCCCTGCACGCAGCCAAAGCCAGGCATGCAGTCTAAGCCACGCACGCAGCCAAAGCCACGCATGCAGCGACGCGTGCACCCAGCCACGCATGCAGCCTAAGCCACGCACGCGCCCCAAGCCTAGTGCGCCACACACGCCGCGCACACTGCCCAGGGGCTCGCGCGCACCCAGAGCCTTTTCGACTAGGTGCGCGCGCCCCCAGCGCACCAGTCAACCGCGCGCGGCTCCGCCCCGCGCGCGCGCGGCTACGCCCCGCGCGGGCCGCGCGCGGCCGTGCCGCCGCGCTTGGAGCTCGCGCAACCGATCCCCAGGAGACAGAGCGCGGCGCCTGACTTTGACCATGCCATTGCACTGCGTCTCATCCCGCTTCGGCAGCCCCGCGAATCCCACAATGGCGCGGCGTGCGCCGAGGGGGGGATTCGGAGAAAAAGGGAAGCCCGCAGGCGCGTGGGCCCCCGCAGGGGCCCGCCTGCCATGGGGCACGCAATCTGCGGCCGCAAGCGCGTGGGCCCCTTCGGGGGCCCGCCTGCCCCTGGCCCTCGCAAGCCCCTGGGCCCCCGCAGGGGCCCGCCTGCCCTTCGGCCGTTACTTGCTATCCCGCCACGGACCCGGGCGGACAGCGGGCACGGGCCGCCGCCGAGAGGCACGGCGGACCACCCGAGACTCGAAACCGACAGACGAGGCAGCAGCGCTACAGCCCTGGCGAGCAGCGCGAGGCTCGGGGAAGCGAAAGAGCGACTGAGTCAGGAGCGCCAGGCTCGGAAGAGCGAAAGAGCGATTGAGTGACAGAGGTACGGAGGTAGTCGAACGCGGGACGGCACCAGGAATTCATGCGCCTGCCAAACCTCAGATTTACAGGGTATATAAAATCAACGGGCATACGGGATTGCGCATATGCGACCACTCTTCGGGCCACTCATCACGGTGTAAAAATATTCACGTTGGAATGCCACGCAATGTTGACTGAGTGTCAGCCTGACGAGCGTCGGCTTGTTCAATACTATGGCCTTCGAAGAGCCTGTAAGTATCAGCTGCTTTGCTTGTCTGCATGGTAGCAGGACTGCTGGGAAGTTCTTGAAAGAAAGCAACATTCTTATTCTGATCTCTCACGCTCGAACCATCAAAAACTGCCCGACCTTTGCATGTCCGATCTTTATGTCCGAGTGGCAACTCTGAGCTTTTCTCGACAAGGATTGCGAACAGACGACCAAAATGCGCGGTCTGTCCGTTAAGTTCCGCAGCAGCATCGGAATCTTATCTGGCGTTTGTCTCGTTCCATGTGCCTATGTCTCGCAATATGGTCCATTTCTTTCTAAGAGCGGCCTGGGCATCTTGATTAGCCTGGGCCTGAACTTTGGAAACAGAGCGAGCTACAGCGGCGTCAATCTTAGTATGTTGCCAATCGCTGGTCGACAACTGAGATGAGATCAGTAAAAGGGTTGTATAAGTAATCCAGATCGAACCTTTCCTTCTCACGGTGACTAGACATTGGGGCCGAGCTATGTTGCAACGGCATTCGAGGCACGCTTCGCCGCGACGCGGCGGCCGCCGGACTCAAGGTCAGGCTTGCCCCTTGTATCACCTCAGAATCCACATCAGACAATGGGTCCCTGCCGGCTGGGCCGGAGGGAACTCCGTCGCGTGCTATGGCGCCACCGTGCCATGTTTGCTTCCACCAAATATCCTCATCATCCGAAAGATAGTCGTCAGAATCACCCTCCTCAGAGGATTCGGTAGCTACAGCTGCGGCTCGGCCGCCCTGCGCAGCCAGACGACGAAACCGCTCAGCAACACGCGGCGCTGCTCTTCTTGCCCCTGGGTGTTTCGCAAGGTAGGCAGCGGTCTCCTCGGAGATTGGACGAACCGCAGGTGGCTGGGCCACTGCGGGCCCGGGCGGAGTTGGCGGGCCATCCACGTCCAAGCCTATGTCACGCAGGAGGCCAAGACATGGGCCAGGATCGTCTATACCAAAGAATCCTTTCTTTTCGGCTTTGTATTGCTCGACGGCCTGCCGGCGTTGGGCTTGATTCATGTTGAACCAGCGTCCAAGATGAATTCCAGGATTGGTGGATTCAGACAATTTCTTCAGCCACTGAGCACCGCGCTTAGGATCTGGATCGGTGACCCACACACGGGTCACGGGAACGTAGTCGGGATCCTAATAAAGTACAACCCGTATGCTGCACGTCTTGCGACGGCCTGTTAATGGGAGTTTTTGTGTCAACTCCTCTTTCGTTAGACCGACGACAATACGCCTGTCCTCAAAGTATTCCATCTTATCAAGGTTCTGGGGCGTGCGAGCAAGGAGCTGCCCTTTCCCTGGAACCTTCTCGCGCGGCTTGGCCGCTGAGAAGTTCGACTGTCGATCCAAACGATATTCAATATGTGCGAGACCCAACTTCTGATCTTTATCCTCGTCTAGGCGAGAGTCTCGCTGTGGGTCCCGGCCGTTAATTACCGCGGGCTCGTCATCCACGCATGAGCTCCCCGGGCCGCCATCATCATCGGAATCGGCCGCGGAGTCTCGCGGTGGAGCGCCCTCGCCTTCTCGAGGAGGCGGTGGCATGATTATGGCGGGATCATCTGCGCCAAACAGATTGTCCGATCGCACCCCACCCCTGTCCTCCGCCGCGGACCGTCTGGGGCGGCCGCGGCCTCTCCGGCTGGAGGGATCGCATCGGAACGCACTTCAGCCATTGCCTGCTCGCACGCTTTCTTCAGAGGAAACTGTGGAGATTGGTCTTCCGCAGTGCCGTCCAAAATGTTGCTGTATACCTGATCGGACTTCTCTGTATGGTGGGTCGTTTACCCTCGGGCGTGCGCCCCGATTCCATGTTAAGTCCATCAAATTGTTTGAGCGGCACTACGTAGCTTTCTGGACCAACCGCGCCCCCCGCTTTGTGCACATACCCCAAGTATATCCCAGGAGTCATTGTTCCGCCAGTCTTGGCTGTCCGGAATCTTGACTCTGGCGGGGGTGCATAGCGCGCGAGAGACCCGGAGGGGAGAAGCGGCGCCTCAAACATGTGTCCAAAGCGACGTTGCCAACTGGATTTCCCCTCCTCGGGGGTTCTGGCATTGTAGGAAAGACAAAACTATCGGGCGGCGTGCGTCCAATATTGTGGTGGGAGACCAGCCTGCATGAGTAGCGCTCGGGCCCCCATCTGTACCGCGCCGTTCGCACGTTCGGCAACAGCGTTTTGTTTCTTACTTCCTGGGATGGTAGGATCATGGGCAATCTTGAGCTCGTAACGTGCCCTTGCAAGCTCACGTGCACCATCTGTATAACAATGCTCTAACTTCTCTCCCGGGGCCTTGAGGTTTACTAAAAGTTACAAACATGAACCGCAGTCGTGTCGTGCACACCCTGAGCGGCGAGGATATCCGTTGCTCGGTCGCGAAGAGTCGCGCACGCGGTCTCATCGTGGAGCCCCGACGAGAGTTCATCCATCGCAAACCAATGGTCCTTCGTCGTCAGGTGTCCAAACGAAGTGGGGTTAGCGTATGGTCGGGGAACTTTCAGCCCTTTGTTGCGCGCTTTGCGCTGCTGTCTTCTGATAGCTTCGGCCCAGTTGCATACTGAACAATATGGGTTCTTGGGAGTATGAGTTAGAAGATGCGGCAGGGAGGCTGCGGCCTTTCTGAGCCGCTCCGCAAGGAAACCCGACACCTCAACCTCTGCATCATCTGGGTCTAGTTCTGGCGGTGCGTCGACGTCGACTAGGTCGACACCGTCAGCGTCTCCAACTTCACCCTCCTCGGGCCCAGGGGCCGCGTCGCGCGCATTGGAGTCCAACCCTTGGTCCATGTCATAGGGGAGGTATCCTGAGACCCCGTGCCAACAAGGGCTCTTATATGCGGCTGCGCAGGCCACGGCTTTGCCGGGCTGCTCGTCGGTCTGACCAACGGCTTGGCCGTGGCAGGGCAAGGCAGTGAAACATTTGGAGGCAGCAATGCCGGTCGGCGTCCGATTCCAACCGCTTTCGCTAGCCGTGCGCGGCGAAAAATATAAATAAGTGATGGCATCCGCAGAGTCTAATGGGGGCGGAAAAACGGGCGCGAGCTCAGTCGGCCGTCCGTCAAAGTAGCTGTGGTTGCCAATCAACTCATGTGTATGCAGGTCTATGGTCACGCGAGTCTGAACAGCATGGGGCGGAAGGCCTCCCGCTGATTCCACATTGCCCAGCAATGCCTTGGCGCCTGGCGTCACGCAACACCACCGCTCGGGAGGTTCACCCTCCACTGCGGCAACCGCGCACATCCACAGACCCAGCGCCTCTTTGCCTGAGAGGGTCAAGTATGGAATCTTGCCCTCAACGATCAGGACCACTCTTTGACCGTTGGGCAACAATAGGCAGGGCCTTTGGCCTGCTGGCCAGAAGAAACTAAAGCCGCGATCCATGCACCGCTCTCCTACCGAGATCACGCACGGGGTCTCCGGCATGACCAAAGCGTTAAAACTACCACACTTACACTTAGGGCATGCGATGCGAACTGAACCGAGGGCTTTTGACTCTCCCCCGGCAGTATTCAGAGTGATCGATTGCGGAAGCTTTCGAATCAGTCATCGCACCTGCACTTTTAATACACTTTTCCGCTATGAGGTTATACCCACACCCTGTATCAATAATAAAGCTCAGCGCTCCAAGATACGCAGCATCCTTGTCTGTGCATCCCGCGGCGGCTGTGCCGTGTGGGCCCTCTTCCCCCTCCTCAGCCCTCAACCAAAGGTGCCGGGCGTCATCTTGGAGGTCTGGCGCCCTGATCAGGGCCTCCGCAGCAGACGCCCTCGACTGAGTGGACATCTGTCGGCGCATTTCTCCTGGGAACTTCCACCTGTCTTTGTCACTTGAGGGCAGCGATTTTAGGTCGTGGCGACGCGCCTTCCTGCAAGCGATGGCGGGCCCCACAGTCGAGGGGCGCAATCGGACGCGGAACTTGCGCCGACCCTTCATCTGATATCGGATGCAACTCTTACTAGGGGGGTCGCTCCAGTACATCTCGATAGCGCCCCGAGAAAGGGGATACAGGAAAGTTGCACGGATATTTACAACATGATCAACTTGCTCCCTGCATTCTTGGTGAAACTCTCCACCGGAGGGGTTCCTGTCAACCCCCCCGCTAGAATTTATAGAGGCCTTTGAAAATTGAGGGCCGGCCTGCTTCTGCCCAGGAAGGCCCCGAGCTAACGGGGCGGGGCGCGCTATGGCACCCAATCTGACATGGTCAGTGGACACCTTCCCCCCCCCCCGCTTTCGGTTTGACCGACGCGGGCGTCGCCGCGTCCGTCGAGCGAGGAAGGTAAGAAAAAGTACCCTTAACAAAATTATGCCAATCAGTCTTCCAGCGCTGGCGGCTGGGCTGCCAATGCGGAGCCAATGTCACGGGTGGCCGGTCGTGGTCTTGGCAAACCAACAGTCTTTACCACGCGTGCATTTGCCTGTTTCTTTGAAAGAGCGACAGATCATGTCTTTGCCTTTGCCTCTGCCCTTGTTATTGTCTCCGTCTTTCCTGCGTTTCTCCGAACTGTTACTGGAGGCCCTAGAGCCACCATCACCCGCAGTTGAGGAGACATTGGCGGCCGCGGTATTGGTTTGTTTAACTGTTCGCTCATATCCTAGAGACTGTCCCGCGTCAAGCTTCGCTTGTTCATACTTATCGCGCTTGAGCTTCTCTGCATCGGTCAAGCCTGTGTCTTGCCTATTGCAGCCGTCTAAAGGTCCACGGCAATTCATGGGGCCCCGCGAATCAGCAGAACATGGCAGCGTACTCTCTTTTCCGCGCGAACGGTTGGATTGACTCCTGTTCCGTTGTTGCGCTCCTTTTCCACGGCCACCCGTCGGAGTCTGCGATCGGCTCTGCCCCTTTCGGCCTCGGCCGTCGGGTGTCTCAGATCTCCCTCTGGGATTCTTGTTCTGAGCCGGGGCAGCATTTGACTTGGCCCCCGCAGCCGGCTGGGCCGGCGCGGCAGCTTTGGGCTCCTCATGATTAAACGGGCACCCCTGACCTGCATTCGGGCAGGTCTGGCCCTTACGTACAAACTTGCACGTCGTCTCGCCCTTAGTCAATCCACTCTCTTCATAACATCCGTGGGTTTCCCGAGACGGGCTGCCACGTCTGGGGGCGGCTTTGCCGTTGGCACTTCGACGATTGTCATTGCCATTGCCTCCACCTCCGCCCAATCGCGCCTGTCGAGCACTTTGGTTCAGAGTACCCTCATGCATGCTGATGTTCCATTCTTCCTTGTCGCGTAGCATCATTCCTTCGATCTGAGACATGGGTCACTCGTCGGACCTTACGCCTTCTCCTAATCTAACTTCTTAGGCTTCCTGCAGTGCTCGATGAAGTGTGCGTGGAACGAAGCTCGCATCTCATCAGATGGAGATCGGACGCCGTAGAGCTGTTGGTAAACGTCTGTCCATTCATTATAGAAATGATATAAGGCAGCATCTGGCATTTTGGGGTCAATGACTACCTTGAAGATATCACGCAAAATTCGATGTTGGCCTATATCCAACTTAACGGAACACCATTAGCAAATGGCTCGCATCATCTCGCGCCCCGTGAGGGGCCTCTCCTCATTCTGGGCGCACCACTCCGTTCGACAGATCTGTTGAAGGAAGTGCATGTGATGATTGGACAGACTGCGATTCCTACGCATCTTGTTGAACCTCTCAATCAAAATTGTGGCGATGTTGATGTCAAGACGTTTGAAGCGACCTGGGTTTCTGAGCTGTTCGTTTTCCACAGCCGGGTCCATAGCTTCCATGACCCAACGCTGTGCTGCTTGAATCTCAGGAGACGATCCAGCAATAGCGCGGACTGCGTGCATCTGCCACCCCCGTATGTTTTTAACATCAGGAATGTCCATCAGATCAACCTTCTGATTGTTTCCGACCTGTCTCCACTGGTCCAAAGGGGTACTCTCATCAAGGCCTCCCGGGTTACGTGGCCCTCCTGGGCCCTGAGGTCCGCCGCGACCACCTCCACCGCCTGGCGGCCCAGGTCCCCCCGGACTCCCTGGAGGCGGCTTCTCTGGCTGGTCGCGAATGGCGTCATTGAGTGCCGACGAAATCTCAGTGCTTGGTGCGACACTACTGTCCTCCCCATCCTTGTCCTGTCCTGCCCCGCCCAGCGGCGCTGCCGCCGGCCGACGGCATGGCCGCTGGCGGTCTCACAGGCCCGTCCTTGGAGAACGGATGATAGTTGACGAAGGTCATGTCATCGTTGGTACCCGTGAAATACGCATTGATAGGTAAACCATTCTCGGAGGTACTCGGCTTGGCCGGACCTTCGATTGCAGGGCCAGGAACAGTATAATGGGGTCGCATGACAGGCCTTACGGGCGTTTCCTGCGATAGCGAAGGCATATCAAATGAACTAAACTTGGGCAATTTGTCCTGTTCCTTCTCACCATATGGAAAGGACTCAGTGATGGTCGCTTTGAGCTTCATCACCTCTCTCTCTCTCTCTCTCTCTCTCTCTCTCTGATGCAACTGCGCGTGCCAGAGCCTCATCCTACCCCCGAATGTTGGCAGCTGGCCTTTCTGAGCTCCATCTGATCTGCTCCCCAGCTTGCTCCTTCATCCGCTGAACAATAAGTTTATCAGCGCTACATTCGTCAAAAAGCTTCTGCTGTTGAGCCCGAAAGTCACGATCAGCGCCGTGTGTTTTGCCATTGCTCGTCCCACTTCTCCTGTTCTGCCGGCGAACTCTTTCTTTGAGTACATGTGGAACACCGTCTGGTGCTCATGTTGAAGTGGTCTTTGCAGCTTGGCAATCCACAAGCGACGCGTTCTCCAACTTTCGGATTGAAGCAAATCGAGCAACTCTCTTTATCAGCCCATGTCGCGGGCTGTGGCTGCGGCGCAGCCTTCACTTTCAGCATCGGCGGCGTCGCGCCCCCCATGGTCGTCGAGCCAGACTGGGCCTGCGAGGGCGTTGCGCCGGACGGCTGGGCCGCTGGCGATGGTCGTCTACCCGCCCCAGCCGGCTTGGCCAGTGGGCACGTTTTGTCGCTTAACTGCATGCGCCGAAGATGCTCTGGCGTTTTCATGTAATTTAAGCTCTTCCCGATATTGATTATTCTGATCAACTGTCGACGCAGCTACAATCTGGGTATTGGCCACTTCCAGCCTGGCAGTTTGAAGTTGTTCTTGGAGCTCCTGTCTTTCCTGTTCTGCCCTGGCTGTAGCGGCCCTCTCTCCTTCTATTCTCGCCGCCGCAACAGCGGCGGATGCGGTCTTGGCATCAACGGACTGATTGGTCGCCGTCACAACGGCCTGTCGTTCGGAAGCGATCATCTCAGCATATCTGTTCTCGGCTTCTTATTCCGCGCGCTGCTTGGCAGCCGCGGTTTGATGTGACATTTGTTCCACCTGTTCTTGTTCCCGCTCTCTGGCCGCCTGGGCCACAGCGAGTCTTTCAGCCTCGAACGTCTTCCGAACGTCCTCAGTGACTGCATTCATCTCTTCTCGGTCCAGTCGGGCTTCCTCGGCCCTCTGGGCTTCACGGGCCAAGAATTATTGCTGAGGTTTGGCCTCGACAAATCTGGCCTGGTCCTGCACAGCCTGGATGAGAAGATATGAGCAATTCTGCTCATCCATCGGAATGCAATCCCCACGCAAACGCTGATTGCGACAATTGGGGCACACGTCTGAGCAACTTCTACATGCTGGGCGCCTGCAGGCTCCATTCGGTCTGCGGGCATTCCCCGGGCATCTGTTCTCCGCCCGGGGCGGGCAGTTGGGGCCCCAGTTCCAGCGCGTCTCGCGCATGGATATTGCACTGTTGCTCCTCGAAGTGGATCGAGCTCCAGATCTCGGCATCTTGGGCCTTCCCCTGCTCGAAGCATTCGATCTGGGACGTGTGTGCGTACTCTCTGGCGGTCCAGCCGCCTCTCGAAGCTCCTCATCCCTTTTCGTCTTGTCTAATCAACTCGTTCAGCGAAGCCGGGGGGGGTGATCATTTCATCATCCTCAACTACAACGGGTATCGATGGTTGCCAATCGCCTGTGGCGACGGCAGTTCGACGAAACCCTTCCTGAAGCGGGGAATCATGCAAGTCGTGATCCTCGCCCCTTTGCTGCTTGAGTTGAGGAGCGGGACTTCGTCCTGTGATTTCCTGGTCATGCTTCGCTCGAATCTGATGCTCCATTTCCACCTCGACCGCCTGGGGCGGCAGGTCGCTTATCTCGGTGTCCGAGTCTGGTATTGCAAACGCTTTCCCAAGGGCTTCCACGTGATCGTAGTCAATTGTATCCTGCACAGGGGACCACCTCTCGTCTTGGACGGGGTGGTCTGCGTCAATTATCGAGGATAAATCTCGGCCCAGTGATACTTGATAGTTGGCGTATTCAATGTCTTCCTCCATTGAGTTTATATCGTCTCCATCATCAAGCTGTTCGTCACTATCTTGGCCAGTTTGTCCGTTCAATGCTATCGGGATGGGGTGAGTCCCCTGGGCGTTCCCCCATCCGTCTGGGAAGGTGGGGCACACGCCTCTGGACCCTTCAGCTTCTCCCGACCCACTGGCTTGGCCAGCGGCCAGTACAATAGTCCGCATGGCAATCGGGCTGGAATGTATTGTACCCGAAGATTCGGCAATCAATGACGAAAATGCTCGTCGTGTTATCTTTGCTGTTGCGCCGTCCCGCCTCGTCGGGTCCGGGGTCTGTTCGCGATCGCCGATCGGACATCGAGAGGGATAATCATCTACTGACAAATCTATAACTTCTCCCCTGCTCCATCCACGAGAGACCCGAGTGGCGATAGAAGAAGAGGGAAGGCGGCCCCTCCCTGGGCCGCCGTCCTGTAGTCCTTGCCCGTCATGTTGTGCAACTTGCGATCCGACGGGCAATTCGGCTGTCTCATCATAGCTCATCCCTGTTGCGACTTGGTCGCGGGTTTCGGCTGATAACCAGTCTTTCCTCTGAGAGTCGGGGTAAGATGACAAAGGAATTAAGGTCTCGTGTTGACTCTGCTCAGTAGTAGAGGATACGGGATGAGACATCGATGAAACTACAAGTAACCGCTAAGCAACTGCACTCAAAAAAGGGAAGGGAGGAGGCCGGCCGGCCGACGACACGACGACGACGAGGGAACGACCCCTCGGCGCGCGCGTGCAAGCCAGCACGCTCCTTTTCTATCCTGAGAGCAAATACACCTGCGGAACAGTGCCGCAGAGTCAAGGTATGGCAAGGCAGGCAGCAAGAGAGGCAAGCGCAGTAAGAGCCGGAGAGGAGCATATTTACTTCTCGCCCCAGCGCCGCGCGCATTCGTCCCAAGACATTGCACGAATTGAAGTGGTTTGCGCAATCAACATGTCAAAACATGCGTTTTGACGCGATGTTGAAGTCCCAGGAATGGCCGTCTGGCACGATTCAAGTTCGTCAAGACACAATCGTCTGGTTGACTCGTGTCGTTGACATCCTGAGAATGGTGTTTTCTCGCGCGTCAAGATGTTCACACGGCTGCCCCCCGACGGCGCACAACAGGGAGCTTGGAGGGAGCGTGTATTCCATCATCGTTGGTGAGTCTTGGTTTTACACTGGTCCACCTCCTCCTCCTCCTCCTCCTCTTCCTCGATTTCCTCCTCCTCCTCCCTGACCTCCTCCTGTCACTGCCGGAAACGGGGGGTCTTAGTTGCTTCCTGACACTGCGCAGCTTGTCTTGCAGGCCCTGGTCGCAAACGGCTGGGTCCAAGGGCAGACGATTCAAGCGCGCCGAAGCGCCGAGCGACGAACCCTTGTTTTGGAGAGCGGCGGCGGCGATCGGAGATGGATGAGGACGAGACAGTGGGAGTCTATCCGACAAACTTGGCAGCCAGCGTAAACAGCGAACATTTGGACTTAAACATGACGGCTATGGCCTCCGCGTTGAATGGGAGGACGTCTTCTGGAACACCTTCGGGGTTGATTGAAAATGCAAGAGAAGGTCGTGCAACACGGAATCATAATGGATGTATGTTTCTCCACAATTCGAATTTCACATACGCGGATCTTGGGATCTATACAACCATGGAGACAGCCGCGAGATCATCAGGAACGACCAGTCCAACAACCCCCCGAAGCGAAGGAGACTCGCCACCCTTCCTTTGGAAAAGCTGCCGAACGACTACGGCGTGAACGTGCCAGACGCAGAGGGGGAAAGATCGACAAGGGGGGGGGGTCTTCATGACGGACTGCAGGCCTCTGGCCGGCGTGGTCAACAGAACCGCCGTTTTTACAGATCATCGTCTCGCCCCCATGTTCGAGCGCACGTCTTCGAATATCCTCAAGGTGATGCTATCGGGCTGGCGCCCGGCGCGTGACATAGACGACATGGTCTGCTGGCAGTAACGGGCATGGAACGTCAGGCCAGACTACCTGGCCAACTACTCGAGTGACGAGCGTAGACGGTGGACTCAAGCCGGAGACATATCCTCCGAGGACCTTGCGATGGCCAATCTCGCTTGGTTAACGCGGACGGTGGCACGAAAGCAGGGGCGTGCTCGGCGGCAGCATGGTGCATGGAAGTCGTCGTCCGGAAAGGGCCTACATGATGACAGCCCCGATCATATTACGAGGAAATGTTCTTCGCGATCCTATTTCTCCCTTCACGGACGAGCCTGTCCAGGTATTGATGGCCATCGCTAATGCCATTTTCAACTGGCCGTCATCATCGTGACTCACGCCTGGCGAAATAACGCGGGATCCACAACAAAAGGAGGGCGACGGTGAGGAGGGGGGAAATCGAAAAGGGAAGCAAATCCTGCAGCGTCTCCGCGGGAGCCACTGAAAGGCGATCAAGCCTGATTAAGGGCCACTGAACCAAAACAAAACATATGGCTAAGCTGTACCAGACCAGATTGACCAAGACTCGTCCCTGAGAAGGCCAGTTTTTTCGACCCCGGATATACCAGCGCAAATACTGAATTCAACCCCCAGGAATTGCAACCGATCAAGCGGCCCCGGGCAACGCACCCCAGGAGGGCGTCGCAGTGGTCCCCGTACCAACCACAACCTGTGCCAAAAACCCGCCCTTACACGACCCGAGGTGGGCCGTGAAACCCTTTTCCAGGCTACGTCTGCTCAAGGGCACGTCTGGCCTCCCCAACTTCTGGACCTGGCGCCCCTGTGGCAACACGTCCGGGGCCGAGATGGCCAGCTGTGCCTAGGAGGTGCCAGCCTCCGTATCATCCTACGCCACCTTCTCCATAGCCCGTCGTCATCCTCATCCTCTCGTCGTCCTCCTCAACATACTGCTCTCCTATCTGCCAGCGCTTGCGTACAAGCAGACCCACCCACATACCTAAATGCGACGACGGCCTGGGAAACAACCAGGTGAGAGAAGGTGACTCACAATGGACGGCAGCCCCCCAGTTGCCGTCGCCGGTTTCCTCGGGCGTGTACCTGTTGGGAATGTTCCGCAGCATGATTGACGTGGTGTCCAGCGGCCACTCCTCAAGGTCGTCGTCGGTGTGGACGGCCGCCTGGCAAGCGCATGCGTTCAAATCTTCAGCCCGACTTGTCTGTAGTAGGAGTGACACGCAAGGAAAGGTCTTCAATATCCTGTGCGACTCTCAGGTTCAAGATGGCAGCAACCACCGAGAAACGAATCTCGAAAAAAACGTGGTGATGTCGGGCCCTCGACCCAGACGACCACCCAAAATGCCATTCCCAGAGCATGCGTTCCAGAATGCACACCGTCAACCACTGGTCAGTCAACACCTGGACAGGCCCCTGCAGGTTACGCCAAAGAAACATACAAACGTGGGCCACCTCAGCGACGGTAGGAAAAGTCAACTCAAAGTCGGCTTCGTTAGGATGACGGTCCGTTGGGTCAACTTTCCAATCCAGGATCGTCTTACAACAACGCCATGCGGAAGAGCAACCATCAGGCAAGTTCCTGCTCGGCCGAACCAGCCATCCGTGGTTGCAACCTGTCAATCCGCCGCTCGTCACCGACCTGGAATCTACACCCAGCCACAAACTAGGACACAAGGGGTCGTCCAGACCGACGCGTGTCTCACTGATCGTCTCGACTCTCCTCAACGGAAACCCCACGGACGAGCGTGCCATGACTATTTCTGACGAGCGCGATCGAGCGAAAGCCGTGCTCTCCTGCGTTGGGGGCGGACCAAGACAAACGAGTGGGAAACAAGGGAATAAGAACCATGCGACGGCCTTGGCAGTCGTCGCGCGCGACAGGCACGAACAAACACAAACACACACACAAACACACACTCACACACAAGCGCGCACACACACGCACACACACATCACATAGCGTAAACCGTCGGCGCAAAAGATCCTCAGACATGGGCAGCAGATGGAGGTGGTCGTTGCATTCCTTTCCGCAGCACGCAGCGATGTGTGCGAAGAGGAACTCAAAGGCCTGGCGAGCATGCAGCGGGAAGGATATGAACCACTAACTCACCTCGGCTAACTCATTCAAGCACGGATGCTGACGGCAACCGGCGGCCTCTGAATCACGACAGCGGTGCGGGACATTGACGCGCAAGTATGGAGCTGGAGAGCGGATTGGTGTGGTGACCAATAACGCGGCCGAATTGGATGAGTAGGGTGGGGACAAAGGACCCAAATCACATTATGAATGATGGCCACCGCGTGACAACGTCGAACGCGCGCATGGGCTGCAAGACAGGCAACCCGCATATTGCAGTCACCAACCTGTAATGCGGGAGCGCCCTCGAACGCGCCACCTGCCAAAAACTGAAAGTGGCAAGCCCCGAACTGCAAATTGGAGGGGGGCGGGAAGAAATAACAAAAAAAACAGCAACACATAAACATATATATATATATATATATATATATATATATATATATAAATGCCGCTGCAATGACACTGAGCTCGGCAAGTGGCCACCCAGCCAGACAGCGCCGACGCTAAAAAGGAAGCGGGAAACGAGAACGCGAGGCGCGAGAGCCGCCCGGCCGCGGACAGGCAGACGCGGGCGACGCACGCGCCCGCGTCGCACGCCCAGCGACTACCCGCGAGGCCAACTGGCCAGCCAAGCACCATCGAGGTCGGCCGCGCGACAGCAACCGCGACCCCCCGGCGACAGCCCGCGAGAGCGCCCCGCGCGCGCCGCCCGCGCGCCCGGGACTCCCGCGCCGCGGCCGGCCAGAGGGCCGAAAAGAAAGACGAGGACCATCGCCCCCTGCGGCGGGGGGCCTGGGCGGCCCCGCTGCCGACGCCGATCCACGGCGACCTCGCGGCTCGGCGGGGCGGCGGCGCCGGAGGCGCAGCGCGAGACGCGCGACGAGGCCAGGGGCGGCCGCGACGAAGATGGCGCCGAACGCGCCGAGCTGCCGCGGAGGCCCCCGAGAGCCGCCCCTGGCGAGGCGCCCAACAAAAAACACTAACGGCGGCTGAGCCCCACGGGTCACGCACTGCGCCACCGACGGCACAGCGCCCGCAAGTGCGCGCGGGGGGGGGGGGGGGGCGGAGAAGCGGGGCCGCGCGAGGAGACGCGCAACCGCAGACAGCCAGCCGCCCGCGCCGAATCTCCGGCAGCTGAGCCAACGCAGCTGGCGAAGCGACGCCGGGGCCGAGCCGGCGGCGGGAGGCCGGCCGCCGATGGCGACGCGACCGGCGCGAGCGCTCGCCGCGCCAGGGGCGCGCGGGGCAGGCCGCGCGTCGCGCGGGCGGGGCGCGACGTGGAACGCAGCGCAAAGGGCGGCCAAGCCGGATGGGTGGCGCAGAGCAAGCATTGAAAACGAAGTTATCAAGCAGCATATTCAGCGACACTGAAAACACGCACCCGCGCGCCCAAGCAAATTGGAGGGCCGGGAAGAGGGGGCGGGAGAGGCAAGCGCAGCGACGGCATGGCGAAGCAGGCCGCCGACGGCTGGCGCCTCAGCCAGAGCGGACGGGCACGGCCAGGTTAAACCATCAGAACAAGACCTTCTCCACGCGACCATCTGCAGCTCATTCGCCCGACCGTGGCGCGACGTCGCTCTGGCACTCTCCATCAGCCTCGCCCCCCCGCCCTGGGGGAACAGTTCAGCGGCCTGTAGATGGGCGGGGGGGCCGGGGCGAGCATGCGGCGGGCAGCGGCAGAATTCCCACCCCACCCCCCCTCTCCGTCGCATTGCAGACGACGCAGAGCGGAGCGCGTTGCCCGGGCGTCCTGCTCCCACGAGGTACCCTCCAGATAGCCCGGCAGACACTGCAGCCAACCGTCGTAGCAAGGCCGCAATCGAAGCGCGGTCGCGCTAGCATTCTGCGAGCGGCTTCATAGAGGGGCCGATTCCATCTGAGCCACGCCGCGCGAAGGAATGGCGCGAATAGGCGGGCATGCCCATCGAAGCACCCTACGGGCCATGCAAATGGATGAGCCTCCGCCGCGCCTCCCACGCGGCAGACTCTTCGACCGTGGCAACCATTGCTCGGAATAGAACAGATCATCGGCGCAACAGATCCGTAATTCCAGTGGTTGACCGGCGCTGCTAAAGAATAAACCGCCCGCGCGTCCACCCAGGCAGCCCTTCAACGTTTCGGCGCCTCAGAGCACGCGCGGTCGCATCAGCCAGCGATGGTGCGCGGGCTCATCTGAAGCTTCGCGAAGTGAACTGGCCATGGGCAGGCGCTGAGCGGGCGCGCGAAGGTCCAGAACGCCTTGAATTTGGTCATGTAATGGGTTACGATCCGCGGTCCCGACCGGGCTGGCTTCGACTGGCGCGCAGCGGGGTTCTGTCCTGTTCGCGCGGGCCCCATCGTCGCCGAGGCGCAATCACTTGGGCCGCGCCCACGGAGTTACACTCCACGCGCTCCGCCTGCAACCAGTCGGCCGACATGTCAGCCCGTAGCTGCTCTAAGTTGCGCCGAAAAGGATCCTCAAACGCCTCGGCATACCTGCTCGACCGGTGGCGCGCTTCAGCCCGCCTCTCCCACAAAGATTTGAAATCTGGCGTGCATCGTTCCGGGTCTGCGCTGCGTGGGGGTATTTGATGAAGGCCGCGAGCCTCGGCTGCGCGCTCTCATCATGCTCCGGGGCCCCCCGCCTGGATGGCCCCGCTCGCCGGGGCCTCTGTCGTGGCTGTTCATCGCTGCGATAATCAGGTGAACGATTTCGTTGCTGGCGCCCTCCGTTCGAAATCGGACCCTGTCGCGCCCCCTCCTGAACAGCATTCCGGCGAACGTCAATGGCCTGGACCCAATCCCTCCCTGCCCATCTCGCGGCTGCGAATGGTCCTGGAAGCGCCGGCGGCACGGGCCAGCGGGGCGGCGCACGCGGGATGCCTATCGGCGGAGTCGGCACCGCGATACCGCAGTGGCGCCCAGCGCGACAGCGCGCCTGCACCCCTGGCCTGCGCGCGCCTTCAGTTCGGAGGAAGGAGGCCAGCAACTGTTCGTTGTCCCCGCGGCTCGCGCCCTTGTATGTGTCAATGTCTGCGCCATTGTGGGTTCTCCAGTGTGCCGCAGTGAGAATGGTGTGCCGCGGTGAGAATGGGGCCAGCCCTCGCGCAAATGATGCGCGCCGCAGCGCCTGCAAGGGCTCTCTGCGCGCCGCGCAACCGACGCGCGCGCTACTCGCCCCCTGGGACCCATTTGCATCGGCAGAGTGATTCGAAGATTTTTGCCCCTCCGCATGCGTCCAGCTGCCAGTGTGATTAGCCGATGCGAGGTCGCGCCCAGCGCGAACATGATCGCGCGCTGCCGTCTGCGCGCGGGCGTTGGCCTCTGGTCTCATCGGCCGAAATGGGCCCAATAGGCCGGGCGGCTCCTTCTCGGACACTCCACCAAAACGTTGATCCCCGCGTCGCCCCGAGCTCCCGCCAAGACTGGGACTGGCGGCAACGGGAAAACGAAAGGGGGGGGCCTGGAGACCATCCGCATCCGCCTTGGCGAGCTTCTGGGGCGCTCCTGGACATGCCTCGAGCTCATCGTCGCGCCCGCACTTGGCCAAGAAGCTGCCCATCATCATCGCCTCATGATGGCTGGGGCCATTGCCTCCGTCAAGGCACTGATTGTCCTGGAATAAGCGGCGGCCGTCGGTCGCCAAGCTCGCCGCGTCTCGCTTCGCGCGCTGGGCAAGTGGGCGTTGCATGGGGGTCGAAAGGGCTCCGGCTGGCTGTCCGCCCGCGCGCGGTGGGCCCAGGAGATCAGAGAGTCCAAGTCGTGGAGCGACGGGTCGGAGAAGCGCTGCTCTGGCGCACGGCGTCGTCGAGCATGCTGTTTCCTGGGCCTGGCATGGGCGGGGCGCCTCCACGGCCGTGCGCGATGAACAGCGATGGGATCATGCCTGGCCATCTGCCCCCCATGGCATTGACAAAACAAGTCCTGGGACAGCCAGTGCCCATTGAACAACGAGCAAAGCTCCACCAAATTCCGATTGGCCCTGCACCCCCGCCTCGCGCACTGCGGTAGCCGAGGAAGAATGATTATTAGACGACAAGCCCCTTCTGTCAACTTTGTCCTCCTTCTGCCACGTCGCATCGCTTCTAGGGCATCGTCGAATACACCTCGGGTGGCGCCCGGGACCTCCAGCTCGTCCTCTGGCGCGAAACGCCCGCGTTGGAAGTCGGGATCAGCGTGCCCGTTGCCCCCGTCGGGTATGGGGATGCTGTGGCGGGGGCCGTTAGCGTGCCTGTCCACGACCGCGCAATGCTGCGGCCCCTCCAATATGTTCCAAGTCTTTGCGTTGCTGTCGGGTATATGCCCGATCAATCGATCGCGAATCCGGGGCGCCGGCCGCCGTCGCATCAGGGTTCGCCCCAGGAGAGCAGGGCAACTGGCAGTGCTCATTTCTAGTTGCCGCCCTCGCGCGTTGCCTGCCATGCCAGGCCGTGGATCTCCCCGTCAGGCACGGCTCGTAATGCGTAGGGTGGGCTGCTATTCGGCCTGGAACTGCTCTAATTGGTCCTTCTCGGCACTGCCCGGGGCAATCTCTTCAAGTGTGGGCGCGTCGTCTGGCCCGTCGACGTCGACGGTGGATCGCGCGACTTCGCCATCGAATATCCCGCGCGGCTCCCCCTGCCCAAGTGGTTCCGAGCGAATAATGGAATCCGCTGAGCCGCGTGATGGAATGTGTGGGAGATGTCTGGTGGGGGCCCCATGGCGCTGCAGAGCGCGGCGAATGTCTCGTCGGGAAGCGCGCGGGTGCGTTCTTGAAGGAGGCGCGCAAAGCCGGCCGCGCACTCCGCGCCAGTCTCGTCGTCCAGGGCCAGCGCTTCGACCGCGAGCCAGTTTCCCCACTGCTCGGTTGCCGTGTCCACTGAGCGACCTGAGGACGGCGCCGAAGGCGTTGTCCGCCCGGCGCGGCGCGGGCGCGGGACAAACTGCCCCTCCTATGAGAGGGCCCCAATGCAATGCGACATTGCTCCTAGACTGCATCTGTTCTCGACCTCGACCCCAGATCCACGGCGCTGCCAGCCCCATGGCCCCCGCGGCGAAGCCCGCGCAGATCGGCGGCAAGTGCCCCGGCGACCTGCTGCCTTTTCTCCGCGAGCTGTTCCAATATGAGTGTCAACATATGACGCTTCCGACAAATTTGACAAAGTACGTAAAATAACCGTATGTGTGGGCACGCGCATCGCACGCGGTGTAGCCACCCGGCACATCAGTAAGGGCGCGGCGCAATGTCTGCTCATCGTCGCTGCTCAGCAGGGCCCCCGCCTGGGCGGCGCCGTCTTGATCCCAGGCCGCGCGCGCGCCCAGTCATTGTCGAGTAACTCCGAGACTTTTCCCTTTGCAACGTCTAGCCACTGAAGAAGGAACATCGGTCGGGTCGCCGACTTCCCACGCAGGAATGGCCATTGCCATCCAGTCGACCGCGTAAAATCGACAGGGAACGGGCTGGGTCCGCACTGGCGCCTGGGGGGTCGGTGCAGCGCAGCGCGCTTGATCTTCCCATGCCAAGTGTAGGACGCGCGGTCAGTCCAGAATAATGGGTCGCCGCGGCATCTGCGACCGAGCCCTGGCACGCAGTTCTCGACGGATGCAGGAGCGGGGGCCTGCGGCGCGTAAAGACCTGGGAGAGCGACCACATTGGCGCCTTCCTGCCACCGCGCTACCTGGATGCCCTAGGCAACCGCGCGCACCTTCAGCGTAGTCTCCCCCGCGCTCCCGCTGCCCTGTCAAGCTCCATCGCGCCCGCGCACGCAGCGCCCCCGCCCGCCGCTGGGATCCGCGGGTGCACCGGCGCAACTTCGCGTAGTGCGTGCATTTCCTGGGGCGACAATGTCTCCAGCATGGAAATTACCCCTGCTGCCAGGTCAGCCTTGTTCGTTGCCAAACGCTCGGAGCGGGGCTACCCTTCCCAAGAAAAGGCGGATTGGTTTGTTGGGAGTGAACGCCTCCTCCACCCAGGCCCGCCTGTCCTCCGACCTGCGCCGATGTCCTGTTCGGCGTTTGCCCCTGCACCAATGCGCGCCTCCGCGGGCTGTGTCCGAACTGCCTGGGCCGCATTCTGCGAAGCCTGCGCAGGCGGCATCCCTGCCAACTTATAGCTGGAGTAATATTGCGTCAATATGGGTCGTTTCGTGCGTCGTGGGACATGGTTTTGGTTTGCTTTGACTGCGCTGTGCCACGGTAGGTCCAGGCCCCTTTCCCCGGGCATATTCCTGCGGTTCCCATCCCCCGGGGGCCAGATCTCCAACTCTGGCCAGAATCCAGCAGTAGCTCAGCTCTGAAAACGACTACACCTGCGTGTGAAGGTCGGTCCAGGAGCCCAATCGGTAGATGACGCACTCGACTGTCTCCCGAGCACCCCCGAAACTTTCGGAGCATTGGTCGGTCCAGCTGAACCAGTGCAGGAAGCGCTGCTGGAATTTCCCCACTGTCAAAAGCGTTTCCATGTGGGAGGCCCATAGCGCGCGGTTCGCGAACCACTCGTCGCCCCAGAGAGTACGCCCCGAACGCAATTCTGCCCCTTGCGCCCCCGCCGCGGTCGCCCCTGACCACGCGTCGCTCCAAGACCATGGGTGTGACATTCCTGTCTCGCGCGCATGTCGGCGCGGACGGGTCGATGATTTCGGGCGCGCGCCCCCCGGCGCCCCGCGGGGGAACGGCTCGCCCTCCTGCCCCCGCACGCGCGAGCTCGTTGTCAATGATGTCATATGGGGTGGGCCTCTTGCTCGCGCCCGCGGCGTCCGCGTGGCCAGGCAAAGTTTGTTGGATAAGCGCCGTGAGCACAGCGCGGCACAGTGCCGGTTAAAAGCCAGAGGCGAAAATGATGGCATCATGTCTTCGAGGGCCGAAACTGCCGGGCGAGGAAGGCACCGGGATTTGCCCCGGCCCCCGCCGCGCCAGCGCGTGAAGGCGCGCAAGGTGAGACCGGGAATCCACCCCGGGGATAATTGAGGCCCGCGCGCGCCCGGAGGTCGAGGCGCGGGCGGGCGGGGGGGAAATGCGAAAGGGGGAGGGGGGGGGGGGGGGCGCAACGCGGCGCGTCTTCGAATCGGAACGGCAACGGGCGAGCTGCGCGAGCGACGCGCGCGCCAGCCCCCCGCCGCCGCCGGCGCGCGGGCCCTCGGAACCGCCGCCCGCGGCTCAACCCCCCAGCGGCCCGCCGCGCCGGCCTGGCGGCCGCCCCGAAGAGGCGAAGATGATGGCATCAGAATCATGTCTTCGCAGACCGAGACTGCTGAGTGACGCGGGCCCCGGGAATTGCCCTCTTTCCCCCCGCGCGCCCCCGGCATCGGCGAAGCGAGGCGCGCGAAGGTGAGACTGGGCGCCCCTCCCGGAGACAGCGCCCTCATGCGTCGTCAGCCGAGAAGTCGCCGCCGCCAGTGCCCGCAGGGCGGCGGCCAGATGCAGTGAGAGGGCGCGCGTTTACCCGCTCGGTCGCCAGCTTGCGCGGCCTCGAACAGATGCCACAGGGAAGAGTGCAGCACGGAACGTCCTTGAGCCAGACTGGCTGTAGACGAACGCGAGCAATGCGCTCTCGCCAGCTTCCCACCGCCGCCAGCACGCAGGCTTTCAGAACCCCCGCCTGCGGCTCAACCCGTTGTTGCGAACGTCCACTGACCATCCTGTCGCGATGCAACCGCGGTTGGCCCGTTCCTTCCTGTCGCGGTCACTGGGCGCTCGAAGGTCACGCTGCCCATCAGAATGAGGTGGTCATTGGTACTGCATGCCAGCGCGGGAAGGAATGATTAACGTCTTGGCAACATGCCGAAGCTTAACAATAATTCCGCTCCGGCCCCCAGGGGGGTCGACCCTGACCTCGTCCTTGAGCCTCCGGATTTGGAACTCATCCGCGCGCCTGGTCCGTGACTTTGCGAAGTCCGCCTCTGCGGTGCAAATGGATGGCCTCTGTGGTGCAAACGCCAGCCTCTGCAGTGCAAATGGTCAGCCACCTGTCCAGCTCTTCGACGCCGAGGTCCGTCGCGATCACGCGGCCGCCCCCCGCCGGGAGAGCCGCGAACGCGCGCGCGCGCTTTTGGTCGCAGCGGCGCGGCGACTCGCCAGCGCGTCGGGCGCCCGCGCGGCTGGCGCCGCCCGCGCAGCGTGGTCGGGGAGAAGGGGGCGGCCGGTCGTTCGTGGGGCAGTGACCAGGCGGCGGCGGGGCAGGCAGCGGTCAGCGGGGGGCGCGGGGCAGCGCGCGGGGGAAGCCGCGGGCGGCGAAGGCGGAGCGGCGAGCAAGGGGGCGTCGCGCAGGGGCGGCGGGCGCAAAACAGCGGTTCGCGGCAGCGCCAGCCACGCCAAACTGAGGCGGGCATGGGGGCCCTGGCAGAAATCCAGACGTCGGCGCCCAGAACCAAGAAAAGCTAGCGGCGCGCTGGCGAGACCAGCAAGCCGGGCGCGGCGGGCGAGGCGGGGAGGGGCAGAGCGGGGAGGGGCGGCCCAAGAGGGCAAGACCCTGTCAGGAGGGAGGGCGCAGGCGCCGAGAGCGCGGTCACCGCCCACGGGGGGCAGCTGGCCGCGGGGAGGGGGGCGGGCCCGGAGCAGGAGCCAACGCAGCAATCGACGCTGGGAGGCGCCCAGCGGATCGTGCGCGGCGGGCGCGCAAAGGAGCGACCCAGCGGCAACGCGCCGCCCAGTCTGCCGGCAGGCCCAGGGCTGGGCTGGTGACGAGAGGTGCCACCACCGTCAGCGAAGCAACCGACGCGGGATCGACGCCGACGGGCTCTCGGCGAATCGCCCAAGGCCGCGCTGGGCAGGGCAGAAAAAACTATCGCGGCGCGGCACGACCAGGGCGCGGCGGGGCAGGCTGCATGGGGGCGAGCAGCGAAGGCGGGAGCATGGTCTATAGCCGAAGTGAGGCGGCAGCCCAACCGAGGGCGGTGGAAGGGCGGGCGGGGGGTCCTGGGGTCGCACCAAAACTACACTACAGCGTGCACCAAAGGCTGGCAGATCCGCACCCAAGGCAGCAGGGGCGAAGCGCCGGGCCAGGCCCAGCAAAATTATGCACTGCGTGGGGCTCCACATACGCGCATCGATTAGCATGGACCTGTCCGCCGTGAGTGTCTAAGCGCAAGAACTTTCGAGTATGAGCTGGCTTGAGTATTGACGGTCTGGAAGTGAATCCAATTGTGTACGAGTTGGAATGCGAATGAATGGCTCTCAGTAGTACGAACGCGTCTCTGCGCATGGGACTGGGGCCACATGGACCTCCTGAAGCCTCCTGGGGCTCCCCGGGGCCTCCTGGAGCCTCTTGGGGTCTCCTGGAGTCTCTTGGGGCTTCCTGTGGCCTCCTGAAGCCTCCTGGGGCCTCGTGTGGCCTCCGGGGGGGATTCGTGCCCAAGGACAAGTCCAACATGTAGGAACAGACGTAGATAACACACTGTGGGTTGGAGCCACAGGAGAGGGGCAATCTATAGGACAACGCGCAAAACATCAAGGGCTCGTGCCCCAGAGGATGCCAAATCTGTAGGAACATTTCCAAAACACTGAGGAGCGGATACGCAGGAGAAGATTGACGTAAAACACACAAAAAGGGTTCGTGCCCCAGGTGAGGCCCAATCTATAGGAGCACACGTAAACACATGGGATGGGAGCCACTCCTGTAGCCTTCTGAGGCCTCCTGCTCCTGAAGCCTCCTGGTGCCTCCTGGCGCTTCCTGTGGTTTCCTGGTGCCTCCTGGCGCTTCCTGTGACCTCCTGGGGCCTCCTGTGGCCCCCTGTGGCCTCGTGGAACACCCTGGACCTCCTGAAGCCTCCTGGAGCTTCCCGGGGCCTCCTGGAGCCTCTTGGGGCATCCTGTGGCCTCTTGAGCCTTCCTGTGGCCTCCTGGTGCCTCCTGCGACCTCCTGTGGCCTCCTGGGGCCTCCTGGAACCTGCTGGAGCCTCCTGCATCCTGGTGGGGATCTGTGCCCACGAGTCTGGCCACCAGAACAAGCACACCGATCGAGACATCCTCAACATCGAGCCCCTTTGGGGGCGAAAATCAGCGACTCGGTCGAGACATCCTCAAGATCTGCCCCGAAAGCGGAGGACGTCGGGTGGTGAAACAGGCAAGCCACCCGAGACATTCCCGCAATTTTGACGCGAACGGACAAATGAGATAGCCCCTGGCGGCTCCCCCTGGGGGGTAGGTACTGAGACCCGCGCCTCGCTCGAGACATCCTCCGGATGGAAGTCCCCCATGAAGTCCCCCGACGGACTCCCTGCGCCCAGAGATCCCCAAGACGTCCGTCAGCGGACCTCCTTCGCTCCCAGGAAGTCCGCCGACGGACTTCCTTCACTCCCGACGGATTCGCCCGCGAATTGCATCCCAGACGGGAGTTCACCCTGTGTCAGGAGACAACCGAGCAGGCCATAGCCACCCCCCTCCAAAACAACAGTCACAACGATGCCAAATCGAAACACATGGGCTGCATTGCTATGGCGTTGAGGCCGGCGCCGCCGACCCTGAGAGGGGATGGCGACGACGGCGACGAAGAAAAACAATCAAACATCACAACGAAATCGGTGATGTTGTTCTCCCGGGGTTCTCCCAGGAGTGCTCTCGGGGCTCTCTTCTCTCGGGGGCTGCTTGGGCGCCTCTAGGGTCCTCCGGGAGCCTTGGGGCCGAGGCTCGAAATGTTGCTCGGTGTTTTCCCTCTCGGGGGCTTCTCGTGGCCTTCTGAGGGCCCTACTCGTCTGTCCTGGGGGCTTCTCAGGGGCCTTTTGGCAGCCTCGATCTTGGGCCGTTCAGTGGCCGTCTTGGGCCGCTTAGCGGCGCAGCCTCGATCTTCGCGCGCGGTCTTACAGGGGGGAAGAAGAGGGGGAAGTGGGGAAGAGGAGGAACAAGGCAGAGGAGGAGGAGGAGGAGGAGGAGGAGGAGGCGACGCTGGCTGGCGGGTGCCGCGCACCGCCAGACGGAACTGGGACTGGGACTGGGGCGCTCGTGCGGGCAATCGCCCGGGGCCCTTAAGGGCGGAGCGGGCGAGGCCGTGGCCTCGCAGACATGGCCGGCCAACTGGAAGTTTACTCAGGCGGCCGGCGCCGCAGAAGTATCAGGAGTGGAACACGTGACAAAGTGCGCCTCCAGTTTAGTCCAAATTGAACCGTCGGTCGCCAGTTTGAGCCAATCGATGTTGTTCACGTCGTAGTTGCTCTGGGCGGGTCTCTCTTGCACGCCATGGGATACGAGAAAATCACGCACGTCATCATCCCATCGCTTCTGCTGTCCTCCCGAATTCCTGTTGCTTTTTTGAGAAGCATGGATGGTCGGGTGCCAGTTGACCACGCATTGAGACCATTCTCGATGGGACTGTTTCGCCACTCTCGCGGCACATCTCCATACCAATCGCCGTTGCCTCGTATTCCGATCGATCACACTGTGCTTGTGCATGAGGCTTTCTGCTTGTCTTGTCGTGCGCTTGATGGATTCGACCCAAGACTCCAAGACAATGCTCTCCAATGCGACGTTCTCCTCAGTGTCGGTGCTGCGGATGTTAGCCGTGCTGGTATCTGCGTTTGGGTGGGTCGATGACGGTCGGTTGCGTTTTGCTTCTCCGTGCGTGTCGTCTTCGTGGGTTTGCGATTCTGTCGTCGCTTGAGTCGTACGTTGGTTGGTCAGACGGGCGCCAGGCGGGCGCCAGGCGCGCGCGGCAGAGTGAGGGGTCGCTGGGCGACCCCCGCGAAGCCTGCGAAGACCGCCGAGCTCCCGCCAGAGGATCACGGAGCGCGGCGACAAACCAAAAAGCGCTGCCAAGGCCAGCAGGACGGCGCGGCGAGCTTGGCGACGCGCTCCTCTCTCGCGGCCTCGGTTGCAACAACAAATTAGCCTGACGAAAGACCCAACCATATGCAGCTGCGAGAACCGCATTGTGGGTATCGCTTTCGGTGAACTCCCAGGGGGGGGGCACGAACCGCGTAAGGGGTATGTCAAAATGGGTAGCAATCCCCGCATGCGTCCTGTGCCGCTGGGGCCTTCGGTGGAACTCCCTGTGGGGCCACGAACCGTGTAAGCAGTGTGCCAAAATGGGTAACAATCCCCGCATGCGGCCTGTGCCGCTGGGGCCTTCGGTGGAGCTCCCTGTGGGGCCACGAACCGTGAGAGGGGTGTGCAAAAATGGGTGGCGGTCCCCGCATGCGGCCTGTGCCTCTGGGGCCTTCGGTGGAGCTCCCTGTGGGGCCACGAACCGTGTGAGGGGTGTGCCAAAATGGGTGGCGGTCCCCGCGTGCGGCCTGTGCCACTGGGGCCTTCGGTGGAGCTCCCTGTGGGGCCACGAACCGTGTGAGGGGTATGCCAAAATGGGTGGCGGTCCCCGTATGCGGCCTGTGCCACTGGGGCCTTCGGTGGAACTCCCTGTGGGGCCACGAACCGTGTGAGGGGTATGCCAAAATGGGTGGCGGTCCCCGTATGCGGCCTGTGCCAAGGGGTCCTCGGTGGAGCTCCCTGTGGGGCCACGAACCGCGTAAGGGGTGCGCCAAAATGGGTAGCAATTTCGCATGCGTCCTGTGCCACTGGGGCATTCGGTGGACCTCGCTGTGGGGCCACGAACCGTGGAAGGGGTGTGCCAAAATGAGTGGCGGTCCCCGCGTGCGGCCTGTGCCACTGGGGCCTTCGGTGGAGCTCCCTGTGAGGCCACGAACCGCGTAAGGGGTGCGCCAAAATGTGTAGCAATTTCGCATGCGTCCTGTGCCACTCGGGCATTCGGTAGAACTCCCTGTGGGGCCACGAACCGTGTGAAGGGTGTGCCAAAATGGATAGCAATCCCCGCATGCGGCCTGTGCCACTGGGGCCTTCGGTGGAGCTCCCTGTGGGGCCACGGACCGCGTAAGAGGTGCTCCAAAATGTGTACCAATCCCCGCATGCGGCCTGTGCCGCTGGGGCCTTCGGTGGAGCTCCCTGTGGGGCCACGAGCCGCGTAAAAGGTGTGCCAGAATGGGTAGCAATCCCCGCGTGCGGCCTGTGCCACTGGGGCCTTCGGTCGGGCTACCTGTGGGGCCACGAACCGTGAGAAAAATGTGCCAAAATGGGCGGCGGTCCCCGCATGCGGCCTGTGCCACTGGGGCCTTCGGTGGAAATCCCTGTAGGGCCGCGAACCTTGGGAAACATGTGCCAAAATGGGTGGCGGTCCCCGCATGCGGCCTGTGCCACTGAGGCCTTCCGTGGACCTCCCTGTGGGGCCACGAACCGTGTGAGGGGTGTGCCAAAATGGGTGGCGGTCCCCGCATGCTGCCTGTGCCACTGGGCCAAATGGCCTTCGATGGAGCTCCCTGTGGGGCCACGAACCGCGTGAAGGGTCTGCCAAAATGGGTGGCGGTCCCCGCATGCGGCCTGTGCCGCTGGGGCCTTCGGTGGAGCTCCCTGTGGGGCCGCGGACCGTGTGAAGGGTGTGCTAAAATGGGCGCGGTCCCCGCATGCGGCCTGTGCCACTGGGGCCTTCGGTGGAACTCCCTGTGGGGCCACGAACCGTGTGAGGGGTGTGCCAAATTGGCTAGCAATCCCCGCGTGCGGCATGCGGGCTGTGCCGCTGGGGTCCTCGGTGGAGCTCCCTGTGGGGCTACGAACCGTTGAATAGGTGTGCCAAAATGGGTGGCGGTCCCCGCATGCGGCCTGTGCCACTGGGACCTTCGGTGGACCTCCCTGTGTGGCCACGAACCGTGTGAAAGGTATGCCAAAATGGGTGGCGGTCCCCGCATGCGGCCTGTGCCGCTGGGGCCTTCGGTGGAACTCCCTGTGGGGCCACGAACCGTGTGAGGGGTGTGCCAAATTGGGTAGCAATCCCCGCATGCGACATGCGGGCTGTGCCGCTTGGGTCCTCGGTGGAGCTCCCTGTGGGGCTACGAACCGTTGAATATGTGTGCCAAAATGGGTAGCAATCCCCGCGTGCGGCCTGTGCGACTGGGGCCTTCGGTGGACCTCCCTGTGGGGCCACGAACCGTGAGAAAAATGTGCCAAAATGGGTGGCGGTCCCCGCATGCGGCCTGTGCCACTGGGGCCTTCGGTGGAAGTCCCTGTAGGGCCACGAACCGTGGGAAAAATGTGCCAAAACGGGTGGCGGTCCCCGCATGCGGCCTGTGCCACTGGGGCCTTCCGTGGACCTCCCTGTGGGACCACGAACCGTGTGAAGGGTGTGCCAAAATGGGTGGCGGTCCCCGCATGCTGCCTGTGCCACTGGACCAAATGGCCTTCGATGGAGCTCCCTGTGGGGCCACGAACCGTGTGAAGGGTCTGCAAAAATGGGTGGCGGTCCCCGCATGCGGCCTGTGCCGCTGGGGCCTTCGGTGGAGCTCCCTGTGGGGCCGCGGACCGTGTGAAGGGTGTGCTAAAATGGGTGGCGGTCCCCGCATGCGGCCTGTGCCGCTGGGGCCTTCGGTGGAACGCCCTGTGGGGCCACGAACCGTGTGAGGGGTGTGCCAAATTGGCTAGCAATCCCCGCATGCGGCATGCGGGCTGTGCCGCTGGGGTCCTCGGTGAAGCTCCCTGTGGGGCTACGAACCGTTGAATAGGTGTGCCAAAATGGGTGGCGGTCCCCGCATGCGGCCTGTGCCACTGGGACCTTCGGTGGACCTCCCTGTGTGGCCACGAACCGTGTGAAGGGTATGCCAAAATGGGTGGCGGTCCCCGCATGCGGCCTGTGCCGCTGGGGCCTTCGGTGGAACTCCCTGTGGGGCCACGAACCGTGAGAAAGGTGCGCCAAATTGGGTGGCGGTCCCCGTATGCCGCCTGAGCTACTGGGGCCTTCGGTGGAGCTCCATGTGGGGCCGCGGACCGTGTGAGGGGTGCGCCAAATTGGGTAGCAATCCCCGCATGCGGCCTGTGCCACTGGGGCCTTCGGTGGAACTCCCTGTGGGGCCACGAACCGTGTGAGGTGTGTGCCAAAATGGGTGGGATGATGCTGATGGTGACGATGATGGAGGGAGGAAAAGGTGACGCGGGGCGCTGTCTCTTCAAAACAAGGACCCGACACCACAGGATGGTTGGGAAACATCCAAGCGCGTATACAGAGTTTGGGGCCCCCGAAGAGCCGAACCCAATGGATCCGCGACCGCGAGCGGCCTCGGACCCGCAACGAGCCGCCCATCCGGGCGACCCTTATCGGCAGGATGCCGCCCTGAGAGAAGACGTCGGTTTCAGGCGGCCCGCTCAGACATCCTATCCTATTGCTCCCGGCGGGCCGACAATCTACTGGGACATGTCCAGCCGTGCCAGTAATAAGAAGCCACAGGAAGCGGAGATAACGCAATACCCCGAGGAGACCCGCAGACGATAGCCTCTCGAGGCCTTAGCAGGAACAATTCCCGCGTTGGGCAGGGCAGTAGCTTGAATCGTGGAGGCAGCGAGGGCGGGCCTGTTGTTCCCACCCCCGCCCCCAATTCGCCTGCGCTTGTCAGGGGCAACGGCCGGCCCACAACGTATAGGAATCGTGAAAGCAACAGTGGCATCTGCATGCGCACCGCTTGCTGGGGCCTGCGCTAGGACGATGGGCTCAGAGGAAACCCTCTAACGAACCTGACGAACCTCAAACGAGTCCGAGTCCCCAGGGCCCCGAGGGCGACGCCCGAGTCTTGGCCCACTAGGGCCTTCACCAACGTCCAGGTGAGGTCGGACTGACCGACTCGGACCGACGAGAAGGGAGGCAACACGACAGCAGGCACCTTCACCCTGCCCACGACGGGTATCATGCTCCACACCATCCCCAACGCCAGCGACGTCCTGGCGACTGGGGGTTGTATTCTCGTTTCCGGGGATGGTGCCTAGCCGTTTCCCTGGGTGGCCGTTCGCGTTTCCGGGGTTCGCGCCGCCGCTGTTTCTGGGGCTGGCTCGCGTGCGCGTTCTAAGGTTCGCGCTTTGCGTTTCTGGGGGTCGCGGTCTATCCCACGGCCCTGCAGGATTCGCGTCCAGATTGTGTTTCCCCTTCTTCATTTCCCTCTTTCGGTATCTCTGCAGGAGGAGGACGAGGACGACGAGCAGAGAGGAGGAGGGAGGAGGAGGACGAGGAGGAAGAGGAACGACCACAGACACAGGTGAGGCGACGACGACGACGACCGACGACGATGACGACAGACGACGACCACGATCGGAGGAGGAAAGAGTATCGCAGACCACTATCCCACCACCATTACCTCGTTTTCTCTTTTTGGTGCTTCCTGGGAGGCCCTTGTCGCCACCGCTGGATTCTCATTGAAATTCGGGTCAGAACGCATCCTGGGAGTGGTCCAGGGATGAGGGAGTAGCGGCATCGATACCTTTTCGTTTCCCCAGACCGCGACGATGACGATCGACAAGGAGGAAGGCAGCCGCCGCCGCCCCCGTCCTCGTCGTTGCCGTCGCGTGGTCGTTTCAGTTTGGTGCGGTTCTCTTCGCGACCGAGCAGCAGGGGGGGACAGTTTTTCAGACGTTCAGTTGTGAGCTGTTCCACGGTGGCCCGTGGTGGCCCATGGCGCGGTGTTCTTTCGTGCTGTGGTGTCTCGCGATGTCGATCGGGACAGTGAGAACGATCGTGAGACCAACAATGAATCCGATAATGAGATCGTTGAGGAGACCGATGATGCTATTCATACTGATATGATTGATCGAAACATAGATTGTGAGATCGCTTGTGGGCTGGACATTCACATCGATATTGAGCGGTACTGGAACCGATTGTGAGATGGATTGTCTGGTCGGTCGTGGGATCGATCGTGATATCGATCGTTGCATCGATCGTGATATCGATGCTTCAAATTCATTGCGAGGAGGACGACAGCGACGAGCAGGGAGGCGGAGGGAGGAGGACGAGGACGAGGAGGAGGAGGAAGAAAGACCAGAGCAATAGGTGAGGCGACGACGACGACGACCGACGACGACGAAGCTCGGCAATAACGATCGAAGAAGGAAAAAAGCCGTAGACCACTATCCCACCAGCCTTGCATCGTTTTCTTGATTTTGGTGCCTCCTGGGAGGCCCTTGTCGCCACTGCTGGATTCTCGCTGAAATCCCAGTCAAATCGCATCCTGGGAGTGGTCCGGGGAGCAAGGAGTATCCGTACCGTTTCCTTTTTCGTTTCCCCGGACCACGACGACGACGATCGACGAGGAGGGTCGCCGTCGCCGTCGAATAGGCGATGTACGCGCGAATGAAAACAAGATGAAATTA
This sequence comes from Prorocentrum cordatum, assembly GCA_963575745.1. NCBI lineage: Eukaryota > Dinophyceae > Prorocentrales > Prorocentraceae > Prorocentrum > Prorocentrum cordatum. The sequence continues at coordinate 44,035 of CAUYUJ010014738.1, read as the reverse complement.
AACCGGGCAACTTCAAATCGGGTGAATTAAAACTGGATATACTAAAACAAAAAGAAATTAAACTGGACGAATTAAAACCAAATTGACTTAAACCGGACACATGAAAAACCAATTGAATTTCAACCGGGCAAATTCAAACCAAATGAATTTGAACGGACGGCTTAAAACCGGATAAATCTGAACCAAACGAATAATAACCGGAAGTACTGAAGCTGACAAATATAAAACCGGACAAATTTTAAACCGGACGATTTAAACCGGACGAATTTAGACCCGATGAATTTAGACCAGACGAGATCCAAATGGGCGAGTCTTGAGTTGTTCAAATCGACTGGGCGAACGAATCAGAAGCATATCCAAACCGGATGAATACAAACCGGACGAATTCAAACCAAATGAATTTAGACAGGGGAAATAAACCCGGATGAATTTAAACAGGGCGAGTATCAACCGGATGAAATAACATCTGATGCAATTAAACTGGTGAAGTTAAACGGATGTAATGAAACAGTTGAACTTAAACCGATGAGCCAAAACGGATGAGATTCCATTCGGATGAAACAAAGGTGAATCAGATTCCACCTCATGCGCAGCCCCTTTGGTTTCGAGAAGTGCCACGCCTGCTATATTTGGACGACCAAGGCGCATAGCGGCTGCGCTGAGGGACCACCCCCTGCGAGCGCCCAAGGTGTCGAGGGAGTGCCGCGCCTGCTATACGTGGACGACCGGGGCGCGTAGCAGCCCCGGTCAAAGACCACCGCGTGCGCACCTCCTATGGAGTCAAGAATATGCCACGCCTGCTATGCCCTGGACGAGCGTCACGGATAGCGGCCGCCGTCAGAGGCCACCCCGTTCGCACCCCGTATGGCGTCGAGAATACGCAATTCGCAACGCCTGCTGCCCTGGACGACCAGGGCGCATAGCGGCCGCGGTTAAAGACCACCGCGTGCGCACCCTTATGGTGTCGAGAAAATGCCACGCCCGAGACGACCGTGGCGCATAGCAACCGCGCTGAGGGACCACCCCCAGCGCATCCGAAGTGTTTTCAAGAAAATACCACGTCTGCTATGCCCTGGACGACCGTCACGGATAGCGGCTGCCGTCAGAGACGTGCACTAGCGTTGCATGGTGTGTTTGTGTATGCGAATGTGTGCATGCGTGCGGCTGTGTGTTGACGCGTGTCTCATGCACGTGCCGTGCATGTGTTGCGCGTGAGTGAGGGCAGGGAGTAGGCGGAGGAGGAGGAGGAGGAGGAGAAGGAGGAGGAGGAGAAAGGAAAGAGGTGTGAAAGGGAGACGCGGGTGCGACGCAGGTGGGAAGAGACAAACACCCTACTGAACATGTGGGGAATGAAACAGCCAGGCTGACGTGACCGTAGACTGCCGATGCTGGCAAAACAAACAATGGCAAGAAAGAGGCGGAACGGGGGCGGAAAACAAGAAGAATACGATCGAACTTCAAGGAGGCGCTGGAGGAAAACGAGCTGGCATCCAAACAAGAGCGGCGAGGATGACGCCTCGTCTGGCCCCTCGTCGGTGCAACACTGCGTCGAGGGGGTCACTGCCTGGGGAAGACGTCTTAATATCCTCATCGTCTCAGTCTTCCGTTTGCTCGTCCTCCTCCTCCTCCATTTCCTCCGGCTGCTCTAGGGGAGGCCCACTGGAGGCAACAACGGCTCTCTCAAATCCGATTGACATGGGTTCCCAGACACCTCCATGGGGTCAATCCTGACGCGTTCAAAAGCAGGCGCAGCCATGGCGACAAGAAGATGGCAGGAGTTGTCTCGACTTGGAGATACCTCTTTCCAATCCTCGGAGCGGCGATGTGTAAGCGCAGTGACATCAATATTCATTCTGCGCCGAGTCATCGCGATAACACTCGGTGCTTAAACAAATCTGACGCGGGCCGCATCGAAAAACATCTCCATACTGTGTAGACTCAGATCGATTATCACAGGCCTCTGCATTGGTACATTGCTCCCTCCTCCCCTCTCCCGCCTCCCGCTTCTCTCGCCCCCGTCCCTGGTGCATGCGCCCCCTTCCTCCGCGCCCGTCTCCTGCATGACTCCGTCCCCCCTCCCCCCGGTTCCTCCGTCGCCTCCCGCCTCCATTCCTTTTCCTTGTGAATAACGCCTCCCTGTCGCACCCCGAGGCCAATCGGAAGGGCGGGCTGAGCGTTTCGCCTGAGATTTCTTTAGTGAAGCTTCACAACTTGCAAGAACATCACATATTGAGGGCTGACGGTCGGCGGCAAGGCGCGCGGGCGAAGCGGCCCGCTTGGCCGAACGCGCTACACACGTTCGCCGTGGAGACGGGCGGCCGGCTCGACGGGGAGGCGCGGGCCTAGCTGCTGGCGCTGGCCAGAAAGCCCCCGGAGGACGCGCAGCAAAAAGAGCATGCGCGAGCCTACCGGGTGCTGAGCTGCGCGCCGCAGCGGAAGCTGGCCCACCAGCTACTGCGCGCGGCCGCGCTGCGCTAAAGGCGGCCGGCCGGGCGACGGGCGGCTTCTGCGCGGGGCTGAACTGCTGCTGGACGCGGCGGCGCGGCGCTGCACGGGCACGCGACTGGGTGGGGCGCAGGGCCGCGGGCTTGCGCGGCCAGCGCGGGCTCGGCGAGCAGGCGCCGAGCGGGCGCGGCTGGGCGGCGGGCAAGCGGCGGGCCGGCGCCTGGCGGTGGGCCCAGGCCGCTGGCCAGGCGGCCGTGCGGGCGACGCTGCGCACGATCGTGGCGTTCGCCGTTGTGGCCCCGTGTATCGGAATGTATTACACCCCGGTATCCAGGACCAGTCACCGCTGAGCGGTGCGCTGCTTCCAGGGTGGGGGGTTTGCGCCCGAGGAGGAGGAGGAGGAGGAGGAGGAGGAGGAGGAGGAGGAGGAGGAGGAGGAACAGGACAGGAGGAGGAGGAGGAACGGGAGGAGGAGGAGGAGGAGGAGGAGGAGGAGGAGGAGGAGGAACAGGAGGAGGAGGAGGAGGAGGAGGAGGAGGAGGAGGAGGAGAAGAGAGGAGGAATAAGGAGGAAGGAGAGGAGAAGAGAGGAGAGGAGACGCGGGACGCTGTCTGTGCAAAGCGATGACCCAACACCAGAGGATGATTGGGACAAAATGCAAGAGCTTCGCGGATTTGAAGTACTTCCCTTTCAAGCTATGGCTCTTGCCTTAGCGCCGCACAGATTCTTTCTAAAATCTTCACGCTTAGCGTATCCCCGCGAGTACTTTCCGCTCTCTGGAATCGTCCTTGGAGCAGCAGATCAAAAAAGTATCCCCGCGAGTGATTCTGAGGGCTGTGCGCTGAGTGGTTCAGCCTTTCGCGCTCGCTTTGCCTCTTGTTTTCCACCGCGGGCAGCCCGGCTTCCCGGGTACTTGTTTCCCAGCCAGCCGGGCCGGCGGCTTGGAGTTTGGCGCCGCACCGGCGACTCACTCCGCTGCACTCGCACCCGCTGCCGCTTGTTCACTTTGGTTTACAGTGCGGCGCCTATGTGCGTCTGCTGGTGAATTTAATTCATTTTGTTCTGCGCATGTGTAACTGCGCGCTTGTTGTGCAGGTGCGAACCGGCTTGCCAACGTGGCGGTTGTGTTTGCAAATTCGCATCGTGCCGCCTGCCCCAGACTTTGCCCCTCGCCGCCAGACCGTTGTCGCGCGGCCGCAGACTAAAAAAAGTATCCCCGCGAGCCCATTCGGAAACTCTGCCCACGAGAGCGGACGGGAAACGGGACGAAGGGACACATCCAGGGAAACAAAGCGAGCAACCAGGATGAACCGAAAGATCTCTGGGAGCAAGGGGGTGGCCTTGGAAGGCCTTTTCGGGCCATCCCTGGGGGCCGCGTGGGGGCGAGGGGAAAAGGAAAAGGAGGAGGAGGAGGAGGAGAAGGAGGAGGCGGAGGAGGAGTAGGAGGAGGAGGCCTCTTGGGCGATCTTTGGGCACTCCTGGGGCCTCCTGAGAGCTTCGTGGGGGCCTCTTGGAGGGTTTTGGGGGGCCTTGGGGGGCTTCTTGGGGGCCTCTTTGGCCGTCTTAGGGTTTTCCTGGCTTGTCTGGAGCAGTGGAAAGACGTCTCGGGGGCCTGTCTGGGTTGTCTTGGGGCCCTCTTGGGGCATATCAGGGGCTCTCGGAGGCCATCTCGGGCGTCTTGGAAGCCGCTTGGGCAATTTTGGGGTCCCCTTGGGGGCCTTTGGGGCCGTCATGGGGCCATCTTGGAGGCGCCTTGGGGGATCGTGGGGGCCTCTTGCGCCGTCTTGAGCCGTCGGAACTGCCTAGAATAACCAAATGCCAAAAACTGTTAAAACAAAACCTTAGGACATTCAATGAGTTTGACCTCTTCGTGCCCTTCTGGAAGACCTCCTGGGTGCCTTTTGGGCCGTCTTGGAAGCCTCTTGGGGGCCTCTTGGGCCGTCCTGCGTCATCCTCAGGCCATCTTAGGCCGTCTTGGGTGCATCTTGGGCCGTCTTGGAAGCATCTTGGTGCACTCTTAGCCGTCTTGGAGGCTATGCTGGCCGTATTGGAAGCCTCTTGGGCCCTCTTGGGGCCGTCTTGGGGGCCTCTTGGGCCGTCATGTGGCCATCTTGGAAGCCTCGTGGGCGATGTTTGGGGCCTCTTGGGCCGTCTTGAGCAGTCGGAATGCAGAAAAGAAGCAAATTCCAAAATCGTCTAGAAAGCTACGGAAAATCAATGATGTTGGCCTCTTCGGGCCCTCCTGGAGGACCTCTAGGAGGCCTTTTGAGCCGTCTTGGAAGCAATTTGGGGCTTCTTGGGCCATCTGAAGCCATCCGAAGGCCATCTCAAGCCGTTTTGGGTGAATCGTGGGCCGCCTTGGAGGCATCTAGGGGCCATCTTAGCCGTCTTGGAGGCCATCTTGGGCGCCTTGGAAGCCTCTGGGGCCGTCTTGGGGCCCTCTTGGGGCTCTTGGGAGCTCTGGAAGGCCTCTAGGGGCCATCTTGCAGGCCATCGATCAAAGGAGGAGCTGGTGTAACGTTCAGCCCCCCCCCAAAGAGGCCAAACTGGTGCCAACACTTCGAGTAAAACCAATGATTTTGGCACCCAAAGGGCTGGTGGGATAACGTTCAGACCCCCCAAAGGGGCCAACATGGGGCCAAAACCTAAGTAAAACCAATGTTTTTGGCGCCCAGAGGGCTGGTGGACAATCTTTCAGCCCCCCCCCCCCCCCCCAAAGAGGCCCAAATGGGGCCACAACCATAATAAAACTATGATTTTGGTTTCCTCGCCGAAGCCGTTGTCCTGACACCTCGCGGGGGGGCCCGAAAAAGTCCAGGGGAGGGGCAAGGGGAGGGGTCAAGACGCCCTCCCCTCCCGCAAGCCGTCTCGCTCACTCCCACCTCCCTCCCAACATGTACGTAGCACCCGAGCCTGGCCCGAGCCTCAGCACATTCAGCAGTCGTCTTTGGATGGGCAGCTACTGGGGGCAAATCCGCCGCCGCCGCCGCCGCCGCTGTCCGCTGCCGCCGCCGCCGCGTCGCCCGCCGCCGCCGCCGCCGCCGCCCCCGCTGCCGAAGCGCCGCCGCCGCAGCCGCTGCCGCCGCAGCCGCTGCCGCCACCGCTGCCGCCGCCGCCGCGCCACCCGCCACCGCCCGCCGCCGCCGCCGCCGCCCCCGCCAGCCCCCGCCGCCACCGCCGCCGCCACCGCCGCAGCCGCCGCAGCCGCTGCCCCCCGCCGCAGCCGCCGCCGCCGCCGCCGCCGCCAAGTATACTCTGTATTGTTTTGTTGACAGGGATGGTGGGGGGGAGGCCGCATCGGGTTCGCTGCGCACGCTCCACATTTGTAGGCAGAGTGTGTTTTGTAGTGTTTTTTTTCAAAGGATGGTGGGGGAGGGGGCCCTCATTGACTCGGGTTGGCTCCCAGTCGCCTGGGGGAGGGGGTGTAGATTAATAGGGAGCAGTGATAAACCCCTCCCCGTATGGGGAAGAGGGTTTTTTTGGAAGAGGGAAGAGGAATCTCGTTCGGCCACCTGTCGCCCAAAGGGCTGGTTGGATTCCCTTTCGACTCCCACTGCTTCTCATGGCGCACGTACCAGACATGGCGTTTTGGAGCGATTCATGGCTGTCAGGGCGCAACGGTTACGTTAATCGCAGCGTTGGACTCCCAAGAATGGTGTTATGGCACGGTTCATGATCGTCAAAACGCATCAGTCGGGCCTGAGGCCTTCTTTGGGGCCTCTTGGGCCAATTCGGGGGTCGTCTAGGAGGCCTCGGGGGCCGTCTTGGACTCCTCCGGGGCCCCTTCTTGGGCCATCTGGGAGCCATCTGGAGGCTGGAGGCCCTCCCGGGCCCGTTTTTGACGCGTCTTGGGGGCCGTCTTGGGAAGGTCCTTTTGGCCTTCTCGGCATCTCGTGGGCAGGTGGGCGTCGTTCGGGCCTCGTCGCCTTTTCGCAACATGGAATTGTCTGGAGCCTTTTTGAAGCCCTTGGGCCCGTCTGTGGGTAGGGGGTCGTCTTGGGCTTCTCCTGGGACAGATTGTCCCATGGGATGTGACGACGTTTGCCTCTTTGGGCTCTCTTGGGGATCCTCTGGGGGACCTCTTGTGGCATTCAGCCTCTTAGTAGGCCGTCTTTCGGCCGTCGTCTTGGAGCGGTCTTGGAGGCCCCCTGGACCCGCTTGAAGGCACATCGCCCTGGAACGCGGACACCCCCCCGCGCAAATCAGCGCCGTGCCCTTCCAGCGAATGCAGCGGTTCACCAGTCCTGTTAGGGAAAGTCCCCACCCCTTGGTTTGGACGGGGGCTGACACGAGCGGTCAGAACGTCCAAAATGGTTTCAGCGTGGCAACGAAAATCCAAGATAGCCTCCAAGATGGCTCATGATAGCTCAGGATGGCTCAGGACAGTTCCAAACATGCCTCCAAGAGGACCCAAGACCGCTCCCACACGGCTACAAGTGGCCACAGAGCCTCCCAAGGACGTCCCTGAGAGGCCAACATCCTTCCAAAACCGATGAGAAATCAATGATGTGTGCATTATCGCCCTTTCGCTTCCGACGGGCCTCTGAGGCCTCAAGCTTGCCCAACAAGAGAGCCTCAACAGGGACCCAAGAAGGCCCAAAGCGGCCCAACGAGCGCCCCACTAAAGCCCCAAGAGGCGACTGTTCAACCTCCCGCAGGGCGGCGCTGTTTGGATACCCCCCCTCGCCCAAAGCCAAACTCGTTGAAAAATACATGACTGTTCAAGCACTGCGGCGTCCCGTAGGAGGATTCGGGCCAACATGGCTCCAAGATGGCCTCCTAGAGCCCTAGATGTCCTCCAATATGGCTATATATACCCTTATGTGGCTCACGGAGGCATCCACGATGCCTTCAAGAGGTCCACAGACTCTCCCGATGGGCCTCTGAGGCCTCACGAAGGCCCCACGATGGCCCACCAGTGGGGGAGCCACACCAATATCAATGACACGCCGCCGTGGGGAGCTGATCAGCGTATTACCCTCGAAGAGGCACCAGGCCTTCGGACGGAAACGAAGGAGTAACACGCTGACGGGCTCCCATCGGCGGCGCGGTACGTCTCACTGTTCCCCGCCCCCTCCTGAACGAGAGCCCGAAAGAGGACCCGAAAGGGCCTCAGAGGCCTTCAAGAGGCCCCACAGGGCGCGCCAAGAGGGCCCCGAGATGCGATTGTTTGGCTCCCGAGGCCTGGAGCCCCAAGAAAGCTCCGAAGGGGCAACAAGAGAGTCTGGCAATTCACATCAAGGCAAGCAAAAAAGCCCCAAGATGGCTCCAATACGCCTCCAAGAGACTCCAACCGCAGAAAATCCGCGAAGACGCCCCCTCCTCCTGTTCCTCCTTGTGTTCCCCCTGCACTCCGGTTCCATATGTATAACTCTTCCCTGTCGCACTCCCAAACCATTCGGGAGGGCCGGCCGGGCGTTTCGCCTGAGACTTCCTTACCACTTGCAAGCCTCAAGCTCTATAACTTACAACATCTTCACAGATGGAGGGGGGGTCGCTTCCAAAATATGGCTCTCGCCTTAGCGCCGCGCACGGTCGTTTCAAGAATTTGCAAGCAGATCACGGATTGGGGACATGTGGTTCTCAAAATGAAGCTATCGCCATAGCGCCGCGCACACTCGTTGTAAAAATGTGCAAGAGCTTCGCGGATTGAGGACAGGTGGTTTTCACAACGAGGCTCTCGCCAAAACGTCGCGCACATTCTCTTTCACAACGTGCACAACGCTTCACGGGGCGAGTACGGCTCGTTTTCAAAATGTGGTTCTACGATGAGCGGGCAACACGCACCCATACCCATAAGGAAGCCCGAGCGAGGAGGACGGACGAGAGGTGAACCGATGAATGGAGCACAAGAGCGGTCTGGAAGGATTGCGCACTCGGGGATTGCAGGAAGACGGAGGGCGGAGAAGGCGACGGGGGAGAGTTAGGGACAGGCGAAGTGAAAAGAAGATCCGAAGGCGGGCGATCGGGTAAGGGGGATAGGGGCGCAGAGAGGGACAGCGGGATACCTAGGGAGGGTGGGAGGGACAGGAAGACCGTTTTGCGCGCAATCGGAAGGCTGGTTGCCCGCCTCTTTCCGCCCCCCCTCTCCCCCCCGTGCCACTCCCCGCCGACCTGGCGAGCGGGGGCGTCGCAGCGGGGGGTAGGGGCCAGCCACCGCGAGTAGCGAATCGCGGGGCCCCGATTTGCAAATTTTGGGGTTGGAAATTCTAGGTGCCTATGGGTGCGTGTTGTCGGATGGGGCCCCCGCTCGAAGAACAGCCCGCCTCGGCGTCCGACAACACGCACCCATACCCATAGGACATCCTCAAATCCGGAGTCGCGAATCAGCAAATTCCGAGGTCGCCTTCCAGCCCACCGCCGACCCTCTCCGGCTCGCTGGGTCGGCGCGGGCGCGCCACGAGTTGAGGAAGGGTGGCGTGGAGAAGGAGGCGGCCCGCCATCCGACCATGCGCCAGACCCCGCCCCATGTCCTTTCTATTTCGTCCCTCGCCATCCCGCTGCCGCCCTCCTGGCTTCCCAGCTCACCCCACGCGAGCGCCCCCCTTCGCATCATCTTTTCACTTAACCCTGTCCCTGATTCTCTCCTGTCGTCTTCCTGGCCCTCCGTCTTCCACGCATCCCCGACTGCATCATCCTTCCACTCCCCGTTCGAATTCCTTTTTCCTCTTTGCCCCTTCCTTGCCCTCCTCCCTCGGGACCCCCCTATGGGTATGGGTGTGTGTTGTTCGTTCATGATTCTAGCCTTGGCGCCGCGCACACCCGTTCTAAACAATTGCAAAGTGTCGCGGGTTGAGAGAGGTTACTTTTTAACATGGGGTTCTCGCCGTAGCACCGCGCACACTAGTTATACACATTTGCAAGAGTTTCACTGTTTCTCCTGGTTGTCGCACCCGAAATTGTGTCTTGGAATGATTCATGATTGTCAGAGCGCAGCTGTTACGTTGATTCGCGGTGTTGAAGTCCCAGGACGGGCGTTCTGGCACGATTCATAACCGTCAAGACGCAACAGTCAGGTTGACTCGCGGCGTTGAAGTCCCGGGAATTGTGTTTTGGCACGCTTCAGGATCTTCAGACGGTTGTCCCCAAACGGGGAATTTCCTTGTGAAAATGAATCCTTGCGGCCTGTGAAGAGGGAACCTGGAGAGAGAGAGAGAGAGAGAGAGAGTATATTCCAACCTCGTTGATGAATCTTGGGTTTACACTGGTCCTCCTCCTCCTGCTGCTCCTCCTCCATATCTTCCTCCTCCCCCCTGCCCCTCTCCGCCTCCTCCTCCCGTGCCCCCAAAAATGGCTACAGAAGGCCACCACGAAGCTCCAACTAAGGCAACTCCTCATTGGCGCTTGCTTCGCGAGACGAAAGAGCCCAAGATGCAGAGTCAAACATTAACACCACGAACCTCTCCCGGTGGTGCACTCTGCCTAGAATGGCTCGAGGCGGATAGCAGCCGTCGCCACAAGGGACCCCCCTGAAGAGCTCCAGGACGTCCAAAAGCATCGGAACCTGGATCCTCGAGCTTCGTGCCCAGGCCATATTGCTCTAGAAACGACAGGGCCGTTTCTTTGCCGTTTCTGTTGTTCCGTTTCGTCGCCAGTCCCGGCGCCGTTTTTGCCCGTCGCGGTTTCTTTGCAAAATCCGACTCGCGTGTCCAAGCGAACAATCGAACATGACATGCTTGAACAGCTAGCTAGTGAATGCGAGGTTGACGAAACTTGCGAGGTTAATACCCGTGGAGGGTGCCACTGGCAACTGGGGTGCCACTCGAGCACGGGGCGATTACATGCTCTCGCTCTCATAGCTATGACTCTCATCATTATAGAATGAAGCGGGAGGTCATGGTTCCCGATCCGGGTTTCAATCCAGGAGCCGTTCTGGTTGCCGCATCAAGTCGCCGTTGCTTTCACGCTTCCGTTTTCAAGAAATACTTCTCGGGAACGGTGACTACATGGCCCTGCCGCTTCCGCGGCCAATTAAGGCCCAGACATCGAACGACGTGATGCTTACAATCCACGGCCCCGAAGCTCCAAGACCCATTCGCCCAGAGACAGTTCTTAGTCCAGTGCACACTTTGGATGGCCCTGGGGCCAAATCACAAGGCCCGAATAAGCAGAAATGCTGGAACACTTGATGTTTTAAACGAAACAAACTCGCCACATATTTAGTTTTCCGCGGCCCATAACTCGGATCTCCGGCGGTAGTTCAGGACGAGCTGGACACCCCTGGAGCGCTCTCGAGGCGCAACTGCTCCAAAGTATCCCAAAACCTCCAACACAGCTAGTCGAACCCGCTCCTTCTCTCAAACCGTCGTCGTCGTGGGGGGGAGGGGGTCGCCCGCCGCCGCCGCTCCTTTCCCCCCCGCGTGTGTTGCACGCCCCAGCCGCCCCCTCTGCGCCACCGGGTTGTTGCCGCTCCGCGTCGGGCGAGGCCTGTGGCCGGGGGCCACCGCGGGGTCGCTGACCTCCTGCCCCCCCGCTCCTCAACGACGACATTGGCTCCCGCCTCCCTCCACCCTCCTTGGTTCTCGCTTCTCCATCCGTCCTCTGCCTCCCTCCCCCTCCCTCCGGCCTTCTCTTGCCCTTTTTACCATCCTTTTCTGATAGGCTCTCACCCTGGTGGAGACATTTCCCACGGACGGCTAAGCCCCATGCGCGCCGCCCGTGCCCGTCCATGCTCCGAGGACGACCGCGCACCACGAGACCTCCTTGGCAGGCGCCATCGCTGTTGCCTGCCGAGGCCGCCCCTTCGCTCCTCCGTGCGGAGACTCGGTTTTCCTGCCCGAGTCGGCCGCAGTCCTCGCATTGGACATGTGGCCGCCTTGCTTGCTGCGGCCCACACTGTCGAGGCAAGCTGACCCAACCAGGGGCCCGTCCTCGTGCACCTCGAATGATCGCGTTGCAGGTCTCGCAAGTGCCGACGGGCCAACTAATGATGTTTCTATGAAGCTGGTCAGACCGCCGCCAGCACACGCTCCGCTGACATTCCAGATAATGAGCATGCCACGGCCGCCGACCTGGTACGAATAATGCGGCTAGCGCGACGACCGTACGGTACTACGCTGCTATCATCATTACGACGCCGGATCGTCGCCCTCATGGCTGGATCTGATCATGCTCGCCGTGCACGCTCTGGAATTACGGAGATGGTTGCTGCAGCCGCTGGTGTTCTACGTTAGGCCAAACCTACTGTACGTTTACCTGCTGGTGCTGCATCCCACGGTCGCCCTGCGCTCCGCCGCCATCCTCGCCACATACTGCATGCCTGCTGCAGCCGCTACATGTGATGCCGCCGCCACGCACACATGACGCTCCCCACCACGGTCGGCCTGCTCTTGGATGCCGCAAGAGGGTTGCCAACGCAGAAATCCCCCAAAAGAGCAACTCAAAAAACAAAATGACTGGTGTTGCTTCCACCAGTTGCGAATAGCGCTCACCGCCAAAACAGATTCGATCAAAGTGTTGATCGACGGCCGTTAATGAAGAGTGTGGAACTACGCGCGACGCGTGCGCAGCGATGTTGCACCGCCTGCATTGCGCATGCAGTTTATCGGCGCGCGCATCGTGGCTGAGCACGTTGCGACCAGGCACGCGCTCGAACTTACGCCAACGCAGGCGCGCGCGGGCCTGGACAATTTGCGCCGCGGCTCGGCTGTGTAATCTCATCGCCAGGCCCTCTCCCGCTTTGCGGGCCTAACGCATGTATGGTGGCCGCGTCAAACTTCGCCCTGAGCAAACGGATTCGGCGCGCATTGTGACGAGTGGCCGAGTTGCTGCGCAAATGAGGAGGGCCCCAGGAGGCCATAGGAGACCAAGCACCGATGGGCAAGTGCAACACCAATGCTACAGGAGGCCCTAAGACATGGGAGGCCGACAAAAACCCATTGGACGCCGAGTAACAGAGGGACCCGTACGGCACGCATGCCTCAACAAGCCATGAGGCCGCAGGATACCAAATCGCACGGCCTCGGATGAGGTGCCGAGGATCGAGGATCAAGACGGAGAACTAGGACCGATGAGAAGAAAATATCAAGGATCGAGGATTCGGAGGTCAAGGAGGGGTCGAGGATCGAGGAAGAAGGAGGGGTATAGCATCGAGGTCTCGGAGGAGAATGCATCGAACAGTTGGGGATCTGACGGGGGGGGAGATTACAGAGGACCGGATTGATAATAAAAGAAATGTGGGGAACATCGAGGGTCGATGGCCGAGGATGGAAAAGGAGCAGGGATCGTGAGCCCAAGATCGACGGGGGTGTCAAAGATCGAAGACCTGGGATCGCCAACCGCGGATCAAGGAGGACGGATCGCGGACCGAGGATCAAGGGCGAGAAGGAGGAGGGGGAGAAGGGGCTATCGGTGATCGGGGAGGTAGAGAAATCGACGATCGAGGTTCGAGGGGGACGAGAGATCTAGGCTTGAGGGTCGAGGATGGGAACGATGGGTCGAGGGTGATTAGACGATCGAGGACAAGGGCGAGAGATCGAATATCGCGGGAGGAGGCTGGCATGACGGCGCAGGGATCACGCAGGGACTGGGGTCCAGGGCCGAGGATCGAGGAGGGGGGAAGAGGGGATAAGGGATCGGGAAGGGCGTAAAGGAAGAGGCGCGGAGGATCGGAAGAAGATGGAGATGGAGGAAGATGAGGAGGAGGAGGCCAGCGTAAGCGGATGAGTTCGTCAACAGCTCGCGCCCCGCTGGTGGTGGTGGTGGCGGCGGTGGGGTGGGGTGGGTGGGTGGGTGGGGGGGGGGGGGGGGGGGGGCGCGGGCCTCCGACAGATCTGACCGCGGAGGCGAGCGGCGCGGTGCAATCGCCGCGATGGATGGGCGATGTGTCACCAGGAGCGGGAAGGGGCAGGGGGGAGACGGCAGAGGGCAACAGCACCGAGGGCTCGAAGGACGAAGCAGGGAAGGGAGGGCAGGCGGCGGCGGCAGGCGCGGCCGCGAGCGCGGATAGCGCGGGGGCCTCGAAGACCGTGTCCACGCCGCGGAGAGCCGTTGTTTCATTCAAGCAGACGCTGAGCTGGCTAGACGTGAGAGAGGGGGGGCGATGGCCGCTGACAGCGGGCACGCCAGGGATAGGCGTCGCACGCGGGGGGGGGAGGGGGGGGGGGGGGGGGCGAAGATCGGGGAGAGGCAGAGAAAATCAAATTTTTGTACGCAGAGAATAACGGGATCCATGGGGCGGCGAGGCCCACGGGCGCCATCGCCCAGCAGGGTCGGAGGGTAGGCGGGGGAAATGTCCGTAGGGCGGGGGCTATGGGTGGAGGCCGTGGCCGACCACCCATTATCCCCGCCGCCGCCGCGGAGGCCGAAGCCCCCGGAGATGCTCGGCGCAAGTCCTTCCAGATTCAGCAATGCTCCAGCCTACACAGTTGCAACCGATCTCGAGCGCGTCACCGCTGCCCACGCAGAAATCGGAGACGAGGGCGCCCGGGTGCGCGCCAGTCCCGCTGGTCTCGAGAGCGCCGCCGTTCTTCCGGAAGAAGTCAGAGGCGGGGGCGTCCAGGTGCGGTTTGGCCCCACTGGGTCAGCATTCCCTCCGACAAGTGGCGACGGCGAGCCCGAACGCGACAACGGGACTTGCGGTCGAACGCCACCAGGGGCAGAGACCACCCCGACGCACCCAGGTCGCGGCGACGTCGAGCCCGAACACGACAGCGGGATATGCGATCTAACGCCGAGGCACGAGGGGCCCAAACCGGGGCATCCATCGCGCGGCGACGGCGAGCCCGAACACGACAACGGGACCTGCGCCCCCACGCCCGCGGAGGTTGGCGGAGGTTCGGCAAGCGGCGGCGATGCGCCCAAACACGACAACGGGACTTGCGCTCTAACGCCGCGGCCTTGGACCGAGAGACGAGGAGAAACACGCCCCGCAGGTGGCGACAAAGGGCCCGCATCCCCAGGCGGGACTTGCGTCCTAACGCGGACCGCCGAAGACGAAGTCGGATAATGAGAGGTACGCGAGCCGCTCGAGGTCGACGATGCAGTCGGAAAAGATGCAGAGGACGAAGTAGATGAGCTCCGCGAGCTGGCCGTCGACCTTCCCGTCTCCAACGCGCTGGGAGAGCCTGGGGCCGAAGACGCGAGAGAGGTAGGATGCCGCCGAGGACCGTGAGGCAGCGGGGCCAGGAGAGCTCCTCCTCGGACAGCCGCCGTGGCGTGGCGAGCCCCATCGTGAGAACCCCAGCCAGCGTTGCGCTGCGCATCGCAGGTAGCGAGTGGCCCCTCCTCGGAGCGACGCGCAACGCTGCGCATCGAGTGGGCGACCGTCATCCACGAGAAAGCGAGGAAAGTGGGATGTCGGAGTCCGCACTTCACACTCGGGTCACGCGGTAGTTGTCGTCCGAGCGCGGCCTCGAGTGCAACGCGAAGTCGAGGGCATCGAATATAATGAGAGAGCGCATCACGATGTGCCAAGCAGCCGAGCGCGCAGCATCTCCCCCCACAGGGGCGCAGGATCCGCGAGGAGGTGAGCCAGCCGTCGCATCAAGTGCGGAGCGCCGCCCACGCCCAGGAGCACGAGCAGCGCCTGAGGAGGAGGCCGACGTCGCCCCACTCGATCACGTCGATCAGCTCAGGTCTCGCCCCTGCGAACTTGAGATGACGCCTCCGAACGTGATCGCGAAGAGGAGCAGCGCTGACAGCATGATCACGCATCGCCAGATGTGCAGCCCGTTGGGGGCGAGGGCGCTCGCGGAGAGACGGGGCGAGGGCAGCGAGGGCGGCGGGGCGACCACAGGCGAGCAAGTCCGCCCACAGCCCAGGCGGCGGGCTCCCGACAGCAGCAGCGCGTAGGTTCTCCATCGGAGCGGGGGAGGGCCAGTGGGTTGGGCAGCACCGTCCAGGGCTGAGCATCAGAAGCGACTGGTCCGCGACATGCACCCCCGCTTGCGACTGCAGGCTGGTCAGGATCTCGCTGCACCGAGGGAAGGCGACCAGAGCCGCCCGCAGCAGCGCGGCGGCGTCGAGGTGGGGCCGCCGCGCCACGCGAGGCCCGCTCCACTTCTCTTTATGGGGCCACGCCTCGGCCGCGAAAGTGCCTAGAGTAACTCGAAATACCTGTGCTACGACGCCCATCTCCAGGCGCAAGGCATCCCGAGGAAGCCAGCATAATTGAGCGATGTAAGGGAGTGCTGCGGCAATTCTTGACTTGCAAATGCTCGCAGACATCGAAGCAAGAGTGAGGCCTACGCTAAGAGCACGAGCCCGAAGTCGGAGTTTGGTGACCGGGTCCCTCCAGAGCCTCTCAGAATCAACCGCGAGACCAAGTCAGAAACCCAAGTGCAGGAGGGACTCGACGATCTCGAATGAGGCACAGCCAGGAGCAGTGCTCTCAATGCAGCCCCGAAGACGACGCCTCATATTGTCCCTAATGCTTCAGGTAACGGCGCCAACTTGCATTTCTGAATCTTAAGAGCTAGATTCGCAAATCGGCCAGCCATCGTCATCACATCGCAGATCTCCCTCAGATGTTGGGCACCGCTGAGGGGCCCGCCAATATCGTCAGCACGCGCGCGGATAAGCCCAGACCCTTGCGAGTCGATGCGAGTGGCCAAGTCGACCAGAAAAGGGCGAGGAGGCAAACGCATAGAGCGAGCCCGAGTGTGCGCACCCTTGGAGAATCCCACTGCGGACCCAATAGAGATGCGCATTCTGCCCCGCCACAGCTGCAATACCCTCGATAGCTGGGTCTAGGAACGAAGCGAAGACCAGGAAGGCGGGCGGCAGCTGGAGCGAGGAGAGGGCAAGCATGAGGTAGTCCTGGTTCAGGGGGGGAATGCTTGGCCGAAGTCCAGGGAGAAGAGGGTCGGGATGTCCTTGGGCTCGGACGGTAGGAGGGGGCATCTTCTGCCGGCGGCGCCCAGC
The DNA here is from genome assembly GCA_963575745.1 of Prorocentrum cordatum. Classification (NCBI taxonomy): domain Eukaryota; class Dinophyceae; order Prorocentrales; family Prorocentraceae; genus Prorocentrum; species Prorocentrum cordatum. Next base: position 27,727 of record CAUYUJ010014738.1, on the reverse strand, counting down.
TCCAATGCATTCAGGTCAAAGTTCCTCCCGGGAACGAAGCCCCGTTGACAATCGGGGTCAACGTGATCAAGTGCAGGTCGTATAGGTATGTTCATAACAGCAGATTGTACCTTGACATCGCAATTACGGAGGCCTAGGGCACGAACGCTGTCGGGGGAACGCGCGCGCGAGCAACTCTGCAGCTCGTCGCCATCGATGTTGCTTCCCCAGAAGGAAAGCTTGGATGGACGCACTCGCAGCATCGAAGAGCACCCGGCCCGCGGAGACCCGCTCGAGGCAGGCCCAGAGGACCTGGAGACCAGAAAGATCGGCCTGCCAGGCCGCATAGTGGAGCCCGTCTTCACCAGTCGCCGAGTGCCGAGCACGTGCGAGGACCGACTTCATCATCTTGAGCGAGGGGGGCGGGAGGGCGAGGTCCCCGACGGGGGGGGGGCATCTCGCGGATGCAAGGCGTCGGCGCAGTCTCTTCCCACGACTTCTTCGAGAATGCAGGGGCCCCAAACTCGCGAAGGCACATGGGCCTCTCCTCGGGCGTGGGCGCAGGCGAGAGATCCGCAGAGGTGACCGCGGTGAGCGAGACCCGTCGGTTGAGAGGGGGCCAGATTCTCGCGTGCCTCGCCAGCGCGCGCAGCTTGGCCCTGAGCTGTGGTGAATCGCCTTCGGCCCCGCACTGCCTGCGAAGCTCGGCGCGCGCAGTATCTGCCGCCTCGCGCTGAACGCGATAAGACCAGGCCAGGAAAGATTCGGGGCGACGCAATCGCACCACACCGTGCTCAACCACAAGGATGCCGGACGCCGAGGCATGGGGGCGGAATAGTTTTTTTCCCCGAGAGCAATGTCCTGCCTCGAAACACACCGTGCAATCGAACGCGCAAGCTGCAGGAGAATACGTGGGTGGCGGGGATGGGCGCGAAAGAAACGATCACGGGTCTCACAAGCGGCGATGCGAACCAGCTCTTCGCATCGCTCGAGGCGACGCGGAGGGGGGGGGGGGGGGGCGAGGTTGGTCGGCGCGATCGACGAGAGCACGCAGTCGCTGACGATAGAACGAGCCCTCGAACGCACGACGGTCGAACGGTTGCTTGTCGCTGGGACGGGGGCGCCACTTCGAGATAGCAAGGGCAACCGCAACATGGTCCGACACAAGAGTATATGATACTGCAGCGGCCGCACCGAAAGTGTTAACCTGGAAAAAAAAACTGGCATAGCATCCACCCAGGGTGCGAGAGGGGCAGGAAGAAGAAAATGAGGAGGACAAGGAGGAGGAGGGGATGGCAGGCAAGGCAGGCCCCGAGGGGCAGAGCCCCGCAAGACAAAATAAGAGGCGCCGCGGGGTGGCGCTCAGGACCGCGCGGGAGTCCACCACTTACGCCACCCGCGTGCTTGTTTTTGGGCTCCTGCGGGGTGGCGCCTTGGACCTCGCGGGGATCCACCACTTGCGCCACCCGCAGGATACCCGGACATCGCACGAGCGGCAACGTGCCAGCTAGCATCTAGCACACGGCTCGCTGGCGAGGGGCCGACCGACGGCCTCAAGACGGAAATGAGGCCCTGGTCGGCCATATTGTGGATCACCGCCTGGGCCGCACGCTCGCACTCCGCGAGCTGGGCCTCGGTCTCGACGATGTCCTCGATCTGCTCAAGGCGCCAGACGATGAGGTCACCCTCGTGGGCCTCGGCGCCAGCGCCCTGCTGCTGCACCAGGAACTGCACGAGCGCCTGGCCAATCGGATCGAGCACCACACGATCGTCACCACCATGGGTTCCAAGCTCATCAGCAGGCCCACCCTCGGAGACGACGGCAGCGCGATCGACATCATCGCGGGCAGTTCCGCCAGGCTCATCAGCAGGCTCACCATCGGAGGCCACGTCGCTCACGTCGCTGCGAGCATGCGCGTCCTCGGTCACCACGCCAAGGTCGCCAGGCGCGCTCTCCACCTCGGCGGGCTGCATGTCGACCTCGACAGCAGCGCCATCGAACTGGGTCACCATGTCGGCCTTGACCGCGCCCACCAGCTCTACGAACGTGCCCCGCACGATCGCGCAAACCTCCGAACCCACACCACACACGGCTCCGAGTTGAGAGGCAGCAGGGGCATCGCGACCACAAACAACAGGAATAACAACGCAACCGGGAGGTAGGATGCCCCCACGCTGAGCCACATCGCCAATGACGTTTCCCGCACAGCAAGAGACAACCACCGTGCCACAAGTGCACAGTAAATCACAGAAGACGCGCTTGACCACCTCCATCGGCACGAAGACGGGGGTCTCCACATTCCATTCGAAGTCGCCCAGCACGACCGCGTCGCCTTTCAGCTCCGCGCCAGCCCCCAGACGGGCCTTGCGCTGCGCAGACTTGAGCGCGCCAGGGCCAGCCGTGGCGACGCCCACGCCCTGCGCGAGCGCGCGAAGGGCGACATTCTTGCGCAGTCGGTCGAGGGCGCCAGGCGCGCGCCCAGCCAACAACGCAACAGGCGGGGGCGCGCGCCGCCAGCCGCGTGCCAACCACGGGCTCAAGGAACAGCGCCTCGACCTGGTCGTTCAAGAGCTTGACCTCGTAGAGCGCGGCGCCCAGCTCGCTGCGAAGCCTCTTCGCGAGGTTCTCAGCCGAGACTGCAGCGCGCGCCCGCCGCTGTCGCCTGGCGGCAGAGCTGCCGACGTCCGATCGCCACACACACACACACATACGCACACACACACACAGACAGACACGGGGCGGGTCCCGCAGCCAACACGCCCGCGACGCCCACCTCGCAGAGGGGCCGAGCTAGGCATGAACCAACATGGATTGAGCCAAAATGCACACGACATGAGGAGGAGAAGGAGGAACATGAACAGGATGAGGGGGATGAGGAGGAGGAGGAGGAGGAGGAGGAGGAGGAGGAGGAGGAGGAGGATCATCTTTCCCGTGCAACGCTGCCGAGGGCCACGGATTATCTGTGTGAAAAGTGAACGCGTGCTCTGAGGACGGCGACGCAGCTTGAGAATATAAATCGGGATTTAATTCAGGCTATACATACACACGCCCTGACTGGTGAAAGTGGGGAGGGAGGGAAGCGAAGCAGGGAGCTTGAGCCAGGATGGGAACGGACGGCCCTCTCCTGCTCTGTACGTCACAAAGATATGCATCTAAAGATCGAGTTATCTTCTTTCCCGTGCAACGCTGCCGACGGCCGCGGGTTATCTGTGTGACAGGTGAAAACCTGCTCTGGGGACGGCGACACAGCCTGAGAATATAAATCGGGATGGAATTCAAGCTATACACACATAACCAGGAAGTAGACCACATTGGCTACCATGGCCGACTTGTTCGGCCGACCGCATTATTCAAGATATGCACGGAAATTACGAGAGTGCTGGGCAGGAAGGGCAACGGAGAACCTCTGCACTACACGCCGGCACAATTTGACGAGGGTAAACTTCGGCGACTTTTGTATATAAAACACACCGTGGGGATCTTTACCCTCGAGCTGCATGTGGGGAATATTCGACCGCGTACACACTCCACGGACACAACAATGTTTCACCGCGGGGCCGAGGTCGACGCTGACAGCTCTGAAACGGGTGCGTTTTCTCCAGGCGGCCCCGCCCATGCAGAAGGCGGTGTAAAAGTCTTGAGGAGGAGGAGCGGACGACGACGAGGACGAGGAAGGCAGGGACAGGGCAGGGCGACTCCACACCCAGCTCTGGCCAGGATTCTCGATCACGAGCGGAACCCCAGAATCGACGAGCCAGCTTCAAAAGCCCACCACAAAACGAGGCGTGGGCGTTTCCCGTCCGGGCGGCTTTTTCGTCTCAAGGCTTGAGCCCCGGCACACCCAATGGAAAAGAGGCATTCCGAAGGGTCGCTGGCCCGTTAGGCCGGTCACGAGCTGCACTGAAACTGTTGCACGGGAGAACGATCCGGACGGCCCGCAGGGTTCCTTTCAGGAGCCTCGAGCGCAGAAACCTCTGGAAACTCCGCCGAGAGAGGTCATGCTCAGGACCGAACTTGAAATCGAATTCGAAGATCGGGATGCCTCGAAGCCTGGGATGTTGCCGCCAGGCCGCACTCAGTCGGCCAGAGCCCGAGAAAGGCTCAACAGCGAACCCCCTCGGGAATGCCGGGGCCCTCCAGCGACGACTCAGCTCCGTAGGACCGTGACGTCCCTGGACCCAACAGCGGGGGGGGCACCAAAGTGGTCGCCCATATGCTCGCCCCTATGGTCGCCCAAATGGTCGCACAAAAAAATATGGTAACCCATATGGTCGCCCAAATGGTCGCCAAAAACAGCTTTTTACAAAATATGGTAACCCCAATGGTCGCCCAAAAGGTCGCCGCGAAACGGGTAACCATTCCATGTGGTCGACCATATGGTAAATCAAAATCGCTAGGGAAACGCGCGGCGGTCTCTGCGGGCACGTGCGCACTGTATAGCACAGCATAGCATTACTACTGTTCCTGTGTGGGGATATGGGGTATAAGTATTTGGCAATCCTCAGACGAGTTCCAAACAGGCTTCAAACGTGCTTCACACGAGCCTCGAACAAGCCTCAAACAGGTCTCGCACAAGCCCCAAACAAGTCTCAAACAAGTCTCAAACAGGTTTCAAACAGGTCCCATACAAGTCTCAAACAGGTCTCGCACAAGGCTCACACAAGTCCCGAACAAGTCTCAAGCAGGTCTCTCACAGGTCTCCAACAAAGCGCAATCAAGTTTCAAACGCGCCCAAAACAAGTATCAAGCAAGTCCCGAACATGTTTCGAAGAAGCTTGGACCCAGCTCCAATCAAGCCTCGTACACACCCCAAACAAGTCTCACATGCGTTGGGCATTCCTTGAGATTGTATATTATTGGCGCTTCGCGCACCCCCGCCACCACCAGCTCCTCCGAACACGACCGCCAGACGAGACGCCCAGAGAGGGCGGGAAGAGAAAACATAAGGCAACCCAATGCCTGTTGTATCAACTACAAAAAGCTCTATTGCACAAGTGGTGCTGTGCCGTACCGTGCCCATGTCGTAGCATAGCGCATAGCATAGCATTGCTTACATTGCGTTGCGTAGCATAATCGTGCGAACCACGATAGACATTACATTACGTATCACTGCATTGCAGAACAGTGTGCCCCATTGCCTAACACAGCACGCGTTAAGCATCCTGCATGTTAGCAGCACGCATTGCATTGCACTCTACTTTCAACGCTTATCACTCACGTCCGCATCCATGTTTGTTAACGCATGCTTCGGTCCATATTGATACCGAACGGTTGTGTCAGGTCAATGACTTCTTCAGATGGCAAAGAATATGTTGACGTTGATTTCACTCAATATCCTGTGCTCAAACTCAACCTGAAGGAACTTCCCATCGGGTACAACAAGAATGTGGTTCTCGAGATCCCTATTGGTTTGCAGATTCGGGGCAGGGCACACGACCCTACCAAAGAACAGCGTGCTTTCCTCAAACGGCTGCGTGACGAATCCGACCATGCTGAAGCAAACGATGGAGTCAGCGCCGTGAAAGAAGCACGCACCCAGGGCAATGCAGTTGACAAGTCGTGTGATGTGGAGGTGATCTCGTCACAGGAGCGTGAGTCTCAGGCAGCTCTTCATGATGATGGTGCTGCTGCTTCCTCTTCCAAACAGCCGCCAACTCCACACGTGACGCCAGTGGCGATAGGGCAAGTGGTGATCGGTCATACTCCTACGGTGGCAAAGGCCTCGGGTACGCAAGACGCGATTGCCACCCAGACTCTTCGGGATGACACCCTCAGTCGTGCACTTAATGTTGGCGTGCAGCAGGGTCAGCCTGCTGTGAGCGAGCATCTTCCGAATCTTCCTCATGAGTGCGAGCCTGATGGCACTCAGCCTCCGTGGAACGGTGATGACCACGCGTCCCAGCCTCTCTTGAGCGATATTATTCGTGAGTTCGGTGCGCCTTTGGATTTGTCTGGAGCGTTAGACGTTCCCGACTCGTTGTGCCGCTAGGCGTGCACAAGTGCGAGACTCGACTTCCCGAGTCGTTCTTCATTATAATGTTGAAAAATGGTGCGGAAGATGTTGGCACTGCGTGGCAGCAGTTTCAAAAAGATACCAAACAGGACCATGACAGGTTTCAAGCAAGGCTCAAACATGTTTCAAACAAGTCCCAAGCAGGTGTCAAACAGGTCCCAGACGAGTCTCAAACAAGTCCCAGACAGGCCTCAAACAAGTCTCAAACAAGTCTCACATAGATCTAAACATGTCTCAAGTAAGTCTCGAAGCAGCGTCCAACACTTTTCAAACAAGTCTCAACTGCGTTGGGCACTCCTTCTGGTTATTCCTGGCGCTTCGCGCGTCTCCGCCAGCGCCAGCCCATCCAGAGACGACGCCCACGCGAGGTGTTCAGAGATCGGGGGAGAGAAAGCATAGGGCCCCATGGTGTTTGGCGCAACCACTGGCGTAACCTATGGCGCACCATGTGCCGTGCCGTGCCGTGTCCGTAGCAAAGCATAACATAACGCAGCGCGGCACGGCCTTGCATTGCATTGAGTTGCGTACCATTGCATAGCACAGCAATGCAACCCACAACACGCAATGCATCGCATAACGTAAGATTGCACAACATTGCGTTGCATTGCGTGGCATCGCTTGCGCTCTAAGCATCCGGCTGGAAAGCAGCACTCGTTGCATCGCATTGTACTTTCAACGCTTATCAATCACGCCCATATCCATTTACGTTCAAGCGAATTCAGGGCAGTTCGCTTGCATGCTCAATGAGCACGGCATGTTGACGTCACTTCATACATGGACGAGTGGGGGAGCGCAGCGCTGGAGGCAGAAGCAGCAGCAACCGCTGCCGACCTCGATTTGGTGCTTCGCGAGTGGACCGAGGCTGCAGATGTAGCCGCAAATGACACCATCATGGACGAATGGAGCCTGGCCGCTGCTGCCGCGAGTGGTGACTGCCCCAATGAACCCTCTGCTTCAGGCGCTGGCAATTCAGAGCTGCAAGGGCCATGCGACCTGCTGCAATGTACTTCTGGGACAGTTTGCCAAAAGTGTCAAGATCATCGACGATGCCGTTAACTACGCTGGAATGGCTTGCCACTTCTTGCATGATGAGGACGCTTATAGAGCGCACGTGAACTGCCCCGACGAGGTAGAGGATATTATCGCCCGCATCATGGACCCACATGGGTTCAAGAGGTTGTCGTCTCAAAGCGTTGATGCAGATTCATCTGGGAAAACTAGGCATTCCATGGGAGCGGCGAAGCTGACCTTATCCTGCGGTGTGTTCCGTGTCCAGAGGGGCCAGGCCACCGTGTTGGTCGAGAGGCTGGTCGCCTCGGCTCGTGGCAATGGCTTTGAGCCCGCTGTATTTCTTGAGAGACATCGCGGCGACGAGACCCCATTCGCCAAGGTGAGAGTTCAGACGCGCATTGGGGGCGCAACCATGGCCAGTGCAGCACCGCCAGAGCAATTGGCAGACCAAGACGCGGATGCCGAGGTGCCTCTGTGTCAGAAGCCTGAGGGGGCGATGGTGGCGTACGCCGTGAACACCAACGTCTACCATAACGAATTGATATGCGGTGCCCTCTTCACGTCGACATCTGGCTGCAAAGCATTGTTGGTATCGTTCGAGTTGCTGCAACCGTTGTCCTCTCTCGACAGGTGCAAAGCTGAGTGCTATGTTGAGATGTTTCGTTGCCTCTCCAACGTGCTGCCATCTAGATCGCAGTTCAGGCGAGTGCAGAGGTTGGCAATTACCGACGGCGATGGCGCGCTCGATCTGGCAGAGCGGGTGTATAGATATCGCAATCGTGACGAGCTCGTCGGTGCACTCCATTTGAAGTGCCTTGTTCATCGTGTTTACCACTGCATCAAGAAGCCGCTTACGATGGTGAAGCCTTGGGTCACAGGCATTATCAGATGGTCTTTGAGCTTGCGAGGTCCAAACTACTTCGTCGACTTCGTCACCATCTTGTCCAATTGGCTGCAGGATAAGTTAGATTACCGATGGGATCCAGGCAGCCTTGGGGCAGGGCTCGAAGCAGATCGTTATCGCGGTCGCTGCTATGACTTGTTTCTGGCTGCATCAGACCACTCGACGAGATACCAGCGAGTGAGGCGGCACGTCATCATGAGCATGGCGAATGGCAACATCAGGGAGAGAAACACTTTCCAGCACTATTGCCGCCCAGGGTGTTGCAGGAACCGGGCCCACTGTGTAGAAAAATTGACGGGGTACTTTGTTCGCGCTCTGTGTGGCAAGATGCCTCCTATTTTTCCTCGGAGTCGCTGGACTCGGGTGCTGGATTCAGTGGATTACTTTGGCCTGCTGGAGTGCATGCATGGGATGTGTTCTTCAGTGTGCACCCTCTGGTACGAGATGACTACTGGAAAAAGGTTTCTTGTGTGCGTGTGTTCTTCCAACCCCTCGGACTGATGATCGGGTGCCAAAGGCGATATTTACCGGCCCTGGTGGGCCTCTTCCCATGAGCCTTGGGCCCGATCATCTCTCCGACAGGCTGGAGGAGGACATCGCCCACCAAAGGTTGATCCTGCAGTGGATCTGGACTTCGCCAACGCCGTGGCCGATCTCCCAGTAGGTGACGGCCAGCCTGGCGACGATGATCGGGAGCGCGGCGCTGGCAGTGCAGCTGGCGAAGCAGGCATTGCTCAAGCGCTCTCTGGGGACGTCGAGAACACTCGCGACATCTTGGAACTTGCATCGAAGCTGCACCAGCGGATTTTTCGTCGTAGTGGTCTAGCTTTCGTCAGGTTCGACGGCTCACTGATCATGACTTTCGTGGTTCGGAAGTGTCTTGGCCCGATCTTCGAGTTAATCCATTTGGTGTTGAAGATTTCCACCATGCGCTGGGAGAAGGAGCAACAAGCGAGGGCCACCCACAACACTCGTCGCCATTACCGTGTAGGCATTGTATCTCGAGGACTGTTGGAATATCATGCTCTGGACCGCTTGCTTGCGACAGCGGGCGACGCAGAGGGATGGACGAGCATTGCCTTTGATGAGCGCACGGTTGCGAAGAGGGCGATGGTTTTCAAGTTCATCAGTTGCCTCAGAGCTTTATTGTTCTTGCACTTGAAGGAGGAGCGCAGCAATTACCCCTACAAAACATTCCTCATGCTCGATCAACCAGGTGGCCTGCAAACTGCTTACGATGCGGAGCCTTGTAAGAAACGGTTTGATTCTTGGACGGCTGAGTTTTTCATGTATTGGCCTACAGAATATCGTTCCATCGCGTCCTCCGGTTGCAGAGCCGAGCTCGTTGCGATCAAAGCACTCTTGGTGGCTGACACGGCCAAGATCGAATCCCAGCATGCGTCGATTCGACGAGATTTGTTTGCATCTGCTACACAGACACACTCCATGAGCATCCTCGACCTGAGCAGCAAGCACATCCAACGTTCGTGGCGGAGAGTGCAACGAGAGGGCGCATTGAAGCCTCGACGTTCGGACGAGCCAGCTCCTGCGGGCGACGGTGGCGAAGGGGACGCCGACGACGAAGACGAAGGCGAAGGACAGCAGCCGAAGAAACGTCGTGGAGGAGGTGGCCGCTGGCGAGCGTTCCAGAATGAGGAAGCTAACTCAGGCAACATTCACAGTCGCGAGGAGATGATGGCCGCGCACCGCGCCCTGGACGAGACGGAACGACGACGGTTAGATGAGGTTGGGAAGGCAGCAGCTCAGGCGCATCGGCTTGATGGCCCTAGTTTCTCAGTGGACAAGTACGCCAGGAAACGATTGCGACGTCAACGTGGCGAGATCGGGGCCGAGTTGCGCCAGCTTGAGTTGGCACTGAAACAAGACATCTCTGAGAAGGACGCCGTGGACCTGAAACCGTCAACATCTACGGCATTGCCGAGTTCGGGGGATTGGGGCTCAAACTTGAAAGCTGTCATCACGGGCGTTCGGGAAGATAACAAGAGAGATCGGCAAAACGAGTCGGCCACCTGACCATCAGACAGAGTTTGAGGAGATCGTTGGCAACTGACATAGAATTCATCGTCGAGAAGAATTGCCGGGTTCGAGTTTCTGGTCACGAATTCAGCCGACATACGTTGAGGAGATCGTTGGCAACGAGTTGGCCACCTACTCAGCCAAGGAATCGTCTACCAGAGACGCTGCCGACAAGTTCGCGCACGACGATGTGGGGAAGGTTTCGGGTGAGTCCGCTTCACTGCCTGTGCCTGATCTTGGAGTTCAGGGCCAGTGCATGTTTCGGCGCATCGAGGGTAAATTCGACTTGGCGTCAAAAGATGCTTTGGCGTTGGCCAAGGTCAACAGGGAGACGCACTTCGGTCAGGGTTTATATGCAGGGGCCCAGTCTACATGGGGCCAGCTCCACAAGCCGATCTTGTTCCAGAATGCACCAGCCTTCAGTCGAGAGGAGAAGAGAGCAGACAGACACACATTGTGCCATAAGGCGAACATGCGCCTTTGTGGTTTCGCTGGGCGGGCGACCGAGGTCATGTTCAAACAGTTCGACGCTTGCATCAGGGCCCTCACCAGACACGACAAGCATTTCCGCCGATCACTTCATGAATGCAACTTCGTCTATTCAACTACTGGCGTCGAGGTGACGTGCCCGCCAGAGCCAGAGGTGATTGATGCTTACGCTTTCGAACAACATTGGTTGCACGCTGCGTGGCAGAATGGCTCTCCAGGTCACTGTGTGGCAGCAGATCGCCCCTGGGATGTTTTTCCCTTGAGCCAGAACGCGAAGCGGTCGGACTCTCCAAATGCTGAACCTAGGGATTACAATCTGGATGGCATTCACATGCCCAAAACTGTCTTGTAGGTTCAGCAGTCTCTAGAAACAGTAAGAATTCTGATCGTCGAACCTGTGTCCGACAACCTGTCCTTGGGACAGAAAGCACCTGAATTCGTCAAGGTCTCTTTGCCTGTCTCCGGGCGAATGGCTCGAAGATCAATCACTGAAAATTGAAACCGAAGAGGCTTACACTGGCCGGCTGAAACAGACAGGGAGGAGTGCAGGAGGGAAAGGAAGAGGAGGAGGAAAGACCACCAACCACACCACCACCACCGAAGACTGGTCGTACTCCGGGACCTGGATGGGGACGATCCTCCTGGGAACACGCGACGCGGACGAACTGTCTGTCCAGAAGCTTCCGGGAGGCCGCCTGGGATCTATTCTTGAGGCCTGGGTCCTCCCGCCTCGTGTCCACCTCGGCCCCCTCGTCCGCCAGTACTATCCTCCCGCTGGTCATCAGATCAAAAAGTGCGGCATTGCACTTGGCCACGTCGTCTTTAGTGAGCGCGTCTACAGGCATTCTCCCGTGGGGTATCCAGCGGATACGTCCTGACGCCTGTTCCAGAGCTTCACATATGATGGCTAAGTCGATCGCCGTGCGGCGGTCCTTCGCACTGGCGTTACCCTCCTTGAGCATAGTATAGTATATAGATTTTGCGTCCACGATATGAATCTGGCCCTCCCGAGCGCCCAAACGGCACTCACGACGTAGTACTGTAGTAAATGGGCCGGAACACCTATGCTGGTCTTGAATAGTCACATCTCGAAAAACCACATCACGACACAGTATCTGGAGGTATTCCACCTCCGCAATAGCTGCGGCCAGAGCTTGTGTCTCGCCAGCCAGAGTGGATGGTACTTTGCGGCGCAGCTTGGAGCTGCGCCATCCTAGAATTGACGCCTTGACACATCGGTTCTCGGCAATGCTCTTGTCGCAAGCCAATACCATCCAAGCGCCCTGTGTGGGATCTTCTGGGAGACCTCGATCGTCGTCTAGGCTGGGTCCCCCGATGCCCCTCGCATATGAGAACGAGGCGAAGGACATGCGTTCTGGATTGAGCTTCCACGCGATGATGCCACGGGAGGCGGTGGCTCTGAGGTGCTTAACGACCTTGTTAGCCAGGCTGACATCTCCGGTGGTGGCTGCCTTGAGACGGCTAGCAAGAATGCTTGCCGGCCCCGAGGCCTCTGGACGAGCTTCTCGGCCTATCAAGTTAAACTTAAAAACGAGAGAGCGTAGTGCCTTGAACTCATGGCCCTCCAAGGGAGTGTCCCGGGCGGCGAGCCTACCTTTGGCGAGAGATATGGGCCGAAGTTCTTCCAGTATGTATTTTTCCATATCGATAGTGGCCCGGTTCGGGCCTATAGTCACCCGCCTACCAGCGTAGTCTACTGGCCCTGCATGACAATCCCGGTATTTTCCAAAACGGAATCTTGATTCAAGGCGCTCTCGAAACCACTTCCGACTCTCTTCCGTAAGGCTCCCGATGAAGAAGTCATCGACCTCTAGTAGGATCATATTTAGCAGCCCTCCTTTGGATCCATAGCGACACCACCAGCACGGTTCGAGCAGAGTCCGAGAGAAACCTTGTTGTTCTAGAAAGGATACAACGGCTCGCCTCCATGCTACTGGGGCATCGTCGAGGCCGTACACGTGAACTTTGAGGCGCGCGATGGAGCCTGCCAGAAGGTGGACGCCATCACACGGTTCAACGAAGATCTCACCCTGGGACCTCACCATCTTGTCGGATTGGCAGAAGGCGTTTTTCACGTCGGCGATATCGGCCCTCATGCCGAGGTTCATGAGAACCTGCACAAACAGGGCGATGCTCGATGTTTGCGGCGTCGGAGAATGCACCTGCAGAGATCCGGCGTCGGGATCCTTGTGACCGTGTACACGCCAGGGGGACTTTGCTTCGGGTTCTTTAAACGTGCTTTCAACCGGCTACCACCTGCGGACCATCCTGCTAGAGATGATCCGGTCCGGACACTCCTTCCGCGCGACTTCCGCCTTCTTCGGCCCCAGGACCTCCACAGCCCCTGACTCGACCATGGACTTACGCCCCTTATCGTCCGAGGCCTGGAACTTGGCCCGCTCGGCCGGGGTGAGGTTTTTAAACGAGACCTCACCTCCTCTACTGGCGGCGTACGTTTCTCCAAGCTGCTCCCTGGCCCTGGCCTGGAGACCGGGCCCGACTTCGCCGACCGGAACCAAGAAGGAATCCTCTTCCTCCTGCTCCTCTCTCCTCTCTGGCTCTCTGGGAGGGGACCTCGAACGGCCTGGTCGACGTCCTGCTTCCAGAGCCCTGACTATGTCGCTCACGCTCCGGCGTGGCTCGGCGCTGCCCAGAATCTCCGGAACTCTGGCAGCAGAGGACGAGGAGGAGGAGGGGTCAACAGGACAAGGAGTGGATGGTTCCGAGAGGCCAGGGGGCGGCTCGATCCTCACCATTTTGTCGGGAGGCTCGCTGACGGCTCTGCCGCTGCGAGATCTCAAAATGCATGCGGGAACATCCTGAGGCTGAGTGAGCCTTCTCGGTCTCGAAATCTGGGTGACGGGCCCTCGCGCGCGTTCCAGAGGCGATTCCGGCCGTGGCTCCGGGGGATCTCCCGCGGGATCCTCGGCGTTCCGCCCCTCGTCAAGAGGGATGTCGGGGGGTTCGGAAGGAACAAGAACAGGGGTGTGGGTAGGCTCAGCCTCTTCGCTCCTCACTCCTTGCCCAGGCGTGCCGTCTCCGTGGGGAGACGAAAGGCCTGAGCTCTCCTCGGGCCATCCAGTTGACGGAGCCCTCGTCACCTCTGATCCCGCCTGCGCCTCCATGGATCCATTCTCTGACGGAGCCTCTCTGGGACTGCGTCGGAGGATCGCTCCGGGAGTCGAAACGGGATCGGAGGTATCAGGCGCCCCGTCGGCACGTCGCGTCCCTGGAGCGGGGACTTCCTCTCGAAAGGGAGGGCATGGTGCCCCGTGGAGCTGAGGACCCGAGTCCAGCTCCCTCCTAACGGCATCGTCCCAAGCGTCCTCAGGAGGAGGTCCTTCTCTCTGGACGTCGACGGCTGTGGCCCTCCGAGTGCGGGCCTGACGCATCAGTTCTTGCCATTGCGGGGATTGGGCAAGCTGTATACCATATTATTCTTCTGGGCTGGCGAGGCGGATCTGTTCTGCCGAGCATTTCCAGCGTCTAGCCCGGACGGCGACCCACACGGTTTCTCCCTCGGCCAGAACCACCACCCCGGGACCACACCAACTATCTCGGCGTCTTCCAAGGCTGTCGGCCCGGGACGTGGCTCTCGCCATGTGGCGCCAGACGTACACCCACTGGCCAGGCGTGTCGTTCCTGGGGTTGGGGGTCCTGGCGCGGGAAGCCTTGCTAATCTTTTCTCTGGCCGCGGCTTCCATAGCGAGCCTTCTGGCGGCCGCTCTGATTTCCTGAGCGCGGCAGAACTCAGCGCCAGCCTCGTCCAGCTCGGCTGGATTGCGGGTCAGGTCCTGCCAGCCCGGGAGTCCAGAGGCGTCGTCAGAGCGCAGCTCGTGTGGGGGCCTGGGATTTTCCCCAAAGACCAGCTGCAACGGGGAGAAGCCCCCTCTGTGCCAGAACCTGTTCTTGTGGGCGGTCAATTCGTACACGAGGGTATCCAGCTCCTCCAGCGACACCGGGGCCCCGGGACCCGAGTCAATTTCTTGGCGCGCGCGCGCTCTTTCATCCAACCCCCGCGGCGCTCGACCCCCCCATTTTGCCACGGAGAATCAGCGTCACACACGTGGTGCTTGACCCCCCAGTGTTCAAGTCCTCTGGCGAATCGACCTCCAAACTCGGAGCCTCCATCCGAGATGAGGAGGTGGGGGGCCCCGAGGGGTCTAATCCAGGACTGCGCAAAAACCGACCACACTGTGGCCGCTCTGGCGTCCGCCACGCGGGTGCAGACCTGAAGGTTCGACCCGTGGTCGACCACATTAAGGAAAGGAACCGATTGACCCAGGAACTCCAGATGAAAGAGATCCAAAGCAACTATGTGGTTGAGACGAAAAGTGCGTGGCAGCGCAACCCGTCGGTGCGTGCCCTGCCTACTTCTTTCCTCACGCTCTGAGCACTGAAACTTGTGGCGGACCCACCGGATTAAGTGAGCTTTAACACCTCCAACCCTGAGCACCCGACAAAATTTGCGTGAGTCGGGGTGCCCCATGTTCACGTGAATCTTATACAAGAGTCTCGTTTCGTCCTCGCTAGGTTCTTCGTCTGGGATCTCAGCACTCTTGGAAGATTGTTGGGGCCTGGTCTCGGGCTCGTCACCGTCGCTCGCTTCACTTCCTCCGACTTCCTCTTCCTCAGGGATGGTTCCCAGGCCTTCTCCAACCATCCCCGCAGGAAAGCTTTCGTCGACCAGCTGGGCCCACGTAGGCCTGACTTTCTGGTCGGACCCGCTCCAGTGCTCAACGATGGCTCTCGCCGCAGTCCTCACGAATTTGCTTGAATAAATGGCGGCCCTGGAGGTCTGATGGCTTCCCTCGAGGATGGCGTGTCGAATGGCCCCCCTGTGCACAGCCTCCCATCCAGCAGAGACAGTATCCTAGGATGGTTAGTCAGCAGACCGGTGGGCTTCTTGTTGAGGCCACGGTCGTCCACTCGTAGCTCGAAAGCGCACATATCGACCCTTAGTCGTCTGACGGAGGGGAGAGAGGAGATCAGCTGGACGACCTCAGTGTGCCACGAGCTGGCGTACAGTGGATGTGCAAACACAAAAAACCTGCCTCTCGAGTGTTGATATTTCGCAATTTCCATACACAACGTGAGATCTCTGAGACCCTCGAGGACTTGCTGGAGCCACCTTTGAGGATCGCGACGATCTCGATTGATCCTGTTGATCGCGGAAAAGACATTGCATTCAGAGCTAAACCATATCGTTTCGGGATATTTCTTCTCGATTTCTCGCCGGAGATGCCGAACGTGTTCTTTGATCCCCGAGTCCCATCCTATCAGCCTGTCGAAACTCGCACTCGAACCCAAACGCCCCCCTCTCTTTTCCACTTCGGGGGCTATACGAGGGGGAGAGAAGACCTCCATGAACGAGGTCTTGGCCTTGGTGGCCTGTTCCGCAATGAACGTTCCCGAGGATGGGCACCCGTGGGTCTCAAGTTGCCCCTCGAGAGCTCCCCGAACCTTGAGTCCCCAGGCCGACTCATGATCGTCGTTAAACTGATCACATTCAAGCCAACTCTCGAGAAGGCCGTCCTCCACGGTTTTCGAGCCCCGTCCAGCCGTGGCAAAGGCCCCGTCGCCTTTCGACCCGGTCTAAAGACTGGGAAACCTACCGGGAAGCTCCAGAGGCCCCTTTGGTGTTCTGGAGGGCCTTCCTCTCTTTCTCTTTTTTTTGCAAATGCCGGCGGTAAAAGCGCTGGTGGCGCTCGTGCGTCGTGACACGGAATCCCTTGCCCTGTGGCGAGGGTAGCAGCGGCACGGGGGCTGATCTACACCAAGTCCCACGTGCCGACCGATGTAGTGGTGGAGGAGGTCGTGTCCTCCTCCTCTGAGCCCTCGGGGATCGAGCAGATCCCCGTCGCCTGAGTTGGGAACGGCTTGGCAGGCGGCATCGCCTGAGGAGGCGATTTGGCCGGCGGCTGCTCCAGTGGTGCCGTCCAGGCTGGAGCCGTGGGAGTCCGCGGATCCCCGTTCTGCCAGCCGCTCCCGCTGCTGGAGCTGGCCATCGCGTGCTGATTCAGCGTGTGCACCATCGCCGTGACAGAAGATGCCACCTGCACTAGAAGATTCAGCATGTGGTCGACTGCCTGATGCATCGATGTTGTCTCGAGCTGCATCGCGGTCAGCTGGTCGGCGATCGAGTCGATGGATTCTCCGAAGTTCTCGAAAACGCCTAGCATGCGCTGAACGTGGACCACCGATTGGTACACTTCCTTAAGTCCCTCTTCTAGCTGGCTGTTGCTGCCAATTTGTTTGGGCGCCACCAGCTGCTGCATCTGCTCGACGACTGGCTGAATGTTGGCCAGTAGCTGTAGTCCCTCGGGTAGAATCTGAAGATGATGAGAGAGGTCATCATCGCCGAGATCCCGTTCACAGCGTTGAGGGTCGCCGCACCGTCGACGAAACCCTCTCTCTCCTGAATCATATGAATGGCCCTCTCTGCTGTGGCGGCGGCCCGACGGGCTGCCTGAGCCGCCGACCCGGGTCGTTCGGCTGGAGCGCCACCCTCCTGCCCCCGAGGCGTCCACTCCAAGCGATAGCCGCATAGACCGCGCTTGAAGCCTCGCCCATGCTGATTTCCATATGGCTGCCTCCGGTCTGCAGGATGGTCGCATCGGGGAGGCGGCTTGTAGGGAATCTTCGATGCTTTCGGCATGGGCTTCTGTATCTGCGGATACTGCTGAGACCAGCCTGGTCGTCCGCCGCCTCCTGGGTTCGCCGCGGCTGCTCCTGGTGCTACTGCTGCGGCTGCACCCAAGCTGCTGCTGCTGCTGCTGCTGATGCCGACCCAGTGGTTCGAGGCTGCGGCCGCTGCTGTCCCCTGCTGATGTGCTCCCGTCTCGTTCTCCATCCCGTTGGTCAGCTCCTCGTACTCCTGCTGAACCCGGCGAAGCTGCTCCTGCAGCTGGCGAACCCGCTCTTCTTTTGCCGGAAGATCGGGTGGAGCCTTCTTCGGTCCTCCGTATACCACGCCTGCAGTGCTGAGAAACATCAGCGTCACCAGGACTGAAGGCATTGTCCTGTCTCTGATCTTGACTGGAGAGAGAACCGATACTCTCAAGGTTATCGATGTTGGAAGGCTTCGAGCCGAGAAAGGCTACGGAGGCGAGAGCTGTGACCCATTGGGGAAGACTGCTTCTACGGGGTAGCGTCCTGTTTCTCGGCGGTGTCCGAGTTACGGCTTCAGTCTTGACGAGCTCCCTCTGGATCACCTTAGTGTGATGGTCCCCAACTAAGCCCCGATCTGGTTCTGCTAGGCCCTGCTGAGCCCGTGACTGACACTGGTACTGCTCTGCCCTCGAGAAGTCCTCGCAATTGCTCTCAAACTCCGTCGGGTATACCCTGGAGTGGCCTGCGAAACCGAAGACGTTCTCCGTGTCCGCTATCCCTAAGTACTCCTCGTGAGCGTCCCCCTGGAGGTCTTCGAGGTCCTCGAGATCTGTGATCTGCTGGGCCTCTGGGCCCTCGAGGTGGGCCTTGAAATCAGAGTTCCGGGGGCCCCTTCTACGGGGCCGGGTACTTCTTGAAACGATGCCCAGACCGAAGACGCAGGAGATGATGAGATAGATGTAGCGCCTTACGACACCTGTGTCTGACATGTGCTGCACTGGGCCGCCAGAATATTCGAACGAGTTGGCTGAGAGGAACGGCCGCCTCTGAAGCGCTCCGGCTGGCGCGGATGCTCCAGGCCGAAGTGCCCTCACAATGTCGGCCATTCTGTGGCCTGATCCTAGATTCGTAAGTTTTGTCGTGTCTCCGAGCCTACTGGGCGCCGGCGCATTCTCGGGTATATCCAAAACGCAGCCCAAGAAGTCTAGAAGATTGACGCTGATGACGTGCGGAACATCATCGGCCAGCACTGCTGTCTCGATTATTCCGAGAACTCCGAAAAGACAGAATGGAAAGAGAATGCTGGCCACTACCCTGGCCGGCCCACCAACGCCGTGGGCGGCGACATGTCGTCTATGCTCCACTGGAACTTCAACATATCTGAGGCCGTGCTCAGCCAGTGCTTGCGATTCTCGGTTCAGAGCCTGGATGCCAACAAGATCACTCCCTGCCCCTGGGTCTACCAGCCCTTGGCATGGAAGCGAAACGAGGAAGGTGTCATCCTCCTTGATCTCCCGATGGACGGTCCTCCAGATCTCCACTGCCTCCGGGCTGGGCACCTCGTCGGCCGATGCCATGCCTTTGAATGCATGCGCGGCCATGCGTCGATCCGCTCCAGTGTTCTTCGGGCATTCACGGCTCCAGTGACCCTTGTGGTTGCACGTCCTGCAGCGGGTCACCTTCATCTTTTGCTCCAAAGTGAGTGTTGGTCGACGCCTGGACCGATCCCCTCGGCGGCCGTCGCCTCGGCCTGCGCCCTTGGACGGTGGAGACGGGCGC
>CAUYUJ010014737.1:339991-381007 GCA_963575745.1 Prorocentrum cordatum | reverse complement strand
AAACCCAACCTTGAGACCCCAGGGACCCCAGGGCGCTCATTGGTTCTTGGTGTGGGAACGCCATGCTCTCCGTAGCAAAGCCATCGAAAGCCTATAAACCCAGGGCACCCTGGAGGCAGGCAGGGTGTGTCGGCATGGGTTTCCACTGTATTCTTTCAGGTGCCAGGGCCCCAAATTGACAAATCTCATTGGGCGCGCCGCGCGGCGTCTTGCAGCAGCACTCTTCGGGTCCCTAAGAGGACCCCGAGACGGGTCCCCGAGGTTCCCGAGAGGCTCCCAAGACGGCCCAAGCGAGCACCTGGTCGCCAAAAGATCGCTCCAAGCACCCAGGACGGTATTACAGTGGAGGCCAGTCCACAAGAACCCTTTCACAAGAAACCCAACCCTGAGAACCCAGGACGTTCATCGATTTTTGGTATAGGAACGTCACGCTCTCCATGGCGAAACAGTTCACATCCAAGACACCCAAGGCACCCTGGAGGCAAGCAGGGTGTTTCTTGGCATGGGCCCCCACTGTAAGACTGCCGAAGATACCTCTAAGACGCTCCAGAAGCCTTCAAGACGCCTCCTAAGAGGGCCCTAAAGGCAAACATCACTGGTTACCCCTTGAATGTTTGAAGGATTTCGGCTGTTTCTCCGTTTCGGCTTCCCGACGCTCCCAGACGGTTCAAGAGGCCCCCAAGATTGCCCGAAGACGGCCTAAGAGGCCTCCAAGAGGGCCCCCAAACGGCCCCAAGGCGGCAAAAGAGGCCCCAAAGACGGCTCCAAGAGGGGGGCCCATACTGGCCACACGAACAGATATTTTTTTGAGCCCTCGGCTCCAAGAGGCCCTCAGGAATCTCCAAGAGGCTCCCAAGAGGCCCCCAAGAGGCCCCAAGAGGCACCCCGGGAGGCTCAGGAAGCCCCACGAGGCCCTCAAGAGGCTCCCAGGAGGCCCCCAAGAGGCCCCAAGACTGTCCCCAAGAACATCCCAAAACTGTTCCCAAGACGCTCCCGAAAGCGCTCCGAAGAGACCCCAAGGAGCACCTCTGAGGACTCTGAGCTACAATCCAGGCACAGTTGTGGAATGGGCCGACAGCCATTGTGTGTATATGTATGTGTATATATATATATATACATACATATGTGCGTACTAGAACCAGCGCGCACGCTACGCGTGCGCTCAGGTTCTAGCGCAGTGTGGGGGGCCATCGGAAGAGCTTGGACAGATTTATCAAGCACAAGCGCGTGCTATAGTCGCATTCAACCTCATGGTCACTATCATTCCTAGCGTCTTCCTCACCTTCCATCATCATGAGTAACGTCGTCATGCCAAAACTTATGGCCTCATCCATCATCATCTACATTGGTAGCATCCTTGGCCTGGTGTTGCTGGTTATGCTGCACGTCTAACTCACGCATCGCAACCACCGTCAACAACAACAGCATCCCCATTCGAATCATCATCCTCGTTACCAATTCATAATTCTCCGGAGCATCATCACGATGGGACTCGCTACGCTTAGCGTGCACGCCGTCGCAGCCATCGATTCATTCAGCATCCCCATCATCGCGTGCGCTCAAGTTCTAGCGCAAATCGGGTGGTTGCTGCAATACCTGTGTTGGCTCGAGTCTGCACAAACAAGAGCCATGATCATCCATAGTCGCTTCCCTCTTGCCCATCAGCATCATTGGCGTCGTCTCCCCCCGCCCTCCGCATCCTCATTATCATAAGGCATCATCCTTTGGAATCATCTTGATGGCCATTACCAATTTTCAAGTCATCATCATCATCATCATCATCATCATCATCATCATCATCATCATCATCATCATCATCACCGCCATCCTGGATGGTATCATCGGTCAACTGCTCTTGGTGATGCGGCGGCGTCAATGTCGCGTGTCATCGTTATCGTATCCACCGTCCGCCCACGAATTATTATCTCCAATCTCTTTCCCAACATCCTGACCACCGCCAACACTATGGCGGCCACTGGGCCACTACGCAGACGTTTGGGTCGTCACAGCCGTCGTCTCGCCCTCATCGCCGTCGTCGGCGAGATGTTCCCGGAGAGGCCTCCAGAAACATCTTGCCTTCGCAGGATCCTCTTGATACTCTCCCATCTTCCTCATCAGTAGTACTCGGCATCATCCGGATGATAATGCTCATACTCGGTTCACTGCTGTAACTAATGCGACGACATCAAAATCGCGCGTCGTCATTCTCTCACTGATCATCCGCACCCGAATGATGTCCATTCGCTTTCCCATGATCCTCATCACCGCCATCACCATGGAAACCACTACGCTAACCGCTTACGTCATCGCAGCCGTCGTCTCACCCATCACCATCCCCATTACCACCATGGTCATCAATTTCGCTCTCATCGTCGTCGTCGGCGAGATATTTCTGGAGAGGCCTCTCGGAACATTGGGTGCTCCTGGGGTGTCTTGGGGCTCTCTTTGGCCGTCGTGTGGGCCTTCAACGTGGCTTTTGGGTTGTTTTGAGGCGCCCAGTTTTAAACGCAGTCTGGCGGGCCACCAGAAGAGTTTGGACAAATCTAACATGCACAAGCGCGTTCCATAGTCGCGTTCATCCACATGGCCATTCTCATTCCTAGCGTCTTCCTCATCCTCATCTTTTCTCATCAACAGCAACGTCGACATGTCAAGACTCATGGCCACATTCATCATCATCCTTACTCGTAAAATCCCAGGATTTGTGTCGCTGGTGATGCTGCGCGTCAAACTCCGTAGCGTAATCATCGTCATCATCAACAACCACGTCGTACCCATCGGAATACTCATCATCATCATCATCAGCATCATCATCATCATCATCATCATCATCATCATCATCATCATCATCATCATCGTCATCATCATCATCATCATCATCATCATCATCATCATCTGTTTCCACGGATCATCATCCGGAACATCATCTCGATGGAACCTGTTACGCTTAGCGTGTACGTCGCCGCAACCATCGTCTCATCCATCATCCTCATTCTCGCGCGCGCTCAAGTTTTATCGCAAGTCGGGTGGCTGCTGGAAGGGCTGTGTTGCCTCGAATCTGCACACACGCGAACCATAATCGGTTCCATCATTGCCCTTCGACGTCACTACCATCGTCTTCCCCGGCCTCCACATCCTTGTTACTGTAAAGCATCGTCATGGTGTGATATTCATGTTCGCCATGGACATCATAGCTGCCAAACATCAGCATCATCATCATCACCATCATCACAATGATCATCATCATCATCACCGCCATCTTTGCTGACATCTTGCTTTCGTAGGGTTCTCTTGGTACTCTCCCGTTTTCCTCATCCTCATTCGTACTCGGCGTCATCTTGATGAAAACACGAATCTAACTTCTCTCCGAAACCTGGCCGATGTGGACACAACAACGATATGGCAACATTTTTTCAACGAGCCAAAAATGAAGAGGTGCCTTGCGCCACAGCAGTCGGGGAACACCGCGCATTCGTGGGAACACTTGCTAGCACATTCACAACAGTGAAGCTCACATGGATGCACCATGAGTCGTCAATCCATCGAACTTTTCTGAACTCTAAAATGGTCTTGTGCTGTGTGAATGAGCGTGCCCAGATAAAGTAAGACACTTCGTTGTAGCACGTCGCGCAGTGGCCCGCGTCGAAAGAGAAAACCACCACCGACCACACCACCCGCCAGGGAAGGGTCAAGGGGATGGTAACGTCGGGTTGGATGTCGTCTCTTAAGGCGCGGTACCGTATCCACTCCAAACAAAGACTTCAGCGAGAGGCAGAAAAAATCCGAACTTCAACCTTCAAGGAAAAACCGCAATTCAATGTGGGCTGGTCGAACTCCAATCCGGCCCCATCGGTCTCCAGGAAGGAAAAAAAAAGGACTCGTCGCCCCTGGACCTTGGCCTGAAATTGCCAGACCAATCTGGAACGGAGGAACCATGTGGATCACTGCGTCTCTGCCGGAGCGGATGCTGCCCTACACCATAGCCCGGGAGATGGGAAATTGGGAGGTCTGACGCCCTCGCCGTGCAAATTTGCAAATTTTCCCTGAGAAGCCTCTGGATCTGTCTCTTCCTGCTGACCTGGCCTCTCTGTCCAGAAGACGGTCTGTCTCTGCTGCAAACCGGAGCATACCCGAAGATAGCATCTTCAACTATGCCAGGTTACCCTTCTTGAGATCAAACTTGGTGAGGGGCTTGACTGGGATGGCAAGATGTGAAGCCCGCCGTATGTATATCCTCACTCTGGTCATGATTAATGCCAATTCGATGGCTATGCGTCTGTCGGCCTCCGAACCACTCGTCTCGTTATCAAGCGTATCGAGAATTCCCTTTGCGAGCGCTGCGTTCGGTATCTCCAGGGGCTTCACATTCAACTTGCAGTCCTGCCTGAGAGCCGCTGTGAAGGAGCCCGCGGAGCCCCGCCAGCTGAAGCAAATTGGCCTCCGCAACAGCCCCCGACAAAGCTAAAACTTCGCCCCCGAATAGACGGCGTTTGCCGCCCAGCCCGACTGGGCCTCCAGGCGATCGGAGTAACTCTCGCCAGACGCCCTTCCGAAATCGAGGGGTCAGCCCCGCGCTGGCTGGACCTTGCTGCTGCCCAGGTCACCAGCCCCCCCGCAATCGCCCGCGGTCGCGAAGACCACTCGGACGGGGCGGAAGGGCCGCGCGATCAGAATAATCTGAATTGCGTTCCGAAGGTGAGCGACCGTCCGACTGGCCCCCAACGTATCTCCGATACGCGCTCGGCCCAGGCGGGAGACGAGCATCGAGGCAGCGCTTGCCGCTTCGGCGCGCGACTCTCTGCCGATCCAATTGCGTTTGTGAATCGAGGATCTAAGCTCCTCGACCGCATGGCAACGTCTTGAAGAGATTGCTGCGTCGCCCTCTAGGCGGCCCAACCTTGCGCAAGTCTTCATCAATATACTTCCCCTGGACAATTAGCGCGCGGCCGTGCATCCGACGGATGCGCATTCCCATGTAATCAATGCCCTGCTTGTTCACCTGATCCAACTTCCCAAACTTAAGCCGCCCGGTGAACCGGGCGACCCGATCCTCCGCGATCTACGGAACCACCGCGATCAGCCACTCATCAACCTCAACAAGAACCTGGGATCTGAGGCGCCCCCTTCCCGCCCGTAGACCCAGCATGGCTCCATGCTGACCTTCTGATGCACTTCCTTGGTCATGAAGAGCCATGAAGTCGCGTGTCGCCTTATGGGGGACAGGGGCGCCTCGTCGAGCCCGTGGGCGGGGGCGATGAGCTCTATCAAAGAGCCAGGGGGCAACCGAAGTCCTTCGCAGGCCCCAGCGAAGACACGGCCGCGAGGGCGATGCAATCTGTCACTCTGGCAGAAGGCGTTCTTAAGACCGCCGACATGCGAATCAAGGCCGTGCATGAAGGGGTGCGATCAATAACGCCATGAGTGACTCCATCTGGGGGGTCGGAACGAAGGCGCGAAACTCCGGCGTGTCCTCGTCTTCGCGCCCCCTCGCGCACCATCGCGCTTTCGCTACCAGCCGAGAGAACGTGCTCTTCTGGGGTTTTGGGTTTCCACCTCCCGACGCATCTCGAGCTCGCAACTCGATTTGGGAGGGTGCGACGGAGCTCAATGCCGATGTCTGGCGGATGCACCTGCGCGGCGCCACTGCTGCGCGCGGCTTGCCACTCGCTGGCGTCCACGAGAGCAAGAGAGAGATAGGGGGGAGAGCGAGAAAGAGAGAGAGAGAGAGAGAGAGAGAGAGAGAGAGAGAGAGAGAGAGATGAAACGGCGAGAGGGGAGAGAGAGAGAGAGAGAGAGAGAGACGAGAGAGAGAGAGAGAGAGAGAGAGAGAAAAAAGAGAGAGAGAGAGAGAGGAAGAGAGAGAGAGAGAGAAATATATATATAAGAGAGGAGAGAGGAGAGTAGAGAGAGAGAGAGAGAGAGAGAGAGAGAACGAGAATAAAAGAGAGAGAGAGAGAGAGAGAGAGAGAGAGAGAGAGAAACAGAGAGAGAGCGAGAGATAGAGAGAGAGGGAAGGAGAGCGAGAGAGAGAGAGAGAGACAGAGAGAGAGAGAGAGAGAGAGAGAGAGAAAAAAAAAGAAAGATTTTTACGAGAAACAATAAGAGAGAGAAGGATAGAGGAGAGAGCGAGAGCAGAGAGAGGAGAGATGAGAGAGAGAGAGAGAGAAAAAAGAGAGAGAGAGAGAGAGAAGACGAGAGAGAGAGAGAGAGAGAAGACGAGAGAGAGAGAGAAAGAGGGAAAGAGATGAGAGGAAGAGAGAGAGAGGAGAGGTTAGAAGGAGAAAGAGAGAGAGAGAGAGAGAGAGAGAGAAGGAGATTTTTTTTTTTGAGAGAGAGATGAGAAGAGAGAGAGGGAGAGAAAGAGAGAGAGAGAGAGAGAGAGAGAGAGAGAGAGAAGAGAAGAGAGAGAGAGAGAGAAAGAGAGAGAGAGAGAGTCAGAAAGAGAGCGAGAAAGAGAGAGAGAGAGAGAGAGAGAGAGAGAGAGAGAGAGGAAGATGGAGAAAAAGAGAGAGAGAGAGAGAGAGATAACAACAAAAAATAAAGATTGGCCAGCGCATCCCGGGGGAAAATCAACGCAGACATCAGTGTTGCCACTCGTAAAATTCTGCCGGTCATCACTCCGCCCGTCTTCCCATAACTGCTCGGTGACGCAAGTCGAATCGGCCATTGCTCCTCCAACGTCCGCCCAGTCCCCGAGAACCAACGCGAACTCCACTGAGCTCGCGAAACCAGCAAACATAACACAAGTGAGATGGTTCTCTTGCATCTGGCTGCCACGACCTCATTCCCTCGCTGGGCACCTGGGGCGAGCGCCCCCGTCGGGCCCCCCTGGAACTCCGCAGCCTGCCTCCGAGCCCGACCTGGAAGATCACCCTGGAAGTCCTCGCGAAGACTTGGGAGACGCCTGACTGCCGATCCCAGGTCCATCCGCGGAGCCCACCTAGCCGCTTCAGCCCTCTGCTGGGCCATGCCGCGACCCCCCGCATCTATTCGAGCCGCGTCCTGCCGCGCGATCGAGGGGACGGGGCCCGAAGGACTCGAACCAGCGTATCCGTCGGCCCGTCGGCCGTTTTTTTGTTCGAGTGACCTCGAGGCCTGTCTTTCCGGCCCCCCGTCCCTGGATCCGATTCTAAGCTCGGCCTGCGCGGCCACTCCCCCTGGGCCCCTGGTCCTAGGCTCGGTGGTTGACCTGGGTCCGAGCTTGCCTGGCGGCTCGGGTCAGCGGGCGCCGTGCTCGCGACGTCCGAGGCAGGGGCCAAGGGCGCCCCCTGGTGAGAAACTGGCTGCGGGGGCGCACTCGGGCCGGCACTCGACTCCGCCCGCCCTCCCATAACTGCTCAGTGGCGCAAGTCGAATATGCCTTTGCTCCTCCAACGTCCGCCCAGTCCCCGAGAACCATCGCAAACTCCACTGAGCTCGCGAACGGCAGACATAACACAAATGAGATGGTTATCTTGCATCTGGCTGTCACGACCTCATTCCCTCGCTGGGCACCTGGAGCGAGCCCCCCCCTCGGGCCTCCCTGGAACTCCGCAGCCTGCCTCCGAGCCCGACCTGGGAGATCACCCTGGAAGTCCTCGCGCAGACTTGGAAGACGCCTGATTGCCGATCCCAGGTCCATCCGCAGATTCCACCTAACCGCTTCAGCCATCTGCTGGGCCATGCCGCGTTTCCCCGCATCTATTCGAGCCGCGTCCTGCCGCGCGATCGAGGAGACGGGGCCTGGAGGACTCGCGCCAGCGAGTTCGTCGGCCCGTCGGCCGCCCCTCGCCTGAGTGACCTCGAGGCCTGTCTTTCCGGCCCCCCGTCCCTGGGTCCGATTCCATGCTCGGCCTGCGCGGCCGCTCCCCCTGGGCCCCCTGGTCCTGGGCTCGGTGTCTGGCCTGGGTCCGAGCTTGCCTGGCGGCTCGGGTCAGCAGGCGCCGTGCTCGCGACGTCCGAGGCAGGGGCCAAGAACGCCCCCTGGTGAGAAACTGGCTGCGGGGGCGCACTTGGGCCGGCACTCGCGGTGCGACCAGGTGCCGAAGCTGTCGGGGGCGCGTCTCCTGGGCCCGCGGCGGCCCGCAGCCCGCTTGACCTGTGGCCCGTGGGGGCGGGGGGGGAGCATCTCAACAACTCGAGCAAGGGGGGGGGGAAGGGCTTCCCGAGCTTCCAGAGGGGGGGCCTTTACGGAGGACGTCAACACCGGGCCGCTTGTGACCGAGCTGAACGTCCCGGATCAGATCCTTGATCTCTAGATCGAACATCAGCTCAGCCCCCTTAGCCTCCGCGCCTGTGGCTGGGCACACCTTTTCCGTGGCGTGCTCCCGCGGCCTAGACCGCGTCGCGATCCAGACCGGTTATGCTGCTGCAGCGCCGCGGCCCTGGGGCCCGCCCACCTGTCCCTCTGGGGGGTGAAAATTGCCGCCCGCCAGTGGGTGCCCGGCGCCAAACGTGAACCCACTGGCCCGCGGCGAAGGTTTGCCTCCTGTGAAGCCTGCTACGGTTGGCCTCCCTCGCCCGCTGCTTGCTCGCGGTTTGGAACAGGGAGCGCCTGGCGGACTCGCGAGCGGCCGGCTCTGGCGAAGTCCGATGCTGCCGAGTCTCTGCCACGCGCGGTCTGCAACAGGTCGGCCTGTCCAACTCCCGAAACAGCATCGTCGCTCAACAACTCGTTGGATAAACGCGGATTTTGGCCCAATACCAACTGGCGCGGCGCATGTCCTCCTCGAGGCAGGTAGCGGCATTTTGAGGTCACGATGCCGTGTAATAACATGTCGAACTCGGCGACAACGGAAACAACACTCTGCCCGATGCTGCGTAACGTCGGGTCAGTGACCCAGCCGCCGCGCCTCCCATCGTCTGGTCTCCCAGGGGGCCTCGCTGTTAGCGACGTGCTGTAGGACACCTTGCTGTTCGAAGTCTCGCTCAAACTCGCCCTGGCAATCTGGGCCGCCGTCCGTGATGCGCGCGTCTGATGGTCCGGAATAATGGATCCAGGACTCCATCGTTGCCCGCCAGGCGTCCTTCGCGCCTCCTGCGTACCTCATAACTACCTGGAAGTTCACCACGTGGCGCACAATGTTGAGGAAGCCGTTGAACTCGGCCCCGAACAGGGCGAAGAGTGTCGACAGCGATGCTCCTATTGAGCTGGAACGTCCTGGGGATAGCTACCTGGCGGCGCTTGCCTTCTCCTGCGCCTCGCAGGCGTCGCGCGAGAAATGGCCCCGGGCCCGCGCTAGAACCTCCGGGCGTGCCTGGGCAGCGTGAGGACCTGGGCGAACACTTCCTTCCGAGGGTGTCCAAGGTTGATATGGGCATGCGTGATGATACATCATATATTCGCGTTAGTGCGATGCGGAGGGTCGGGCCCGTCTTCGACGTCGGGGACCTCCTCGCCGCCCTCCCCCGGCCCCGCCGGGTGGCCCCCGACGCCGTCGGCCTCGACGGGGAAGGGGGCCTTGGACGTCGAAAAGGGGGCCTCGGCATGCGTGAGACAAGGCGGCCCGCCGTCGGCAATGCCCCTCCATGCAGCCAGGGCCGGGCGATGCGCGAGCTCCCCGGGATGGGCCCGGGACTTCTTCGCGAGGGCCGATGGCTCCAGGTGAACGCGAGCCTCGACGCAGCAGCGCCTGAAACCTGAGAGGCCCCGAGCACTTTTCTTTCCATGGCCCGACCCCGAGAAAGTGTTCCGGGGGAAACTTCCTACCTACCCGACGTTGCTTGTGGGAAAGGCGAACGGCGAATCGCAGAAGGGCCATGCCTCCGACGTCTTTCCAGCGCATTCTCGGCTGAGGTCCGCTCGCGCCCTGTCAGTCAGATCTGACTGAACGCGCTGCGCGGGGCCTGTGATCCGCTGGCCCAGTGTTGCTCCTCATCCAAGATCTGCTCGGCGCTGGCCTGCTCCGATGATTTCATGCAATCGCAGCCGGTCTCCTGGCCCCCGCTCTCGGGCCGATTCGCTACCCGGAGCTCCTGGGGGCGGCGCGAGGGGGGGGGGGGTGTTCTACGCGCGAGCTGCTCGTTGGTTTCCGTCGGGCGGTCGTTGGAATGTGCCAGCGCTTGATATGTCAGCTATGCGGGTAACCTAACCTCGTGGTCGTCGTTGGCGGTGCCCCCCGAGGTGGCGTTGACACGCGACTGCTACCGGCAAAAGGACTACTGCTTCTCCATTTTCGCAAATGCCCGTCACGGGCGGCGGTTCGCCCTGGGCCAGCTCGCGGAGTCGAGCGATGGGGCTCCGGATCAGGCCAGTAGGCCACGAAGTCCGTCTCCCTCTGCTCGAGGGGCGCGGCTTCTCGTAGCCTCTGGCGCGTCTCCCTCGGGGCGCAAGCGACGAACTTCGGGGCTATCTTCAATTTCCGCCTGACATCTGCCCCGGGTTCGACGCGCGGCCCGAGCCTCGCGTCGGCCCCGCTGGGGTCGTTCTGGAGCTGCTGAACTCTCTGGAGGCACCTGCTAACTCGATGACTTGTCGATGCCCTGGACGGCTTGGTCCTGCTGCTGAATAGCGCCAGCCATGCGCTCCATGGCCTGGCAGTTCTCGACCATCATCTCGCTCGTGGTCTGCTGCTGGGCCTTCAACGAGCTGATCTGCTCCATCTGTGCACTCATGAATGCGGTCGTCGACTGCCGCTGACTCGCCTGCGCCAGGGCGCGAGGGCGACGCTCAGACAGGTCAACTTCTCCTGGGTGCCCCTGATGAGGCGGGGGGGGGGGCGACCGGGAGCTCCTCCACTTCCGTGGGCTTCTCCTCGTCCTCCATTGGCTCGCGCTGCCTGGCCAGCTGATAGCGGCGGCGCATGCCCTCGTCCGTGTGCGCTCGCTCTCTCTTGACCAAACGCTCCTTCGCCGTCTCGGGATCGCGGCCGCGGCGAGGCCCGGTCTTCGTCGACGGCTCTGGGCGACCTCCTCGCTCGCGAACGTGAACGCGTGGTGGCTTCTTGTGGCCCGCGCTGCATGCGCCCCCTGCCCCTTCGAATTGTGGTGCGCGACCCGCTGCCCGCGCGCCTGGCAGTGCCACCGCTGGCCGTGCCCGTTCCCCGAGGACGAGATCATCGCCTCGGGGTGCCCGCGCTGCATTCTGCTCCCTCGAGTCTGCGGTCCGCCTTCTTGGTCATGGCGGAAAAGGGCCTGTTGCTGACTGGCGTCTGGCGCTCCAGGCCCAGGGTGTAGGCCGTGCCCGTCCCCGCGAAGTGGGCGCCGCCCTGCGACCATGCTTCGCCGCGATGTCGACCGGGGCCTCGTTGCCCGAGAGGCTGTTGTGCCTGGTCAAGCAGGCGCTCGCTTCAGCAGACGCCCTCGTTCCGCTGGCGAGACTGGCGTTCTCGGAGCCGCTGGTCGGAAGCGAGGGCGCCCTGCTTGAGACGAGAGGGGCCGCGCGGGGCCGCTGCGACTGCGAAGCGGTCGAGTGGCTCGCCATCGTTCTCTCTGCCCTCCTCTGGCTCTGGAACGAAGGAAAGACGCCAGAGAATTTGGTCATCGGCGACTGCGGAGCTTCCGCCGGGGTCACAACCTTCGCCGGCCAGAGAGAGACCAGGGGGGGGAGAAAGTCTGAAAAGGGCTCGCGACCAAGTGGGGGGACATCCCCTCGCGAGCTGATGGGCGCACGTACACAGCAAAGGCATGCTCTTTATCAATCACGTCCTCTTCAAGCATGCCATGCTGCGTCTCGACGCCCGTCGGAATGAAGGCCGTCGAGAGCGCTTCGGCCTTGCCCCTGACGCCGCCCGCGGCCGCGTGCCGCGCGGGGGCGTGCACCGCGCGGTGCCCCAGCTTGTTCAGGTGGCTGCTGAGGTCCGCTAGTGCGTCCTTGCCGATCGGGCCCTGGCCGGCGGCGGTGTCCAGGATGGCGAGCCCGGCTCGGGCCCTGAGACCCCCTGGCTTCGCGTTCCTTGTCACCTGCGGGACCTTCTCCTCGCGTGAGCTGTTGTCGGTGCTGATGGTCGCCCCCCGCGCCGTCGCCTCTCTCGACGGGGGCGCGTGGCTCTGGGCGGCGAACGAATGATCCTTGTCGTTGGGGTAGCGAATGGCCATGCCCGCCCAGCCCTCCTGGGGCCTCTGCCGACAGGTCGCCCTCCGCCTGAGCCCCCGCTGGGCCGAGCTCTCTCGCCGCCGCGCCTGGGCCGCCGACCCCGTCGGGGCACTCGTCGCCCCAGTGGCCCTTCATCTAGCAGATCCTGCACTCGGCCCGCTTGGTGCTCTTCGACAGCGCCAGCCGCAGCTTCCGATCTCTCTGAACGCCGCGGGCGCTTCGTTTCCCCTCGGGGCGCCTCGGGCGCTCCGCGGCGTGGGGTCCTGGCGGCGGCGTCTGGAAGCACCGTCGGTCGGTCCTGGAATTTCCTCTTCAGGTCTCTCTTCTAGTTTTCCTTGCCCACGCGCTTTTGGCGCATGGTTGCTTCGATCAACGTTGGAACGAGACCTTCCCCCCAAACGACATGACCCCGCCCTTTGAACAATGCTGGGGAGGGGCGGGGATAGGGGTCCACATGCGGTTCCGGGAAAAATCCCAACGTTGCAACAAAAAAAACAAACGTAAGCGCTGGACGATGAAAACGAAATAATATTCAAATATGAACATGCCGCCATCGATAGAACAACAAAAACATTTCCAGTCCGGGTAAATCGCGCCAGTTCTGTCTGTTATACACTCAGGTCGGTTGGTGCCATTTGAAATTTCGGCCCGGAATCTCAAATCGCATAAGACAGCCAGACAATCGGCCCGGCCAGGCCAAGTAAGCGCCGCCGGCCAGGGAAAATCGGTCTGGCGGCAAGTCGCGGGCGATGAGCGCAGCGTCGGGCGCCCGGAAAAAAATACAAGGGCGCCCGCAAACGTTGACGAGTGTCCCCGTTCGGGAATGTCACTTTCGGTTCGGGTATCGGATACGGGTGATGGGCGGATATTACAAGAATTTGATCTGCGCGGTGCAGATTCGCGTGTTTGACCCGTCGAACCACTGCGCCCACTCCGATTTCGAAGGGTTTTAAGCGGACTCGAGCGGTGGGAAAATCGAATGTCGCCACGGCCGGCGCAGGGGCGCGGAGCAGGCCCGACAGGGGGAAAATGAGCTCTAGTATTCTACGAATTCAGGCGTTCCTTCTAGAACTGTACTCGACCGGCTCCTTCCAGAAATTTCCCCAGACATTGCTGAACTGCTCTTCTGGTTTCCGTAATTTTGTCAGTCGTGCGTTCTGATCACTGGACCACGCCGTTGCGGCGTCGTCGTCGTCGCAGACGCCTCCTTGAGGTTCAGACCCCGGTCGCGCGTTGATCCGGTCGCGCTTCCAATCCAATCAAATTGAATTACGCTTCCCGTCCAAAAAACATCGCGCCTACTTTTTGCTTGTCAGTTACAAACTAGCAGGTGCAGATGGTGCGATTTGACAAGTCGGCCTGGAGTCTCAAATCGCACGAGACGGCCGTGCTCTTGGCCCAGCCACCCGAGTAAAATCCCACCAGCCCTTTGGGCGTGAGTGGTTTAGAGAGCTCTCTCTGTCCTCAACCCCCCTTCTTCCCCTTCGGGGAGGGGTTTACCCCTCCCCCTACCCCCTCCCCCTGGACCTGGACAGGGAGTCCGGGGCGTAGTCAGGGGGGTCTTTTTTGACTCCTGGGAGGACCAAAAAACGACGACCCTCACGAGGATTCTGGCCCCGTCGGGGGGATACAGTTTGGCCCCTCTGCTCTTCTTTGAAGCCAAAATCGTTGATTTTACTACGGTTTTGGCCCCATGTTGGCCTCCTGAGGGGGCCGCGCTCATCTTCCTTCATAGCAAAATCATTGATTTTACGAAGGTTTCGGGCTCATTTTGTCCTTCTCAGGGGGCAGCGCTCATTTGCGCTTCTGAGGAGGTCGCAAGAGGCCCCAAGATGGCCCCAAGAGGCCCCCAGGAGGCTCCCAAGAGGCCTCCAAGAGGCCCCTCAGAGGCCCCCACGAGGCCCCAAGAGGCCCCCAAGAGGCCCCCAAGAGGCCCCCGAGAGGCCCCAAGAGGCCCCCATAGGCCCCCAAGAGGCCCCCAAGAGGCCCCCAAGAGGCCCACAGAGGCTCCAAGAGGAGCCCGAACGACTCACACCAGGAGAGGGCCCCTAACGGACTCACACACCACGAAGAGCCCGAACGACTCAAACACAAGGAGGGGCCCGAACACGGACTCACACCAGGACGAGGCGCCCGAAGGACTCACACCACGAGGAGCCCGAACGACTCACACCACGACGCCCGGGGGCCCCTGAACGATCACACCACGAGGAGCCCGAACGGAGGGTCACACCAGGAGGAGGGGCCCGAACGACTACACACCAGGACCAGGATGAGGGGCCGAACAACTCACACCACGAGAAGCCCGAACGACTCACACCAGGACGAAGAGCCCGAACGACTCACACCACGAAGAGCCCGAACGACTCACACCAGGAAGAAGGGCCCGAACGACTCACACCAGGACGAGAAACCCCAAACGACTCAAATCACGAGGAGCGCTTTCTCTCCCTCCTCCTCCGCCTCGCCCTTTTCCCGCTCCCACCACAAAGGAGGATGTTCAAGGAGGCGGGAGGAAGGAGGAACAGGGAGATATACGGGGCCAAGCGGACACACGCCTGAAAAACACGACTGTCGGCATGCTTCGCGAGAGTTGCTGCTGTGAGATGGGCTGGTGGGGATACGCGAAGCGTAAAGAATTCTACAAGGAGCGCCTGAATCTAACTATAATAAGCGCCTTTTCCCCAGGTCGCGCCTGCTTCGTGCCCCTGCGTGAAGCGTCCTCGGGATCCTTCGATGATACATAAAAGGTGCAATTGTCCGACAGGATCCGTGCCGAAAACGCGATGTGTCCACTGCTGCGTCGAATACATATCGAATTCGCGTATCACTCATCTCATCCAACAAGCGTCGGATCCGCACAGGAGCCGCAGTCTGGGCAGAGGAAGAAGAGGTCGCAGTGTCGGCATCTCTAGCGTTCCATGCGTTCCATTATGCGAATCTCTACCGGCGGTCGCGTGCATGCGAGGGGGTTGAGGGGCCCAGGGGCTCGGGAACATAATTTCCCTCGTCACCCCCACGCTTGCGCGCGTCGGCTTGACCGACCCGTCGACGTCCGACGATGCGGAGACGGCACCGTCGGACTCTGAGGAATCGGAATCAATGACGTAGGCCTGGTTGACCGACGTCGGTAGTGGGGACAGCGGAGGCCCCCGACCATGCTACTCAATTTCGCCCTCTCCTGCAAGATGGCCATCCTGCGGGGTGTCTGGGCGGCCCGCACCGTGGTTCGAGGATGAGCCCGCGCCGCCTGCAGAATCTGGTTTGGTGAGATTCTGCGGCGGGCCCGCGGCCGCGCCAGTGACGCAATCACTGGGCGCCGCCGCGACGGTCATCTTACCAGGTGGAATTCACCATGAATTTGTACGGTAGGTACGGGCCCAGTACCCGTTCCATCAATGAAGATCTCACTCGGGTCCGTTATCATTCCGCACTTGTTGTGTCCGGTAAGCGAATGTGTCAAGATAAGTGTGCGTGTGCTCAGGAGCGCCCGACGCGGGCGAGTGGAGGACGCGCGCGCGTGCGGACTTGTATCGCTGAGCGCAAATAGCTGCAACGATCCAAGCAGTCCTATTTCCATGATCGCAGGCGCCGCCAACTCTTTGTCGGGGGGGATAGGCGGCGCAGCAAAAGAAGGCGAGGGGAGCGTTAGTAATGAGTGATGCGGAGGACTACCTGGGACGGGGGAACATGTGGGGCATCAGTGGTCTGCTGGGTATACCCTGCTTGTGCTCGTCCTCAGTCCGTCGCCCATCAATGCTGGATCCTTGTCCTCTTCCTCCATCCTCGTTCCTCTCATCTCTGCTGTGCGATTCATCGCTGTAGTGACCTCAGGCTCCTCTTTGCTGTCCTCCTCGCCCGCCCCTTCTAGGTGCCCTCTGCGGTGACGGATGGGTAGGGGGGAGCCGATGTCTGCACGAAACCCGAGTCCGTAAGGGCTTGACACCTTTTTGTCAGTCGACTTACGGGGATCAAGACAGAGATATCTAGGCCAATCCAGAGACACAAAAACCGATATCCATAAAGCTCGAAGGACAAATCTTCAACACATCGTGGGCACTCCAGCGCGGGTCGAGAGACAACAGAGATCGTTCAGCCTTTTCGACCGAAGTGAAGGCTGGACTGGCGATAGCAATGACGACATGCTGCACTGAAAAAGAAAAAGGTGAGAAACCAGCGGGCAAAGGATCTGCCGCAAGAAGTGGGCCTTGCGCTGGCTTAGCGGCACGCGGCGACACACAGCTTCGATCGGCACGTGCCGGGCGGTCAGCAGCGCGACGGCGGATATTGACGATGCTCCAAAATTGAGCCAGCATGCGCATGGCGCCGGCATGCCCGCAGAGGCCCAGAGGCATGAGGAGAGAGCTGGAATGGATTGGTCGGGTCGGAACTGTGTCGGCGAGAGTGCATCAGTTCCAGCACGTCTGAAAACAACAATGGACCACAATCGGGCAAATCACCACCAGTGGAGACGAATATCGAAGGAACGAGTCCACACATACACAAGCAGATGTGCATATGTCAGTGAAGTACCTATGCGACCACCCTTCGGGTGATAAGGAGGTTCGGGGGGAAGGAACCAACGTCTCACTCGATCGGTCTCGCTATCGCTCTCACTATCGGTCTCGCTCGATCGATCTCACTCGATCGATCTCACAATCGATCTCACTCGATCTATTTCATTCGATCGATCTCACAATCGATCTGACTATCGATCTCACAATCTATCGCACTATTGATCTCACTATCGATCTCACATACGATCTCACATTCGGTCTCACGATCGATCTCACTATCGATATCACAATCGATCTCACAATCAACGTTACAATCATCATCAACATCATCGTCATCAACGTCATCAACATCATCATCATCATCATCGAGGCACCATCATCATCATAATCTTATCACCATCATCATCAACATTATCATCATCAACATCAACATCATCGGGGCACCATCATCAAAATCATCATCATCAACATCATCATCATCGGAACACCATCATCATCATCATCGGAACACCACCATCATCATCATCACATCATCATCATCATCATGAACAACAGCATCATCAACATCATCAGCATCATCGAAACACCATCATCATCAGCCACATCATCATCATCGGGACACAATATTCATCGTCACCATCATCAGCATCACCATCATCATCATCGGGACACCATCATCATCATCATCATCATCAAAATCACCATCATCATCACCATCATCGGGCCACCATCATCAAAATCATCCATCATCACCTCATCAACATCATCATCATCACCGGGACACCATCATCGCCATCATCATCATCAAATGTGCCATCATATCATAGGGACACCGTGGGCATCACACCACTCAAGTCATCACTATCATCATCATCATCACCATCATCGGGGACACCATCAGCAATCATCATCTTTCATCATCATCATCCTCATTATCATCAATTCAGCCATTCACATCATCATCCAGTCATCTATTTCATCATCATCTATTTCATCATCATTACCATCATCAGGTTATCAACATCATCATCATCATCTTCATCATCATCCTCAGCAACATTCATCATCATCATCAGCATCATCATCAATCATCGGGGACAACTCATCAGTCATCACCAATACAATCAAACATTCATCAACATGTCAAACATTCATCATCATCATCATCATAATCATCATCATCATCATCGGGACACCATCATCATCACCACCATCACCATCACCATCATCATCATCATCATCATCATCATCTTCGTCATCATCAACATCAACATCAACATCATCGACATCGACATCATCATCGTCATCGTCATCGTCATCGTCATCATCAGCATCATCATCATCATCACCCTCATCATCATCATCATCATCATCATCGTCATCATCATCATCATCATCATCATCATCATCATCATCATCATCATCATCATCATCATCATCATCATCGGGACACCGACGGGACACCGACGGGACACCGCGCTGCACCGGCCCCCGGAAGGGAATCATTTGGTCCGGCCGCGCCTCAGCCACAGCGGGACACCGGCGGGACGCCGCGCGGCACCGGTTGCCGGACGGGAATCATTTGGTCTGGCCGCGCCTCAGCCACAGGAGACTTTCCTCTCGCCCGCCTACGCAGCTTCGCCTCCCCCGAACGCACGGCACGCACGAACACAAAACCGAAATCGATTTCCCGGTAGGGGGGCTCTCCGTTACACTTCGATCTCACCCCCTCACCTCCGACACGTATGCCCGCGTCCGTGCCCTTGAGACACAAAATGGAGTATCCTCAAGTCCCTTGTTCTACGGTAAATTCGTGCGACGTCGGCGCGCGCAACGGTTTTTGACACCACGTCGATCGTTCAACCATGAATCGATGGCTTTACCGTGTCCGTCCGTGCTTCTGCGTCGCGGAACTCAACCTTGAACGCCTTCACCAGCTTCGCCAGCGCGCCAACGCCGAGCAAACCTACCGCATCCCCTGGAGCCTCAGTCCGCAATCCTGAATACAGTAGGAGCTCGACCGCAAGAAGCCTTCCAGAACAAAAACCCAACCTTGAGACCCCAGGGACCCCAGGGCGCTCATTGGTTCTTGGTGTGGGAACGCCATGCTCTCCGTAGCAAAGCCATCGAAAGCCTATAAACCCAGGGCACCCTGGAGGCAGGCAGGGTGTGTCGGCATGGGTTTCCACTGTATTCTTTCAGGTGCCAGGGCCCCAAATTGACAAATCTCATTGGGCGCGCCGCGCGGCGTCTTGCAGCAGCACTCTTCGGGTCCCTAAGAGGACCCCGAGACGGGTCCCCGAGGTTCCCGAGAGGCTCCCAAGACGGCCCAAGCGAGCACCTGGTCGCCAAAAGATCGCTCCAAGCACCCAGGACGGTATTACAGTGGAGGCCAGTCCACAAGAACCCTTTCACAAGAAACCCAACCCTGAGAACCCAGGACGTTCATCGATTTTTGGTATAGGAACGTCACGCTCTCCATGGCGAAACAGTTCACATCCAAGACACCCAAGGCACCCTGGAGGCAAGCAGGGTGTTTCTTGGCATGGGCCCCCACTGTAAGACTGCCGAAGATACCTCTAAGACGCTCCAGAAGCCTTCAAGACGCCTCCTAAGAGGGCCCTAAAGGCAAACATCACTGGTTACCCCTTGAATGTTTGAAGGATTTCGGCTGTTTCTCCGTTTCGGCTTCCCGACGCTCCCAGACGGTTCAAGAGGCCCCCAAGATTGCCCGAAGACGGCCTAAGAGGCCTCCAAGAGGGCCCCCAAACGGCCCCAAGGCGGCAAAAGAGGCCCCAAAGACGGCTCCAAGAGGGGGGCCCATACTGGCCACACGAACAGATATTTTTTTGAGCCCTCGGCTCCAAGAGGCCCTCAGGAATCTCCAAGAGGCTCCCAAGAGGCCCCCAAGAGGCCCCAAGAGGCACCCCGGGAGGCTCAGGAAGCCCCACGAGGCCCTCAAGAGGCTCCCAGGAGGCCCCCAAGAGGCCCCAAGACTGTCCCCAAGAACATCCCAAAACTGTTCCCAAGACGCTCCCGAAAGCGCTCCGAAGAGACCCCAAGGAGCACCTCTGAGGACTCTGAGCTACAATCCAGGCACAGTTGTGGAATGGGCCGACAGCCATTGTGTGTATATGTATGTGTATATATATATATATACATACATATGTGCGTACTAGAACCAGCGCGCACGCTACGCGTGCGCTCAGGTTCTAGCGCAGTGTGGGGGGCCATCGGAAGAGCTTGGACAGATTTATCAAGCACAAGCGCGTGCTATAGTCGCATTCAACCTCATGGTCACTATCATTCCTAGCGTCTTCCTCACCTTCCATCATCATGAGTAACGTCGTCATGCCAAAACTTATGGCCTCATCCATCATCATCTACATTGGTAGCATCCTTGGCCTGGTGTTGCTGGTTATGCTGCACGTCTAACTCACGCATCGCAACCACCGTCAACAACAACAGCATCCCCATTCGAATCATCATCCTCGTTACCAATTCATAATTCTCCGGAGCATCATCACGATGGGACTCGCTACGCTTAGCGTGCACGCCGTCGCAGCCATCGATTCATTCAGCATCCCCATCATCGCGTGCGCTCAAGTTCTAGCGCAAATCGGGTGGTTGCTGCAATACCTGTGTTGGCTCGAGTCTGCACAAACAAGAGCCATGATCATCCATAGTCGCTTCCCTCTTGCCCATCAGCATCATTGGCGTCGTCTCCCCCCGCCCTCCGCATCCTCATTATCATAAGGCATCATCCTTTGGAATCATCTTGATGGCCATTACCAATTTTCAAGTCATCATCATCATCATCATCATCATCATCATCATCATCATCATCATCATCATCATCATCACCGCCATCCTGGATGGTATCATCGGTCAACTGCTCTTGGTGATGCGGCGGCGTCAATGTCGCGTGTCATCGTTATCGTATCCACCGTCCGCCCACGAATTATTATCTCCAATCTCTTTCCCAACATCCTGACCACCGCCAACACTATGGCGGCCACTGGGCCACTACGCAGACGTTTGGGTCGTCACAGCCGTCGTCTCGCCCTCATCGCCGTCGTCGGCGAGATGTTCCCGGAGAGGCCTCCAGAAACATCTTGCCTTCGCAGGATCCTCTTGATACTCTCCCATCTTCCTCATCAGTAGTACTCGGCATCATCCGGATGATAATGCTCATACTCGGTTCACTGCTGTAACTAATGCGACGACATCAAAATCGCGCGTCGTCATTCTCTCACTGATCATCCGCACCCGAATGATGTCCATTCGCTTTCCCATGATCCTCATCACCGCCATCACCATGGAAACCACTACGCTAACCGCTTACGTCATCGCAGCCGTCGTCTCACCCATCACCATCCCCATTACCACCATGGTCATCAATTTCGCTCTCATCGTCGTCGTCGGCGAGATATTTCTGGAGAGGCCTCTCGGAACATTGGGTGCTCCTGGGGTGTCTTGGGGCTCTCTTTGGCCGTCGTGTGGGCCTTCAACGTGGCTTTTGGGTTGTTTTGAGGCGCCCAGTTTTAAACGCAGTCTGGCGGGCCACCAGAAGAGTTTGGACAAATCTAACATGCACAAGCGCGTTCCATAGTCGCGTTCATCCACATGGCCATTCTCATTCCTAGCGTCTTCCTCATCCTCATCTTTTCTCATCAACAGCAACGTCGACATGTCAAGACTCATGGCCACATTCATCATCATCCTTACTCGTAAAATCCCAGGATTTGTGTCGCTGGTGATGCTGCGCGTCAAACTCCGTAGCGTAATCATCGTCATCATCAACAACCACGTCGTACCCATCGGAATACTCATCATCATCATCATCATCATCATCATCATCATCATCATCATCATCATCATCATCATCATCATCATCATCATCATCGTCATCATCATCATCATCATCATCATCATCATCATCATCATCATCATCATCATCTGTTTCCACGGATCATCATCCGGAACATCATCTCGATGGAACCTGTTACGCTTAGCGTGTACGTCGCCGCAACCATCGTCTCATCCATCATCCTCATTCTCGCGCGCGCTCAAGTTTTATCGCAAGTCGGGTGGCTGCTGGAAGGGCTGTGTTGCCTCGAATCTGCACACACGCGAACCATAATCGGTTCCATCATTGCCCTTCGACGTCACTACCATCGTCTTCCCCGGCCTCCACATCCTTGTTACTGTAAAGCATCGTCATGGTGTGATATTCATGTTCGCCATGGACATCATAGCTGCCAAACATCAGCATCATCATCATCACCATCATCACAATGATCATCATCATCATCACCGCCATCTTTGCTGACATCTTGCTTTCGTAGGGTTCTCTTGGTACTCTCCCGTTTTCCTCATCCTCATTCGTACTCGGCGTCATCTTGATGAAAACACGAATCTAACTTCTCTCCGAAACCTGGCCGATGTGGACACAACAACGATATGGCAACATTTTTTCAACGAGCCAAAAATGAAGAGGTGCCTTGCGCCACAGCAGTCGGGGAACACCGCGCATTCGTGGGAACACTTGCTAGCACATTCACAACAGTGAAGCTCACATGGATGCACCATGAGTCGTCAATCCATCGAACTTTTCTGAACTCTAAAATGGTCTTGTGCTGTGTGAATGAGCGTGCCCAGATAAAGTAAGACACTTCGTTGTAGCACGTCGCGCAGTGGCCCGCGTCGAAAGAGAAAACCACCACCGACCACACCACCCGCCAGGGAAGGGTCAAGGGGATGGTAACGTCGGGTTGGATGTCGTCTCTTAAGGCGCGGTACCGTATCCACTCCAAACAAAGACTTCAGCGAGAGGCAGAAAAAATCCGAACTTCAACCTTCAAGGAAAAACCGCAATTCAATGTGGGCTGGTCGAACTCCAATCCGGCCCCATCGGTCTCCAGGAAGGAAAAAAAAAGGACTCGTCGCCCCTGGACCTTGGCCTGAAATTGCCAGACCAATCTGGAACGGAGGAACCATGTGGATCACTGCGTCTCTGCCGGAGCGGATGCTGCCCTACACCATAGCCCGGGAGATGGGAAATTGGGAGGTCTGACGCCCTCGCCGTGCAAATTTGCAAATTTTCCCTGAGAAGCCTCTGGATCTGTCTCTTCCTGCTGACCTGGCCACATCGAAACCCCTTCAGTTGTGATGAGTAGCCAGTGCTGGCCCCTGGCCTCTCTGTCCAGAAGACGGTCTGTCTCTGCTGCAAACCGGAGCATACCCGAAGATAGCATCTTCAACTATGCCAGGTTACCCTTCTTGAGATCAAACTTGGTGAGGGGCTTGACTGGGATGGCAAGATGTGAAGCCCGCCGTATGTATATCCTCACTCTGGTCATGATTAATGCCAATTCGATGGCTATGCGTCTGTCGGCCTCCGAACCACTCGTCTCGTTATCAAGCGTATCGAGAATTCCCTTTGCGAGCGCTGCGTTCGGTATCTCCAGGGGCTTCACATTCAACTTGCAGTCCTGCCTGAGAGCCGCTGTGAAGGAGCCCGCGGAGCCCCGCCAGCTGAAGCAAATTGGCCTCCGCAACAGCCCCCGACAAAGCTAAAACTTCGCCCCCGAATAGACGGCGTTTGCCGCCCAGCCCGACTGGGCCTCCAGGCGATCGGAGTAACTCTCGCCAGACGCCCTTCCGAAATCGAGGGGTCAGCCCCGCGCTGGCTGGACCTTGCTGCTGCCCAGGTCACCAGCCCCCCCGCAATCGCCCGCGGTCGCGAAGACCACTCGGACGGGGCGGAAGGGCCGCGCGATCATAATAATCTGAATTGCGTTCCGAAGGTGAGCGACCGCCCGACTGGCCCCCAACGTATCTCCGATACGCGCTCGGCCCAGGCGGGAGACGAGCATCGAGGCAGCGCTTGCCGCTTCGGCGCGCGACTCTCTGCCGATCCAATTGCGTTTGTGAATCGAGGATCTAAGCTCCTCGACCGCATGGCAACGTCTTGAAGAGATTGCTGCGTCGCCCTCTAGGCGGCCCAACCTTGCGCAAGTCTTCATCAATATACTTCCCCTGGACAATTAGCGCGCGGCCGTGCATCCGACGGATGCGCATTCCCATGTAATCAATGCCCTGCTTGTTCACCTGATCCAACTTCCCAAACTTAAGCCGCCCGGTGAACCGGGCGACCCGATCCTCCGCGATCTACGGAACCACCGCGATCAGCCACTCATCAACCTCAACAAGAACCTGGGATCTGAGGCGCCCCCTTCCCGCCCGTAGACCCAGCATGGCTCCATGCTGACCTTCTGATGCACTTCCTTGGTCATGAAGAGCCATGAAGTCGCGTGTCGCCTTATGGGGGACAGGGGCGCCTCGTCGAGCCCGTGGGCGGGGGCGATGAGCTCTATCAAAGAGCCAGGGGGCAACCGAAGTCCTTCGCAGGCCCCAGCGAAGACACGGCCGCGAGGGCGATGCAATCTGTCACTCTGGCAGAAGGCGTTCTTAAGACCGCCGACATGCGAATCAAGGCCGTGCATGAAGGGGTGCGATCAATAACGCCATGAGTGACTCCATCTGGGGGGTCGGAACGAAGGCGCGAAACTCCGGCGTGTCCTCGTCTTCGCGCCCCCTCGCGCACCATCGCGCTTTCGCTGCCAGCCGAGAGAACGTGCTCTTCTGGGGTTTTGGGTTTCCACCTCCCGACGCATCTCGAGCTCGCAACTCGATTTGGGAGGGTGCGACGGAGCTCAATGCCGATGTCTGGCGGATGCACCTGCGCGGCGCCACTGCTGCGCGCGGCTTGCCACTCGCTGGCGTCCACGAGAGCAAGAGAGAGATAGGGGGGAGAGCGAGAAAGAGAGAGAGAGAGAGAGAGAGAGAGAGAGAGAGAGAGAGAGAGAGAGAAAGCGAGAGGGAGAGAGAGAGGAGAGAGAGAGAGAGAGATGAGAGAGAGGGGAGAGAGAGAGAGAAAAAAAGAGAGATGAG
The DNA here is from genome assembly GCA_963575745.1 of Prorocentrum cordatum. Lineage (NCBI taxonomy): Eukaryota > Dinophyceae > Prorocentrales > Prorocentraceae > Prorocentrum > Prorocentrum cordatum. The sequence continues at coordinate 356,521 of CAUYUJ010014737.1, read as the reverse complement.
AGAGAGAGAGAGAGACGAGAGAGAGAATATATATATAGAGAGAGAGAGAGAGGAGAGAGAGAGAGAGAGAGAGAGAGAGAGAGAGAGAAAACAAAGACGAGAGAGAGAGAGAGAGAGAGAGAGAGGAGAGAGAAAACAGAGAGAGAGAGAGAGATTAGAGGAGAGAGGGAAGGAGAGAGAGAGAGAGAGAGAGACAGAGAGAGAGAGAGAGAGAGAGAGAAGAGAAAAAAAAAAAGAAAGAGAGAGGGAAAACAATAAGAGAGAGAAGGGATAGAGAGAGAGAGAGAGAAGAGGAGAGAGAGAGAGAGAGAGAGAGAGAAAAAAAGGAGAGAGTAGAGAGAGAGAAGACGCGAGAGAGAGAGAGAGAGAAGGGACGACGAGAGAGAGAGAAAGAGGGAAAAGAGAGAGAAGAGAGAGAGAGAGAGAGGGAGAGAGTATAGAAGGAGAAAAGAGAGAGAGAGAGAGAGAGAGAGAGAGAGAGAGAGAGAAGAGAGAGAGTGAGGGAAGAAGAAGAGAGAGAGAGAGAGAGAGAAGAGAGAGAGAGAGAGAGAAAGAGAGAGAGAGAGAGGAGAGGCAGAGTTCAGAAGAAAGAGAGAGAGAGAGAGTCAGAAAGAGAGCGAGAAAGAGAGAGAGAGAGAGAGAGAGAGAGAGAGAGAGAGAGGAAGATGGAGAAAAAGAGAGAGAGAGAGAGAGAGATAACAACAAAAAATAAAGATTGGCCAGCGCATCCCGGGGGAAAATCAACGCAGACATCAGTGTTGCCACTCGTAAAATTCTGCCGGTCATCACTCCGCCCGTCTTCCCATAACTGCTCGGTGACGCAAGTCGAATCGGCCATTGCTCCTCCAACGTCCGCCCAGTCCCCGAGAACCAACGCGAACTCCACTGAGCTCGCGAAACCAGCAAACATAACACAAGTGAGATGGTTCTCTTGCATCTGGCTGCCACGACCTCATTCCCTCGCTGGGCACCTGGGGCGAGCGCCCCCGTCGGGCCCCCCTGGAACTCCGCAGCCTGCCTCCGAGCCCGACCTGGAAGATCACCCTGGAAGTCCTCGCGAAGACTTGGGAGACGCCTGACTGCCGATCCCAGGTCCATCCGCGGAGCCCACCTAGCCGCTTCAGCCCTCTGCTGGGCCATGCCGCGACCCCCCGCATCTATTCGAGCCGCGTCCTGCCGCGCGATCGAGGGGACGGGGCCCGAAGGACTCGAACCAGCGTATCCGTCGGCCCGTCGGCCGTTTTTTTGTTCGAGTGACCTCGAGGCCTGTCTTTCCGGCCCCCCGTCCCTGGATCCGATTCTAAGCTCGGCCTGCGCGGCCACTCCCCCTGGGCCCCTGGTCCTAGGCTCGGTGGTTGACCTGGGTCCGAGCTTGCCTGGCGGCTCGGGTCAGCGGGCGCCGTGCTCGCGACGTCCGAGGCAGGGGCCAAGGGCGCCCCCTGGTGAGAAACTGGCTGCGGGGGCGCACTCGGGCCGGCACTCGACTCCGCCCGCCCTCCCATAACTGCTCAGTGGCGCAAGTCGAATATGCCTTTGCTCCTCCAACGTCCGCCCAGTCCCCGAGAACCATCGCAAACTCCACTGAGCTCGCGAAACCAGCAAACATAACACAACTGAGATGGTTATCTTGCATCTGGCTGTCACGACCTCATTCCCTCGCTGGGCACCTGGAGCGAGCCCCCCCCTCGGGCCTCCCTGGAACTCCGCAGCCTGCCTCCGAGCCCGACCTGGGAGATCACCCTGGAAGTCCTCGCGCAGACTTGGAAGACGCCTGATTGCCGATCCCAGGTCCATCCGCAGATTCCACCTAACCGCTTCAGCCATCTGCTGGGCCATGCCGCGTTTCCCCGCATCTATTCGAGCCGCGTCCTGCCGCGCGATCGAGGAGACGGGGCCTGGAGGACTCGCGCCAGCGAGTTCGTCGGCCCGTCGGCCGCCCCTCGCCTGAGTGACCTCGAGGCCTGTCTTTCCGGCCCCCCGTCCCTGGGTCCGATTCCATGCTCGGCCTGCGCGGCCGCTCCCCCTGGGCCCCCTGGTCCTGGGCTCGGTGTCTGGCCTGGGTCCGAGCTTGCCTGGCGGCTCGGGTCAGCAGGCGCCGTGCTCGCGACGTCCGAGGCAGGGGCCAAGAACGCCCCCTGGTGAGAAACTGGCTGCGGGGGCGCACTTGGGCCGGCACTCGCGGTGCGACCAGGTGCCGAAGCTGTCGGGGGCGCGTCTCCTGGGCCCGCGGCGGCCCGCAGCCCGCTTGACCTGTGGCCCGTGGGGGCGGGGGGGGAGCATCTCAACAACTCGAGCAAGGGGGGGGGGAAGGGCTTCCCGAGCTTCCAGAGGGGGGGCCTTTACGGAGGACGTCAACACCGGGCCGCTTGTGACCGAGCTGAACGTCCCGGATCAGATCCTTGATCTCTAGATCGAACATCAGCTCAGCCCCCTTAGCCTCCGCGCCTGTGGCTGGGCACACCTTTTCCGTGGCGTGCTCCCGCGGCCTAGACCGCGTCGCGATCCAGACCGGTTATGCTGCTGCAGCGCCGCGGCCCTGGGGCCCGCCCACCTGTCCCTCTGGGGGGTGAAAATTGCCGCCCGCCAGTGGGTGCCCGGCGCCAAACGTGAACCCACTGGCCCGCGGCGAAGGTTTGCCTCCTGTGAAGCCTGCTACGGTTGGCCTCCCTCGCCCGCTGCTTGCTCGCGGTTTGGAACAGGGAGCGCCTGGCGGACTCGCGAGCGGCCGGCTCTGGCGAAGTCCGATGCTGCCGAGTCTCTGCCACGCGCGGTCTGCAACAGGTCGGCCTGTCCAACTCCCGAAACAGCATCGTCGCTCAACAACTCGTTGGATAAACGCGGATTTTGGCCCAATACCAACTGGCGCGGCGCATGTCCTCCTCGAGGCAGGTAGCGGCATTTTGAGGTCACGATGCCGTGTAATAACATGTCGAACTCGGCGACAACGGAAACAACACTCTGCCCGATGCTGCGTAACGTCGGGTCAGTGACCCAGCCGCCGCGCCTCCCATCGTCTGGTCTCCCAGGGGGCCTCGCTGTTAGCGACGTGCTGTAGGACACCTTGCTGTTCGAAGTCTCGCTCAAACTCGCCCTGGCAATCTGGGCCGCCGTCCGTGATGCGCGCGTCTGATGGTCCGGAATAATGGATCCAGGACTCCATCGTTGCCCGCCAGGCGTCCTTCGCGCCTCCTGCGTACCTCATAACTACCTGGAAGTTCACCACGTGGCGCACAATGTTGAGGAAGCCGTTGAACTCGGCCCCGAACAGGGCGAAGAGTGTCGACAGCGATGCTCCTATTGAGCTGGAACGTCCTGGGGATAGCTACCTGGCGGCGCTTGCCTTCTCCTGCGCCTCGCAGGCGTCGCGCGAGAAATGGCCCCGGGCCCGCGCTAGAACCTCCGGGCGTGCCTGGGCAGCGTGAGGACCTGGGCGAACACTTCCTTCCGAGGGTGTCCAAGGTTGATATGGGCATGCGTGATGATACATCATATATTCGCGTTAGTGCGATGCGGAGGGTCGGGCCCGTCTTCGACGTCGGGGACCTCCTCGCCGCCCTCCCCCGGCCCCGCCGGGTGGCCCCCGACGCCGTCGGCCTCGACGGGGAAGGGGGCCTTGGACGTCGAAAAGGGGGCCTCGGCATGCGTGAGACAAGGCGGCCCGCCGTCGGCAATGCCCCTCCATGCAGCCAGGGCCGGGCGATGCGCGAGCTCCCCGGGATGGGCCCGGGACTTCTTCGCGAGGGCCGATGGCTCCAGGTGAACGCGAGCCTCGACGCAGCAGCGCCTGAAACCTGAGAGGCCCCGAGCACTTTTCTTTCCATGGCCCGACCCCGAGAAAGTGTTCCGGGGGAAACTTCCTACCTACCCGACGTTGCTTGTGGGAAAGGCGAACGGCGAATCGCAGAAGGGCCATGCCTCCGACGTCTTTCCAGCGCATTCTCGGCTGAGGTCCGCTCGCGCCCTGTCAGTCAGATCTGACTGAACGCGCTGCGCGGGGCCTGTGATCCGCTGGCCCAGTGTTGCTCCTCATCCAAGATCTGCTCGGCGCTGGCCTGCTCCGATGATTTCATGCAATCGCAGCCGGTCTCCTGGCCCCCGCTCTCGGGCCGATTCGCTACCCGGAGCTCCTGGGGGCGGCGCGAGGGGGGGGGGGTGTTCTACGCGCGAGCTGCTCGTTGGTTTCCGTCGGGCGGTCGTTGGAATGTGCCAGCGCTTGATATGTCAGCTATGCGGGTAACCTAACCTCGTGGTCGTCGTTGGCGGTGCCCCCCGAGGTGGCGTTGACACGCGACTGCTACCGGCAAAAGGACTACTGCTTCTCCATTTTCGCAAATGCCCGTCACGGGCGGCGGTTCGCCCTGGGCCAGCTCGCGGAGTCGAGCGATGGGGCTCCGGATCAGGCCAGTAGGCCACGAAGTCCGTCTCCCTCTGCTCGAGGGGCGCGGCTTCTCGTAGCCTCTGGCGCGTCTCCCTCGGGGCGCAAGCGACGAACTTCGGGGCTATCTTCAATTTCCGCCTGACATCTGCCCCGGGTTCGACGCGCGGCCCGAGCCTCGCGTCGGCCCCGCTGGGGTCGTTCTGGAGCTGCTGAACTCTCTGGAGGCACCTGCTAACTCGATGACTTGTCGATGCCCTGGACGGCTTGGTCCTGCTGCTGAATAGCGCCAGCCATGCGCTCCATGGCCTGGCAGTTCTCGACCATCATCTCGCTCGTGGTCTGCTGCTGGGCCTTCAACGAGCTGATCTGCTCCATCTGTGCACTCATGAATGCGGTCGTCGACTGCCGCTGACTTGCCTGCGCCAGGGCGCGAGGGCGACGCTCAGACAGGTCAACTTCTCCTGGGTGCCCCTGATGAGGCGGGGGGGGGGCGACCGGGAGCTCCTCCACTTCCGTGGGCTTCTCCTCGTCCTCCATTGGCTCGCGCTGCCTGGCCAGCTGATAGCGGCGGCGCATGCCCTCGTCCGTGTGCGCTCGCTCTCTCTTGACCAAACGCTCCTTCGCCGTCTCGGGATCGCGGCCGCGGCGAGGCCCGGTCTTCGTCGACGGCTCTGGGCGACCTCCTCGCTCGCGAACGTGAACGCGTGGTGGCTTCTTGTGGCCCGCGCTGCATGCGCCCCCTGCCCCTTCGAATTGTGGTGCGCGACCCGCTGCCCGCGCGCCTGGCAGTGCCACCGCTGGCCGTGCCCGTTCCCCGAGGACGAGATCATCGCCTCGGGGTGCCCGCGCTGCATTCTGCTCCCTCGAGTCTGCGGTCCGCCTTCTTGGTCATGGCGGAAAAGGGCCTGTTGCTGACTGGCGTCTGGCGCTCCAGGCCCAGGGTGTAGGCCGTGCCCGTCCCCGCGAAGTGGGCGCCGCCCTGCGACCATGCTTCGCCGCGATGTCGACCGGGGCCTCGTTGCCCGAGAGGCTGTTGTGCCTGGTCAAGCAGGCGCTCGCTTCAGCAGACGCCCTCGTTCCGCTGGCGAGACTGGCGTTCTCGGAGCCGCTGGTCGGAAGCGAGGGCGCCCTGCTTGAGACGAGAGGGGCCGCGCGGGGCCGCTGCGACTGCGAAGCGGTCGAGTGGCTCGCCATCGTTCTCTCTGCCCTCCTCTGGCTCTGGAACGAAGGAAAGACGCCAGAGAATTTGGTCATCGGCGACTGCGGAGCTTCCGCCGGGGTCACAACCTTCGCCGGCCAGAGAGAGACCAGGGGGGGGAGAAAGTCTGAAAAGGGCTCGCGACCAAGTGGGGGGACATCCCCTCGCGAGCTGATGGGCGCACGTACACAGCAAAGGCATGCTCTTTATCAATCACGTCCTCTTCAAGCATGCCATGCTGCGTCTCGACGCCCGTCGGAATGAAGGCCGTCGAGAGCGCTTCGGCCTTGCCCCTGACGCCGCCCGCGGCCGCGTGCCGCGCGGGGGCGTGCACCGCGCGGTGCCCCAGCTTGTTCAGGTGGCTGCTGAGGTCCGCTAGTGCGTCCTTGCCGATCGGGCCCTGGCCGGCGGCGGTGTCCAGGATGGCGAGCCCGGCTCGGGCCCTGAGACCCCCTGGCTTCGCGTTCCTTGTCACCTGCGGGACCTTCTCCTCGCGTGAGCTGTTGTCGGTGCTGATGGTCGCCCCCCGCGCCGTCGCCTCTCTCGACGGGGGCGCGTGGCTCTGGGCGGCGAACGAATGATCCTTGTCGTTGGGGTAGCGAATGGCCATGCCCGCCCAGCCCTCCTGGGGCCTCTGCCGACAGGTCGCCCTCCGCCTGAGCCCCCGCTGGGCCGAGCTCTCTCGCCGCCGCGCCTGGGCCGCCGACCCCGTCGGGGCACTCGTCGCCCCAGTGGCCCTTCATCTAGCAGATCCTGCACTCGGCCCGCTTGGTGCTCTTCGACAGCGCCAGCCGCAGCTTCCGATCTCTCTGAACGCCGCGGGCGCTTCGTTTCCCCTCGGGGCGCCTCGGGCGCTCCGCGGCGTGGGGTCCTGGCGGCGGCGTCTGGAAGCACCGTCGGTCGGTCCTGGAATTTCCTCTTCAGGTCTCTCTTCTAGTTTTCCTTGCCCACGCGCTTTTGGCGCATGGTTGCTTCGATCAACGTTGGAACGAGACCTTCCCCCCAAACGACATGACCCCGCCCTTTGAACAATGCTGGGGAGGGGCGGGGATAGGGGTCCACATGCGGTTCCGGGAAAAATCCCAACGTTGCAACAAAAAAAACAAACGTAAGCGCTGGACGATGAAAACGAAATAATATTCAAATATGAACATGCCGCCATCGATAGAACAACAAAAACATTTCCAGTCCGGGTAAATCGCGCCAGTTCTGTCTGTTATACACTCAGGTCGGTTGGTGCCATTTGAAATTTCGGCCCGGAATCTCAAATCGCATAAGACAGCCAGACAATCGGCCCGGCCAGGCCAAGTAAGCGCCGCCGGCCAGGGAAAATCGGTCTGGCGGCAAGTCGCGGGCGATGAGCGCAGCGTCGGGCGCCCGGAAAAAAATACAAGGGCGCCCGCAAACGTTGACGAGTGTCCCCGTTCGGGAATGTCACTTTCGGTTCGGGTATCGGATACGGGTGATGGGCGGATATTACAAGAATTTGATCTGCGCGGTGCAGATTCGCGTGTTTGACCCGTCGAACCACTGCGCCCACTCCGATTTCGAAGGGTTTTAAGCGGACTCGAGCGGTGGGAAAATCGAATGTCGCCACGGCCGGCGCAGGGGCGCGGAGCAGGCCCGACAGGGGGAAAATGAGCTCTAGTATTCTACGAATTCAGGCGTTCCTTCTAGAACTGTACTCGACCGGCTCCTTCCAGAAATTTCCCCAGACATTGCTGAACTGCTCTTCTGGTTTCCGTAATTTTGTCAGTCGTGCGTTCTGATCACTGGACCACGCCGTTGCGGCGTCGTCGTCGTCGCAGACGCCTCCTTGAGGTTCAGACCCCGGTCGCGCGTTGATCCGGTCGCGCTTCCAATCCAATCAAATTGAATTACGCTTCCCGTCCAAAAAACATCGCGCCTACTTTTTGCTTGTCAGTTACAAACTAGCAGGTGCAGATGGTGCGATTTGACAAGTCGGCCTGGAGTCTCAAATCGCACGAGACGGCCGTGCTCTTGGCCCAGCCACCCGAGTAAAATCCCACCAGCCCTTTGGGCGTGAGTGGTTTAGAGAGCTCTCTCTGTCCTCAACCCCCCTTCTTCCCCTTCGGGGAGGGGTTTACCCCTCCCCCTACCCCCTCCCCCTGGACCTGGACAGGGAGTCCGGGGCGTAGTCAGGGGGGTCTTTTTTGACTCCTCGGAGGGCAAAAACGACGACCCTCACGAGGATTCTGGCCCCGTCGGGGGGATACAGTTTGGCCCCTCTGCTCTTCTTTGAAGCCAAAATCGTTGATTTTACTACGGTTTTGGCCCCATTTTGGCCTCCTGAGGGGGCCGCGCTCATCTTCCTTCATAGCAAAATCATTGCTTTTACGACGGTTTCGGGCTCATTTTGTCCTTCTCAGGGGGCAGCGCTCATTTGCGCTTCTGAAGAGGTCGCAAGAGGCCCCAAGATGGTCCCAAGAGGCCCCCAGGAGGCCCCCAAGAGGCCTCCAAGAGCTCCCCAAGAGGCCCCCAAGAGGCCCCCAAGAGGCCCCCAAGAGGCCCCCAAAGAGGCCCCCAAGAGGCCCCAAGAGGCCCCCAAGAGGCCCAAGAGGCCCCCAAGAGGCCCCCAAGAGGCCCCAAGAGCCCCACGAGGAGCCCGAACGACTCACACCAGGACGAGGGGCCCTAACGACTCACACCACGAAGAGCCCGAACGACTCACACCACAAGGAGGGGCCCGAACGACTCACACCAGGACGAGGCGCCCGAAGGACTCACACCACGAGGAGCCCGAACGACTCACACCACGACGCGGGCCCCGAACGACTCACACCACGAGGAGCCCGAACGAGTCACACCAGGAGGGGCCCGAACGACTCACACCAGGATGAGGGGCCCGAACAACTCACACCACGAGAAGCCCGAACGACTCACACCAGGACGAAGAGCCCGAACGACTCACACCACGAAGAGCCCGAACGACTCACACCAGGAAGAAGGGCCCGAACGACTCACACCAGGACGAGAAACCCCAAACGACTCAAATCACGAGGAGCGCTTTCTCTCCCTCCTCCTCCGCCTCGTCCTTCTCCCGCTCCCCCACAAGGAGGATGTACAAGGAGGCGGGAGGAAGGAGGAACAGGGGAGATATGCGGGGCCAAGCGGACACACGCCTGAAAAACACGACTGTCGGCATGCTTCGCGAGAGTTGCTGCTGTGAGATGGGCTGGTGGGGATACGCGAAGCGTAAAGAATTCTACAAGGAGCGCCTGAATCTAACTATAATAAGCGCCTTTTCCCCAGGTCGCGCCTGCTTCGTGCCCCTGCGTGAAGCGTCCTCGGGATCCTTCGATGATACATAAAAGGTGCAATTGTCCGACAGGATCCGTGCCGAAAACGCGATGTGTCCACTGCTGCGTCGAATACATATCGAATTCGCGTATCACTCATCTCATCCAACAAGCGTCGGATCCGCACAGGAGCCGCAGTCTGGGCAGAGGAAGAAGAGGTCGCAGTGTCGGCATCTCTAGCGTTCCATGCGTTCCATTATGCGAATCTCTACCGGCGGTCGCGTGCATGCGAGGGGGTTGAGGGGCCCAGGGGCTCGGGAACATAATTTCCCTCGTCACCCCCACGCTTGCGCGCGTCGGCTTGACCGACCCGTCGACGTCCGACGATGCGGAGACGGCACCGTCGGACTCAGAGGAATCGGAATCAATGACGTAGGCCTGGTTGACCGACGTCGGTAGTGGGGACAGCGGAGGCCCCCGACCATGCTACTCAATTTCGCCCTCTCCTGCAAGATGGCCATCCTGCGGGGTGTCTGGGCGGCCCGCACCGTGGTTCGAGGATGAGCCCGCGCCGCCTGCAGAATCTGGTTTGGTGAGATTCTGCGGCGGGCCCGCGGCCGCGCCAGTGACGCAATCACTGGGCGCCGCCGCGACGGTCATCTTACCAGGTGGAATTCACCATGAATTTGTACGGTAGGTACGGGCCCAGTACCCGTTCCATCAATGAAGATCTCACTCGGGTCCGTTATCATTCCGCACTTGTTGTGTCCGGTAAGCGAATGTGTCAAGATAAGTGTGCGTGTGCTCAGGAGCGCCCGACGCGGGCGAGTGGAGGACGCGCGCGCGTGCGGACTTGTATCGCTGAGCGCAAATAGCTGCAACGATCCAAGCAGTCCTATTTCCATGATCGCAGGCGCCGCCAACTCTTTGTCGGGGGGGATAGGCGGCGCAGCAAAAGAAGGCGAGGGGAGCGTTAGTAATGAGTGATGCGGAGGACTACCTGGGACGGGGGAACATGTGGGGCATCAGTGGTCTGCTGGGTATACCCTGCTTGTGCTCGTCCTCAGTCCGTCGCCCATCAATGCTGGATCCTTGTCCTCTTCCTCCATCCTCGTTCCTCTCATCTCTGCTGTGCGATTCATCGCTGTAGTGACCTCAGGCTCCTCTTTGCTGTCCTCCTCGCCCGCCCCTTCTAGGTGCCCTCTGCGGTGACGGATGGGTAGGGGGGAGCCGATGTCTGCACGAAACCCGAGTCCGTAAGGGCTTGACGCCTTTTTGTCAGTCGACTTACGGGGATCAAGACAGAGATATCTAGGCCAATCCAGAGACACAAAAACCGATATCCATAAAGCTCGAAGGACAAATCTTCAACACATCGTGGGCACTCCAGCGCGGGTCGAGAGACAACAGAGATCGTTCAGCCTTTTCGACCGAAGTGAAGGCTGGACTGGCGATAGCAATGACGACATGCTGCACTAAAAAAGAAAAAGGTGAGAAACCAGCGGGCAAAGGATCTGCCGCAAGAAGTGGGCCTTGCGCTGGCTTAGCGGCACGCGGCGACACACAGCTTCGATCGGCACGTGCCGGGCGGTCAGCAGCGCGACGGCGGATATTGACGATGCTCCAAAATTGAGCCAGCATGCGCATGGCGCCGGCATGCCCGCAGAGGCCCAGAGGCATGAGGAGAGAGCTGGAATGGATTGGTCGGGTCGGAACTGTGTCGGCGAGAGTGCATCAGTTCCAGCACGTCTGAAAACAACAATGGACCACAATCGGGCAAATCACCACCAGTGGAGACGAATATCGAAGGAACGAGTCCACACATACACAAGCAGATGTGCATATGTCAGTGAAGTACCTATGCGACCACCCTTCGGGTGATAAGGAGGTTCGGGGGGAAGGAACCAACGTCTCACTCGATCGGTCTCGCTATCGCTCTCACTATCGGTCTCGCTCGATCGATCTCACTCGATCGATCTCACAATCGATCTCACTCGATCTATTTCATTCGATCGATCTCACAATCGATCTGACTATCGATCTCACAATCTATCGCACTATTGATCTCACTATCGATCTCACATACGATCTCACATTCGGTCTCACGATCGATCTCACTATCGATATCACAATCGATCTCACAATCAACGTTACAATCATCATCAACATCATCGTCATCAACGTCATCAACATCATCATCATCATCATCGAGGCACCATCATCATCATAATCTTATCACCATCATCATCAACATTATCATCATCAACATCAACATCATCGGGGCACCATCATCAAAATCATCATCATCAACATCATCATCATCGGAACACCATCATCATCATCATCGGAACACCACCATCATCATCATCACATCATCATCATCATCATGAACAACAGCATCATCAACATCATCAGCATCATCGAAACACCATCATCATCAGCCATCATCATCATCCACAATATTCATCGTCACCATCATCAGCATCACCATCATCATCATCGGGACACCATCATCATCATCATCATCATCAAATCACCATCATCATCACCATCATCGGGCCACCATCATCAAAATCATCCATCATCACCTCATCAATCATCATCATCATCATCCGGGACATCATCATCATCATCATCATCATCATCATCATCATCATCATCATCATCATCATCATCATCATCATCATCATCATCATCATCATCATCATCATCATCATCATCATCATCATCATCATCATCATCATCATCATCATCATTTCATCATCATCAACATCATCAGGGTTATCAACATCATCATCATCATCTTCATCATCATCATCAGCAACATCATCATCATCATCAGCATCATCATCATCATCATCGGGACACCATCATCATCATCACCATCACCATCAACATCATCAACATCGTCAACATCATCATCATCATCATCATCATCATCATCATCATCATCGGGACACCATCATCATCACCACCATCACCATCACCATCATCATCATCATCATCATCATCATCTTCGTCATCATCAACATCAACATCAACATCATCGACATCGACATCATCATCGTCATCGTCATCGTCATCGTCATCATCAACATCATCATCATCATCACCCTCATCATCATCATCATCATCATCGTCATCATCATCATCATCATCATCATCATCATCATCATCATCATCATCATCATCATCATCATCATCATCATCATCGGGACACCGACGGGACACCGCGCTGCACCGGCCCCCGGAAGGGAATCATTTGGTCCGGCCGCGCCTCAGCCACAGCGGGACACCGGCGGGACGCCGCGCGGCACCGGTTGCCGGACGGGAATCATTTGGTCTGGCCGCGCCTCAGCCACAGGAGACTTTCCTCTCGCCCGCCTACGCAGCTTCGCCTCCCCCGAACGCACGGCACGCACGAACACAAAACCGAAATCGATTTCCCGGTAGGGGGGCTCTCCGTTACACTTCGATCTCACCCCCTCACCTCCGACACGTATGCCCGCGTCCGTGCCCTTGAGACACAAAATGGAGTATCCTCAAGTCCCTTGTTCTACGGTAAATTCGTGCGACGTCGGCGCGCGCAACGGTTTTTGACACCACGTCGATCGTTCAACCATGAATCGATGGCTTTACCGTGTCCGTCCGTGCTTCTGCGTCGCGGAACTCAACCTTGAACGCCTTCACCAGCTTCGCCAGCGCGCCAACGCCGAGCAAACCTACCGCATCCCCTGGAGCCTCAGTCCGCAATCCTGAATACAGTAGGAGCTCGACCGCAAGAAGCCTTCCAGAACAAAAACCCAACCTTGAGACCCCAGGGACCCCAGGGCGCTCATTGGTTCTTGGTGTGGGAACGCCATGCTCTCCGTAGCAAAGCCATCGAAAGCCTATAAACCCAGGGCACCCTGGAGGCAGGCAGGGTGTGTCGGCATGGGTTTCCACTGTATTCTTTCAGGTGCCAGGGCCCCAAATTGACAAATCTCATTGGGCGCGCCGCGCGGCGTCTTGCAGCAGCACTCTTCGGGTCCCTAAGAGGACCCCGAGACGGGTCCCCGAGGTTCCCGAGAGGCTCCCAAGACGGCCCAAGCGAGCACCTGGTCGCCAAAAGATCGCTCCAAGCACCCAGGACGGTATTACAGTGGAGGCCAGTCCACAAGAACCCTTTCACAAGAAACCCAACCCTGAGAACCCAGGACGTTCATCGATTTTTGGTATAGGAACGTCACGCTCTCCATGGCGAAACAGTTCACATCCAAGACACCCAAGGCACCCTGGAGGCAAGCAGGGTGTTTCTTGGCATGGGCCCCCACTGTAAGACTGCCGAAGATACCTCTAAGACGCTCCAGAAGCCTTCAAGACGCCTCCTAAGAGGGCCCTAAAGGCAAACATCACTGGTTACCCCTTGAATGTTTGAAGGATTTCGGCTGTTTCTCCGTTTCGGCTTCCCGACGCTCCCAGACGGTTCAAGAGGCCCCCAAGATTGCCCGAAGACGGCCTAAGAGGCCTCCAAGAGGGCCCCCAAACGGCCCCAAGGCGGCAAAAGAGGCCCCAAAGACGGCTCCAAGAGGGGGGCCCATACTGGCCACACGAACAGATATTTTTTTGAGCCCTCGGCTCCAAGAGGCCCTCAGGAATCTCCAAGAGGCTCCCAAGAGGCCCCCAAGAGGCCCCAAGAGGCACCCCGGGAGGCTCAGGAAGCCCCACGAGGCCCTCAAGAGGCTCCCAGGAGGCCCCCAAGAGGCCCCAAGACTGTCCCCAAGAACATCCCAAAACTGTTCCCAAGACGCTCCCGAAAGCGCTCCGAAGAGACCCCAAGGAGCACCTCTGAGGACTCTGAGCTACAATCCAGGCACAGTTGTGGAATGGGCCGACAGCCATTGTGTGTATATGTATGTGTATATATATATATATACATACATATGTGCGTACTAGAACCAGCGCGCACGCTACGCGTGCGCTCAGGTTCTAGCGCAGTGTGGGGGGCCATCGGAAGAGCTTGGACAGATTTATCAAGCACAAGCGCGTGCTATAGTCGCATTCAACCTCATGGTCACTATCATTCCTAGCGTCTTCCTCACCTTCCATCATCATGAGTAACGTCGTCATGCCAAAACTTATGGCCTCATCCATCATCATCTACATTGGTAGCATCCTTGGCCTGGTGTTGCTGGTTATGCTGCACGTCTAACTCACGCATCGCAACCACCGTCAACAACAACAGCATCCCCATTCGAATCATCATCCTCGTTACCAATTCATAATTCTCCGGAGCATCATCACGATGGGACTCGCTACGCTTAGCGTGCACGCCGTCGCAGCCATCGATTCATTCAGCATCCCCATCATCGCGTGCGCTCAAGTTCTAGCGCAAATCGGGTGGTTGCTGCAATACCTGTGTTGGCTCGAGTCTGCACAAACAAGAGCCATGATCATCCATAGTCGCTTCCCTCTTGCCCATCAGCATCATTGGCGTCGTCTCCCCCCGCCCTCCGCATCCTCATTATCATAAGGCATCATCCTTTGGAATCATCTTGATGGCCATTACCAATTTTCAAGTCATCATCATCATCATCATCATCATCATCATCATCATCATCATCATCATCATCATCATCACCGCCATCCTGGATGGTATCATCGGTCAACTGCTCTTGGTGATGCGGCGGCGTCAATGTCGCGTGTCATCGTTATCGTATCCACCGTCCGCCCACGAATTATTATCTCCAATCTCTTTCCCAACATCCTGACCACCGCCAACACTATGGCGGCCACTGGGCCACTACGCAGACGTTTGGGTCGTCACAGCCGTCGTCTCGCCCTCATCGCCGTCGTCGGCGAGATGTTCCCGGAGAGGCCTCCAGAAACATCTTGCCTTCGCAGGATCCTCTTGATACTCTCCCATCTTCCTCATCAGTAGTACTCGGCATCATCCGGATGATAATGCTCATACTCGGTTCACTGCTGTAACTAATGCGACGACATCAAAATCGCGCGTCGTCATTCTCTCACTGATCATCCGCACCCGAATGATGTCCATTCGCTTTCCCATGATCCTCATCACCGCCATCACCATGGAAACCACTACGCTAACCGCTTACGTCATCGCAGCCGTCGTCTCACCCATCACCATCCCCATTACCACCATGGTCATCAATTTCGCTCTCATCGTCGTCGTCGGCGAGATATTTCTGGAGAGGCCTCTCGGAACATTGGGTGCTCCTGGGGTGTCTTGGGGCTCTCTTTGGCCGTCGTGTGGGCCTTCAACGTGGCTTTTGGGTTGTTTTGAGGCGCCCAGTTTTAAACGCAGTCTGGCGGGCCACCAGAAGAGTTTGGACAAATCTAACATGCACAAGCGCGTTCCATAGTCGCGTTCATCCACATGGCCATTCTCATTCCTAGCGTCTTCCTCATCCTCATCTTTTCTCATCAACAGCAACGTCGACATGTCAAGACTCATGGCCACATTCATCATCATCCTTACTCGTAAAATCCCAGGATTTGTGTCGCTGGTGATGCTGCGCGTCAAACTCCGTAGCGTAATCATCGTCATCATCAACAACCACGTCGTACCCATCGGATCATCATCATCATCATCATCATCATCATCATCATCATCATCATCATCATCATCATCATCATCATCATCATCATCATCATCGTCATCATCATCATCATCATCATCATCATCATCATCATCATCATCATCATCTGTTTCCACGGATCATCATCCGGAACATCATCTCGATGGAACCTGTTACGCTTAGCGTGTACGTCGCCGCAACCATCGTCTCATCCATCATCCTCATTCTCGCGCGCGCTCAAGTTTTATCGCAAGTCGGGTGGCTGCTGGAAGGGCTGTGTTGCCTCGAATCTGCACACACGCGAACCATAATCGGTTCCATCATTGCCCTTCGACGTCACTACCATCGTCTTCCCCGGCCTCCACATCCTTGTTACTGTAAAGCATCGTCATGGTGTGATATTCATGTTCGCCATGGACATCATAGCTGCCAAACATCAGCATCATCATCATCACCATCATCACAATGATCATCATCATCATCACCGCCATCTTTGCTGACATCTTGCTTTCGTAGGGTTCTCTTGGTACTCTCCCGTTTTCCTCATCCTCATTCGTACTCGGCGTCATCTTGATGAAAACACGAATCTAACTTCTCTCCGAAACCTGGCCGATGTGGACACAACAACGATATGGCAACATTTTTTCAACGAGCCAAAAATGAAGAGGTGCCTTGCGCCACAGCAGTCGGGGAACACCGCGCATTCGTGGGAACACTTGCTAGCACATTCACAACAGTGAAGCTCACATGGATGCACCATGAGTCGTCAATCCATCGAACTTTTCTGAACTCTAAAATGGTCTTGTGCTGTGTGAATGAGCGTGCCCAGATAAAGTAAGACACTTCGTTGTAGCACGTCGCGCAGTGGCCCGCGTCGAAAGAGAAAACCACCACCGACCACACCACCCGCCAGGGAAGGGTCAAGGGGATGGTAACGTCGGGTTGGATGTCGTCTCTTAAGGCGCGGTACCGTATCCACTCCAAACAAAGACTTCAGCGAGAGGCAGAAAAAATCCGAACTTCAACCTTCAAGGAAAAACCGCAATTCAATGTGGGCTGGTCGAACTCCAATCCGGCCCCATCGGTCTCCAGGAAGGAAAAAAAAAGGAC
>CAUYUJ010014737.1:322491-334991 GCA_963575745.1 Prorocentrum cordatum | reverse complement strand
GTGATGCGCGCGTCTGATGGTCCGGAATAATGGATCCAGGACTCCATCGTTGCCCGCCAGGCGTCCTTCGCGCCTCCTGCGTACCTCATAACTACCTGGAAGTTCACCACGTGGCGCACAATGTTGAGGAAGCCGTTGAACTCGGCCCCGAACAGGGCGAAGAGTGTCGACAGCGATGCTCCTATTGAGCTGGAACGTCCTGGGGATAGCTACCTGGCGGCGCTTGCCTTCTCCTGCGCCTCGCAGGCGTCGCGCGAGAAATGGCCCCGGGCCCGCGCTAGAACCTCCGGGCGTGCCTGGGCAGCGTGAGGACCTGGGCGAACACTTCCTTCCGAGGGTGTCCAAGGTTGATATGGGCATGCGTGATGATACATCATATATTCGCGTTAGTGCGATGCGGAGGGTCGGGCCCGTCTTCGACGTCGGGGACCTCCTCGCCGCCCTCCCCCGGCCCCGCCGGGTGGCCCCCGACGCCGTCGGCCTCGACGGGGAAGGGGGCCTTGGACGTCGAAAAGGGGGCCTCGGCATGCGTGAGACAAGGCGGCCCGCCGTCGGCAATGCCCCTCCATGCAGCCAGGGCCGGGCGATGCGCGAGCTCCCCGGGATGGGCCCGGGACTTCTTCGCGAGGGCCGATGGCTCCAGGTGAACGCGAGCCTCGACGCAGCAGCGCCTGAAACCTGAGAGGCCCCGAGCACTTTTCTTTCCATGGCCCGACCCCGAGAAAGTGTTCCGGGGGAAACTTCCTACCTACCCGACGTTGCTTGTGGGAAAGGCGAACGGCGAATCGCAGAAGGGCCATGCCTCCGACGTCTTTCCAGCGCATTCTCGGCTGAGGTCCGCTCGCGCCCTGTCAGTCAGATCTGACTGAACGCGCTGCGCGGGGCCTGTGATCCGCTGGCCCAGTGTTGCTCCTCATCCAAGATCTGCTCGGCGCTGGCCTGCTCCGATGATTTCATGCAATCGCAGCCGGTCTCCTGGCCCCCGCTCTCGGGCCGATTCGCTACCCGGAGCTCCTGGGGGCGGCGCGAGGGGGGGGGGGTGTTCTACGCGCGAGCTGCTCGTTGGTTTCCGTCGGGCGGTCGTTGGAATGTGCCAGCGCTTGATATGTCAGCTATGCGGGTAACCTAACCTCGTGGTCGTCGTTGGCGGTGCCCCCCGAGGTGGCGTTGACACGCGACTGCTACCGGCAAAAGGACTACTGCTTCTCCATTTTCGCAAATGCCCGTCACGGGCGGCGGTTCGCCCTGGGCCAGCTCGCGGAGTCGAGCGATGGGGCTCCGGATCAGGCCAGTAGGCCACGAAGTCCGTCTCCCTCTGCTCGAGGGGCGCGGCTTCTCGTAGCCTCTGGCGCGTCTCCCTCGGGGCGCAAGCGACGAACTTCGGGGCTATCTTCAATTTCCGCCTGACATCTGCCCCGGGTTCGACGCGCGGCCCGAGCCTCGCGTCGGCCCCGCTGGGGTCGTTCTGGAGCTGCTGAACTCTCTGGAGGCACCTGCTAACTCGATGACTTGTCGATGCCCTGGACGGCTTGGTCCTGCTGCTGAATAGCGCCAGCCATGCGCTCCATGGCCTGGCAGTTCTCGACCATCATCTCGCTCGTGGTCTGCTGCTGGGCCTTCAACGAGCTGATCTGCTCCATCTGTGCACTCATGAATGCGGTCGTCGACTGCCGCTGACTCGCCTGCGCCAGGGCGCGAGGGCGACGCTCAGACAGGTCAACTTCTCCTGGGTGCCCCTGATGAGGCGGGGGGGGGGGCGACCGGGAGCTCCTCCACTTCCGTGGGCTTCTCCTCGTCCTCCATTGGCTCGCGCTGCCTGGCCAGCTGATAGCGGCGGCGCATGCCCTCGTCCGTGTGCGCTCGCTCTCTCTTGACCAAACGCTCCTTCGCCGTCTCGGGATCGCGGCCGCGGCGAGGCCCGGTCTTCGTCGACGGCTCTGGGCGACCTCCTCGCTCGCGAACGTGAACGCGTGGTGGCTTCTTGTGGCCCGCGCTGCATGCGCCCCCTGCCCCTTCGAATTGTGGTGCGCGACCCGCTGCCCGCGCGCCTGGCAGTGCCACCGCTGGCCGTGCCCGTTCCCCGAGGACGAGATCATCGCCTCGGGGTGCCCGCGCTGCATTCTGCTCCCTCGAGTCTGCGGTCCGCCTTCTTGGTCATGGCGGAAAAGGGCCTGTTGCTGACTGGCGTCTGGCGCTCCAGGCCCAGGGTGTAGGCCGTGCCCGTCCCCGCGAAGTGGGCGCCGCCCTGCGACCATGCTTCGCCGCGATGTCGACCGGGGCCTCGTTGCCCGAGAGGCTGTTGTGCCTGGTCAAGCAGGCGCTCGCTTCAGCAGACGCCCTCGTTCCGCTGGCGAGACTGGCGTTCTCGGAGCCGCTGGTCGGAAGCGAGGGCGCCCTGCTTGAGACGAGAGGGGCCGCGCGGGGCCGCTGCGACTGCGAAGCGGTCGAGTGGCTCGCCATCGTTCTCTCTGCCCTCCTCTGGCTCTGGAACGAAGGAAAGACGCCAGAGAATTTGGTCATCGGCGACTGCGGAGCTTCCGCCGGGGTCACAACCTTCGCCGGCCAGAGAGAGACCAGGGGGGGGAGAAAGTCTGAAAAGGGCTCGCGACCAAGTGGGGGGACATCCCCTCGCGAGCTGATGGGCGCACGTACACAGCAAAGGCATGCTCTTTATCAATCACGTCCTCTTCAAGCATGCCATGCTGCGTCTCGACGCCCGTCGGAATGAAGGCCGTCGAGAGCGCTTCGGCCTTGCCCCTGACGCCGCCCGCGGCCGCGTGCCGCGCGGGGGCGTGCACCGCGCGGTGCCCCAGCTTGTTCAGGTGGCTGCTGAGGTCCGCTAGTGCGTCCTTGCCGATCGGGCCCTGGCCGGCGGCGGTGTCCAGGATGGCGAGCCCGGCTCGGGCCCTGAGACCCCCTGGCTTCGCGTTCCTTGTCACCTGCGGGACCTTCTCCTCGCGTGAGCTGTTGTCGGTGCTGATGGTCGCCCCCCGCGCCGTCGCCTCTCTCGACGGGGGCGCGTGGCTCTGGGCGGCGAACGAATGATCCTTGTCGTTGGGGTAGCGAATGGCCATGCCCGCCCAGCCCTCCTGGGGCCTCTGCCGACAGGTCGCCCTCCGCCTGAGCCCCCGCTGGGCCGAGCTCTCTCGCCGCCGCGCCTGGGCCGCCGACCCCGTCGGGGCACTCGTCGCCCCAGTGGCCCTTCATCTAGCAGATCCTGCACTCGGCCCGCTTGGTGCTCTTCGACAGCGCCAGCCGCAGCTTCCGATCTCTCTGAACGCCGCGGGCGCTTCGTTTCCCCTCGGGGCGCCTCGGGCGCTCCGCGGCGTGGGGTCCTGGCGGCGGCGTCTGGAAGCACCGTCGGTCGGTCCTGGAATTTCCTCTTCAGGTCTCTCTTCTAGTTTTCCTTGCCCACGCGCTTTTGGCGCATGGTTGCTTCGATCAACGTTGGAACGAGACCTTCCCCCCAAACGACATGACCCCGCCCTTTGAACAATGCTGGGGAGGGGCGGGGATAGGGGTCCACATGCGGTTCCGGGAAAAATCCCAACGTTGCAACAAAAAAAACAAACGTAAGCGCTGGACGATGAAAACGAAATAATATTCAAATATGAACATGCCGCCATCGATAGAACAACAAAAACATTTCCAGTCCGGGTAAATCGCGCCAGTTCTGTCTGTTATACACTCAGGTCGGTTGGTGCCATTTGAAATTTCGGCCCGGAATCTCAAATCGCATAAGACAGCCAGACAATCGGCCCGGCCAGGCCAAGTAAGCGCCGCCGGCCAGGGAAAATCGGTCTGGCGGCAAGTCGCGGGCGATGAGCGCAGCGTCGGGCGCCCGGAAAAAAATACAAGGGCGCCCGCAAACGTTGACGAGTGTCCCCGTTCGGGAATGTCACTTTCGGTTCGGGTATCGGATACGGGTGATGGGCGGATATTACAAGAATTTGATCTGCGCGGTGCAGATTCGCGTGTTTGACCCGTCGAACCACTGCGCCCACTCCGATTTCGAAGGGTTTTAAGCGGACTCGAGCGGTGGGAAAATCGAATGTCGCCACGGCCGGCGCAGGGGCGCGGAGCAGGCCCGACAGGGGGAAAATGAGCTCTAGTATTCTACGAATTCAGGCGTTCCTTCTAGAACTGTACTCGACCGGCTCCTTCCAGAAATTTCCCCAGACATTGCTGAACTGCTCTTCTGGTTTCCGTAATTTTGTCAGTCGTGCGTTCTGATCACTGGACCACGCCGTTGCGGCGTCGTCGTCGTCGCAGACGCCTCCTTGAGGTTCAGACCCCGGTCGCGCGTTGATCCGGTCGCGCTTCCAATCCAATCAAATTGAATTACGCTTCCCGTCCAAAAAACATCGCGCCTACTTTTTGCTTGTCAGTTACAAACTAGCAGGTGCAGATGGTGCGATTTGACAAGTCGGCCTGGAGTCTCAAATCGCACGAGACGGCCGTGCTCTTGGCCCAGCCACCCGAGTAAAATCCCACCAGCCCTTTGGGCGTGAGTGGTTTAGAGAGCTCTCTCTGTCCTCAACCCCCCTTCTTCCCCTTCGGGGAGGGGTTTACCCCTCCCCCTACCCCCTCCCCCTGGACCTGGACAGGGAGTCCGGGGCGTAGTCAGGGGGGTCTTTTTTGACTCCTCGGAGGGCAAAAACGACGACCCTCACGAGGATTCTGGCCCCGTCGGGGGGATACAGTTTGGCCCCTCTGCTCTTCTTTGAAGCCAAAATCGTTGATTTTACTACGGTTTTGGCCCCATTTTGGCCTCCTGAGGGGGCCGCGCTCATCTTCCTTCATAGCAAAATCATTGTTTTTACGACGGTTTCGGGCTCATTTTGTCCTTCTCAGGGGGCAGCGCTCATTTGCGCTTCTGAAGAGGTCGCAAGAGGCCCCAAGATGGTCCCAAGAGGCCCCCAGGAGGCCCCCAAGAGGCCTCCAAGAGCTCCCCAAGAGGCCCCCAAGAGGCCCCCAAGAGGCCCCCAAGAGGCCCCCAAGAGGCCCCCAAGAGGCCCCAAGAGGCCCCCAAGAGGCCCCCAAGAGGCCCCCAAGAGGCCCCCAAGAGGCCCCAAGAGCCCCACGAGGAGCCCGAACGACTCACACCAGGACGAGGGGCCCTAACGACTCACACCACGAAGAGCCCGAACGACTCACACCACAAGGAGGGGCCCGAACGACTCACACCAGGACGAGGCGCCCGAACGACTCACACCACGAGGAGCCCGAACGACTCACACCACGACGCGGGCCCCGAACGACTCACACCACGAGGAGCCCGAACGAGTCACACCAGGAGGAGGGGCCCGAACGACTCACACCAGGATGAGGGGCCCGAACAACTCACACCACGAGAAGCCCGAACGACTCACACCAGGACGAAGAGCCCGAACGACTCACACCACGAAGAGCCCGAACGACTCACACCAGGAAGAAGGGCCCGAACGACTCACACCAGGACGAGAAACCCCAAACGACTCAAACCACGAGGAGCGCTTTCTCTCCCTCCTCCTCCGCCTCGTCCTTCTCCCGCTCCCCCCACAAGGAGGATGTACAAGGAGGCGGGAGGAAGGAGGAACAGGGGAGATATGCGGGGCCAAGCGGACACACGCCTGAAAAACACGACTGTCGGCATGCTTCGCGAGAGTTGCTGCTGTGAGATGGGCTGGTGGGGATACGCGAAGCGTAAAGAATTCTACAAGGAGCGCCTGAATCTAACTATAATAAGCGCCTTTTCCCCAGGTCGCGCCTGCTTCGTGCCCCTGCGTGAAGCGTCCTCGGGATCCTTCGATGATACATAAAAGGTGCAATTGTCCGACAGGATCCGTGCCGAAAACGCGATGTGTCCACTGCTGCGTCGAATACATATCGAATTCGCGTATCACTCATCTCATCCAACAAGCGTCGGATCCGCACAGGAGCCGCAGTCTGGGCAGAGGAAGAAGAGGTCGCAGTGTCGGCATCTCTAGCGTTCCATGCGTTCCATTATGCGAATCTCTACCGGCGGTCGCGTGCATGCGAGGGGGTTGAGGGGCCCAGGGGCTCGGGAACATAATTTCCCTCGTCACCCCCACGCTTGCGCGCGTCGGCTTGACCGACCCGTCGACGTCCGACGATGCGGAGACGGCACCGTCGGACTCAGAGGAATCGGAATCAATGACGTAGGCCTGGTTGACCGACGTCGGTAGTGGGGACAGCGGAGGCCCCCGACCATGCTACTCAATTTCGCCCTCTCCTGCAAGATGGCCATCCTGCGGGGTGTCTGGGCGGCCCGCACCGTGGTTCGAGGATGAGCCCGCGCCGCCTGCAGAATCTGGTTTGGTGAGATTCTGCGGCGGGCCCGCGGCCGCGCCAGTGACGCAATCACTGGGCGCCGCCGCGACGGTCATCTTACCAGGTGGAATTCACCATGAATTTGTACGGTAGGTACGGGCCCAGTACCCGTTCCATCAATGAAGATCTCACTCGGGTCCGTTATCATTCCGCACTTGTTGTGTCCGGTAAGCGAATGTGTCAAGATAAGTGTGCGTGTGCTCAGGAGCGCCCGACGCGGGCGAGTGGAGGACGCGCGCGCGTGCGGACTTGTATCGCTGAGCGCAAATAGCTGCAACGATCCAAGCAGTCCTATTTCCATGATCGCAGGCGCCGCCAACTCTTTGTCGGGGGGGATAGGCGGCGCAGCAAAAGAAGGCGAGGGGAGCGTTAGTAATGAGTGATGCGGAGGACTACCTGGGACGGGGGAACATGTGGGGCATCAGTGGTCTGCTGGGTATACCCTGCTTGTGCTCGTCCTCAGTCCGTCGCCCATCAATGCTGGATCCTTGTCCTCTTCCTCCATCCTCGTTCCTCTCATCTCTGCTGTGCGATTCATCGCTGTAGTGACCTCAGGCTCCTCTTTGCTGTCCTCCTCGCCCGCCCCTTCTAGGTGCCCTCTGCGGTGACGGATGGGTAGGGGGGAGCCGATGTCTGCACGAAACCCGAGTCCGTAAGGGCTTGACACCTTTTTGTCAGTCGACTTACGGGGATCAAGACAGAGATATCTAGGCCAATCCAGAGACACAAAAACCGATATCCATAAAGCTCGAAGGACAAATCTTCAACACATCGTGGGCACTCCAGCGCGGGTCGAGAGACAACAGAGATCGTTCAGCCTTTTCGACCGAAGTGAAGGCTGGACTGGCGATAGCAATGACGACATGCTGCACTGAAAAAGAAAAAGGTGAGAAACCAGCGGGCAAAGGATCTGCCGCAAGAAGTGGGCCTTGCGCTGGCTTAGCGGCACGCGGCGACACACAGCTTCGATCGGCACGTGCCGGGCGGTCAGCAGCGCGACGGCGGATATTGACGATGCTCCAAAATTGAGCCAGCATGCGCATGGCGCCGGCATGCCCGCAGAGGCCCAGAGGCATGAGGAGAGAGCTGGAATGGATTGGTCGGGTCGGAACTGTGTCGGCGAGAGTGCATCAGTTCCAGCACGTCTGAAAACAACAATGGACCACAATCGGGCAAATCACCACCAGTGGAGACGAATATCGAAGGAACGAGTCCACACATACACAAGCAGATGTGCATATGTCAGTGAAGTACCTATGCGACCACCCTTCGGGTGATAAGGAGGTTCGGGGGGAAGGAACCAACGTCTCACTCGATCGGTCTCGCTATCGCTCTCACTATCGGTCTCGCTCGATCGATCTCACTCGATCGATCTCACAATCGATCTCACTCGATCTATTTCATTCGATCGATCTCACAATCGATCTGACTATCGATCTCACAATCTATCGCACTATTGATCTCACTATCGATCTCACATACGATCTCACATTCGGTCTCACGATCGATCTCACTATCGATATCACAATCGATCTCACAATCAACGTTACAATCATCATCAACATCATCGTCATCAACGTCATCAACATCATCATCATCATCATCGAGGCACCATCATCATCATAATCTTATCACCATCATCATCAACATTATCATCATCAACATCAACATCATCGGGGCACCATCATCAAAATCATCATCATCAACATCATCATCATCGGAACACCATCATCATCATCATCGGAACACCACCATCATCATCATCACATCATCATCATCATCATGAACAACAGCATCATCAACATCATCAGCATCATCGAAACACCATCATCATCAGCCACATCATCATCATCGGGACACAATATTCATCGTCACCATCATCAGCATCACCATCATCATCATCGGGACACCATCATCATCATCATCATCATCAAAATCACCATCATCATCACCATCATCGGGCCACCATCATCAAAATCATCCATCATCACCTCATCAACATCATCATCATCACCGGGACACCATCATCGCCATCATCATCATCATCATCATCATCATCATCATCGGGACACCATCAGCATCATCACCATCATCATCAATATCATCATCATCATCACCATCATCGGGACACCATCATCATCATCATCTTCATCATCATCATCATTATCATCATCAGCATCATCATCATCATCATCATCATTTCATCATCATCAACATCATCAGGGTTATCAACATCATCATCATCATCTTCATCATCATCATCAGCAACATCATCATCATCATCAGCATCATCATCATCATCATCGGGACACCATCATCATCATCACCATCACCATCAACATCATCAACATCGTCAACATCATCATCATCATCATCATCATCATCATCATCATCATCGGGACACCATCATCATCACCACCATCACCATCACCATCATCATCATCATCATCATCATCATCTTCGTCATCATCAACATCAACATCAACATCATCGACATCGACATCATCATCGTCATCGTCATCGTCATCGTCATCATCAGCATCATCATCATCATCACCTCATCATCATCATCATCATCATCATCGTCATCATCATCATCATCATCATCATCATCATCATCATCATCATCATCATCATCATCATCATCATCATCATCATCGGGACACCGACGGGACACCGACGGGACACCGCGCTGCACCGGCCCCCGGAAGGGAATCATTTGGTCCGGCCGCGCCTCAGCCACAGCGGGACACCGGCGGGACGCCGCGCGGCACCGGTTGCCGGACGGGAATCATTTGGTCTGGCCGCGCCTCAGCCACAGGAGACTTTCCTCTCGCCCGCCTACGCAACTTCGCCTCCCCCGAACGCACGGCACGCACGAACACAAAACCGAAATCGATTTCCCGGTAGGGGGGCTCTCCGTTACACTTCGATCTCACCCCCTCACCTCCGACACGTATGCCCGCATCCGTGCCCTTGAGACACAAAATGGAGTATCCTCAAGTCCCTTGTTCTACGGTAAATTCGTGCGACGTCGGCGCGCGCAACGGTTTTTGACACCACGTCGATCGTTCAACCATGAATCGATGGCTTTACCGTGTCCGTCCGTGCTTCTGCGTCGCGGAACTCAACCTTGAACGCCTTCACCAGCTTCGCCAGCGCGCCAACGCCGAGCAAACCTACCGCATCCCCTGGAGCCTCAGTCCGCAATCCTGAATACAGTAGGAGCTCGACCGCAAGAAGCCTTCCAGAACAAAAACCCAACCTTGAGACCCCAGGGACCCCAGGGCGCTCATTGGTTCTTGGTGTGGGAACGCCATGCTCTCCGTAGCAAAGCCATCGAAAGCCTATAAACCCAGGGCACCCTGGAGGCAGGCAGGGTGTGTCGGCATGGGTTTCCACTGTATTCTTTCAGGTGCCAGGGCCCCAAATTGACAAATCTCATTGGGCGCGCCGCGCGGCGTCTTGCAGCAGCACTCTTCGGGTCCCTAAGAGGACCCCGAGACGGGTCCCCGAGGTTCCCGAGAGGCTCCCAAGACGGCCCAAGCGAGCACCTGGTCGCCAAAAGATCGCTCCAAGCACCCAGGACGGTATTACAGTGGAGGCCAGTCCACAAGAACCCTTTCACAAGAAACCCAACCCTGAGAACCCAGGACGTTCATCGATTTTTGGTATAGGAACGTCACGCTCTCCATGGCGAAACAGTTCACATCCAAGACACCCAAGGCACCCTGGAGGCAAGCAGGGTGTTTCTTGGCATGGGCCCCCACTGTAAGACTGCCGAAGATACCTCTAAGACGCTCCAGAAGCCTTCAAGACGCCTCCTAAGAGGGCCCTAAAGGCAAACATCACTGGTTACCCCTTGAATGTTTGAAGGATTTCGGCTGTTTCTCCGTTTCGGCTTCCCGACGCTCCCAGACGGTTCAAGAGGCCCCCAAGATTGCCCGAAGACGGCCTAAGAGGCCTCCAAGAGGGCCCCCAAACGGCCCCAAGGCGGCAAAAGAGGCCCCAAAGACGGCTCCAAGAGGGGGGCCCATACTGGCCACACGAACAGATATTTTTTTGAGCCCTCGGCTCCAAGAGGCCCTCAGGAATCTCCAAGAGGCTCCCAAGAGGCCCCCAAGAGGCCCCAAGAGGCACCCCGGGAGGCTCAGGAAGCCCCACGAGGCCCTCAAGAGGCTCCCAGGAGGCCCCCAAGAGGCCCCAAGACTGTCCCCAAGAACATCCCAAAACTGTTCCCAAGACGCTCCCGAAAGCGCTCCGAAGAGACCCCAAGGAGCACCTCTGAGGACTCTGAGCTACAATCCAGGCACAGTTGTGGAATGGGCCGACAGCCATTGTGTGTATATGTATGTGTATATATATATATATACATACATATGTGCGTACTAGAACCAGCGCGCACGCTACGCGTGCGCTCAGGTTCTAGCGCAGTGTGGGGGGCCATCGGAAGAGCTTGGACAGATTTATCAAGCACAAGCGCGTGCTATAGTCGCATTCAACCTCATGGTCACTATCATTCCTAGCGTCTTCCTCACCTTCCATCATCATGAGTAACGTCGTCATGCCAAAACTTATGGCCTCATCCATCATCATCTACATTGGTAGCATCCTTGGCCTGGTGTTGCTGGTTATGCTGCACGTCTAACTCACGCATCGCAACCACCGTCAACAACAACAGCATCCCCATTCGAATCATCATCCTCGTTACCAATTCATAATTCTCCGGAGCATCATCACGATGGGACTCGCTACGCTTAGCGTGCACGCCGTCGCAGCCATCGATTCATTCAGCATCCCCATCATCGCGTGCGCTCAAGTTCTAGCGCAAATCGGGTGGTTGCTGCAATACCTGTGTTGGCTCGAGTCTGCACAAACAAGAGCCATGATCATCCATAGTCGCTTCCCTCTTGCCCATCAGCATCATTGGCGTCGTCTCCCCCCGCCCTCCGCATCCTCATTATCATAAGGCATCATCCTTTGGAATCATCTTGATGGCCATTACCAATTTTCAAGTCATCATCATCATCATCATCATCATCATCATCATCATCATCATCACCGCCATCCTGGATGGTATCATCGGTCAACTGCTCTTGGTGATGCGGCGGCGTCAATGTCGCGTGTCATCGTTATCGTATCCACCGTCCGCCCACGAATTATTATCTCCAATCTCTTTCCC
This sequence comes from Prorocentrum cordatum, assembly GCA_963575745.1. NCBI lineage: Eukaryota > Dinophyceae > Prorocentrales > Prorocentraceae > Prorocentrum > Prorocentrum cordatum. The sequence continues at coordinate 323,476 of CAUYUJ010014737.1, read as the reverse complement.
AACATCCTGACCACCGCCAACACTATGGCGGCCACTGGGCCACTACGCAGACGTTTGGGTCGTCACAGCCGTCGTCTCGCCCTCATCGCCGTCGTCGGCGAGATGTTCCCGGAGAGGCCTCCAGGAACATCTTGCCTTCGCAGGATCCTCTTGATACTCTCCCATCTTCCTCATCAGTAGTACTCGGCATCATCCGGATGATAATGCTCATACTCGGTTCACTGCTGTAACTAATGCGACGACATCAAAATCGCGCGTCGTCATTCTCTCACTGATCATCCGCACCCGAATGATGTCCATTCGCTTTCCCATGATCCTCATCACCGCCATCACCATGGAAACCACTACGCTAACCGCTTACGTCATCGCAGCCGTCGTCTCACCCATCACCATCCCCATTACCACCATGGTCATCAATTTCGCTCTCATCGTCGTCGTCGGCGAGATATTTCTGGAGAGGCCTCTCGGAACATTGGGTGCTCCTGGGGTGTCTTGGGGCTCTCTTTGGCCGTCGTGTGGGCCTTCAACGTGGCTTTTGGGTTGTTTTGAGGCGCCCAGTTTTAAACGCAGTCTGGCGGGCCACCAGAAGAGTTTGGACAAATCTAACATGCACAAGCGCGTTCCATAGTCGCGTTCATCCACATGGCCATTCTCATTCCTAGCGTCTTCCTCATCCTCATCTTTTCTCATCAACAGCAACGTCGACATGTCAAGACTCATGGCCACATTCATCATCATCCTTACTCGTAAAATCCCAGGATTTGTGTCGCTGGTGATGCTGCGCGTCAAACTCCGTAGCGTAATCATCGTCATCATCAACAACCACGTCGTACCCATCGGATCATCATCATCATCATCATCATCATCATCATCATCATCATCATCATCATCATCATCATCATCATCATCGTCATCATCATCATCATCATCATCATCATCATCATCATCTGTTTCCACGGATCATCATCCGGAACATCATCTCGAT
>CAUYUJ010014737.1:284991-317491 GCA_963575745.1 Prorocentrum cordatum | reverse complement strand
CTGTGGCCCGTGGAGGCGGGGGGGGAGCATCTCAACAACTCGAGCAAGGGGGGGGGGAAGGGCTTCCCGAGCTTCCAGAGGGGGGGCCTTTACGGAGGACGTCAACACCGGGCCGCTTGTGACCGAGCTGAACGTCCCGGATCAGATCCTTGATCTCTAGATCGAACATCAGCTCAGCCCCCTTAGCCTCCGCGCCTGTGGCTGGGCACACCTTTTCCGTGGCGTGCTCCCGCGGCCTAGACCGCGTCGCGATCCAGACCGGTTATGCTGCTGCAGCGCCGCGGCCCTGGGGCCCGCCCACCTGTCCCTCTGGGGGGTGAAAATTGCCGCCCGCCAGTGGGTGCCCGGCGCCAAACGTGAACCCACTGGCCCGCGGCGAAGGTTTGCCTCCTGTGAAGCCTGCTACGGTTGGCCTCCCTCGCCCGCTGCTTGCTCGCGGTTTGGAACAGGGAGCGCCTGGCGGACTCGCGAGCGGCCGGCTCTGGCGAAGTCCGATGCTGCCGAGTCTCTGCCACGCGCGGTCTGCAACAGGTCGGCCTGTCCAACTCCCGAAACAGCATCGTCGCTCAACAACTCGTTGGATAAACGCGGATTTTGGCCCAATACCAACTGGCGCGGCGCATGTCCTCCTCGAGGCAGGTAGCGGCATTTTGAGGTCACGATGCCGTGTAATAACATGTCGAACTCGGCGACAACGGAAACAACACTCTGCCCGATGCTGCGTAACGTCGGGTCAGTGACCCAGCCGCCGCGCCTCCCATCGTCTGGTCTCCCAGGGGGCCTCGCTGTTAGCGACGTGCTGTAGGACACCTTGCTGTTCGAAGTCTCGCTCAAACTCGCCCTGGCAATCTGGGCCGCCGTCCGTGATGCGCGCGTCTGATGGTCCGGAATAATGGATCCAGGACTCCATCGTTGCCCGCCAGGCGTCCTTCGCGCCTCCTGCGTACCTCATAACTACCTGGAAGTTCACCACGTGGCGCACAATGTTGAGGAAGCCGTTGAACTCGGCCCCGAACAGGGCGAAGAGTGTCGACAGCGATGCTCCTATTGAGCTGGAACGTCCTGGGGATAGCTACCTGGCGGCGCTTGCCTTCTCCTGCGCCTCGCAGGCGTCGCGCGAGAAATGGCCCCGGGCCCGCGCTAGAACCTCCGGGCGTGCCTGGGCAGCGTGAGGACCTGGGCGAACACTTCCTTCCGAGGGTGTCCAAGGTTGATATGGGCATGCGTGATGATACATCATATATTCGCGTTAGTGCGATGCGGAGGGTCGGGCCCGTCTTCGACGTCGGGGACCTCCTCGCCGCCCTCCCCCGGCCCCGCCGGGTGGCCCCCGACGCCGTCGGCCTCGACGGGGAAGGGGGCCTTGGACGTCGAAAAGGGGGCCTCGGCATGCGTGAGACAAGGCGGCCCGCCGTCGGCAATGCCCCTCCATGCAGCCAGGGCCGGGCGATGCGCGAGCTCCCCGGGATGGGCCCGGGACTTCTTCGCGAGGGCCGATGGCTCCAGGTGAACGCGAGCCTCGACGCAGCAGCGCCTGAAACCTGAGAGGCCCCGAGCACTTTTCTTTCCATGGCCCGACCCCGAGAAAGTGTTCCGGGGGAAACTTCCTACCTACCCGACGTTGCTTGTGGGAAAGGCGAACGGCGAATCGCAGAAGGGCCATGCCTCCGACGTCTTTCCAGCGCATTCTCGGCTGAGGTCCGCTCGCGCCCTGTCAGTCAGATCTGACTGAACGCGCTGCGCGGGGCCTGTGATCCGCTGGCCCAGTGTTGCTCCTCATCCAAGATCTGCTCGGCGCTGGCCTGCTCCGATGATTTCATGCAATCGCAGCCGGTCTCCTGGCCCCCGCTCTCGGGCCGATTCGCTACCCGGAGCTCCTGGGGGCGGCGCGAGGGGGGGGGGGTGTTCTACGCGCGAGCTGCTCGTTGGTTTCCGTCGGGCGGTCGTTGGAATGTGCCAGCGCTTGATATGTCAGCTATGCGGGTAACCTAACCTCGTGGTCGTCGTTGGCGGTGCCCCCCGAGGTGGCGTTGACACGCGACTGCTACCGGCAAAAGGACTACTGCTTCTCCATTTTCGCAAATGCCCGTCACGGGCGGCGGTTCGCCCTGGGCCAGCTCGCGGAGTCGAGCGATGGGGCTCCGGATCAGGCCAGTAGGCCACGAAGTCCGTCTCCCTCTGCTCGAGGGGCGCGGCTTCTCGTAGCCTCTGGCGCGTCTCCCTCGGGGCGCAAGCGACGAACTTCGGGGCTATCTTCAATTTCCGCCTGACATCTGCCCCGGGTTCGACGCGCGGCCCGAGCCTCGCGTCGGCCCCGCTGGGGTCGTTCTGGAGCTGCTGAACTCTCTGGAGGCACCTGCTAACTCGATGACTTGTCGATGCCCTGGACGGCTTGGTCCTGCTGCTGAATAGCGCCAGCCATGCGCTCCATGGCCTGGCAGTTCTCGACCATCATCTCGCTCGTGGTCTGCTGCTGGGCCTTCAACGAGCTGATCTGCTCCATCTGTGCACTCATGAATGCGGTCGTCGACTGCCGCTGACTTGCCTGCGCCAGGGCGCGAGGGCGACGCTCAGACAGGTCAACTTCTCCTGGGTGCCCCTGATGAGGCGGGGGGGGGGGCGACCGGGAGCTCCTCCACTTCCGTGGGCTTCTCCTCGTCCTCCATTGGCTCGCGCTGCCTGGCCAGCTGATAGCGGCGGCGCATGCCCTCGTCCGTGTGCGCTCGCTCTCTCTTGACCAAACGCTCCTTCGCCGTCTCGGGATCGCGGCCGCGGCGAGGCCCGGTCTTCGTCGACGGCTCTGGGCGACCTCCTCGCTCGCGAACGTGAACGCGTGGTGGCTTCTTGTGGCCCGCGCTGCATGCGCCCCCTGCCCCTTCGAATTGTGGTGCGCGACCCGCTGCCCGCGCGCCTGGCAGTGCCACCGCTGGCCGTGCCCGTTCCCCGAGGACGAGATCATCGCCTCGGGGCGCCCGCGCTGCATTCTGCTCCCTCGAGTCTGCGGTCCGCCTTCTTGGTCATGGCGGAAAAGGGCCTGTTGCTGACTGGCGTCTGGCGCTCCAGGCCCAGGGTGTAGGCCGTGCCCGTCCCCGCGAAGTGGGCGCCGCCCTGCGACCATGCTTCGCCGCGATGTCGACCGGGGCCTCGTTGCCCGAGAGGCTGTTGTGCCTGGTCGAGCAGGCGCTCGCTTCAGCAGACGCCCTCGTTCCGCTGGCGAGACTGGCGTTCTCGGAGCCGCTGGTCGGAAGCGAGGGCGCCCTGCTTGAGACGAGAGGGGCCGCGCGGGGCCGCTGCGACTGCGAAGCGGTCGAGTGGCTCGCCATCGTTCTCTCTGCCCTCCTCTGGCTCTGGAACGAAGGAAAGACGCCAGAGAATTTGGTCATCGGCGACTGCGGAGCTTCCGCCGGGGTCACAACCTTCGCCGGCCAGAGAGAGACCAGGGGGGGGAGAAAGTCTGAAAAGAGCTCGCGACCAAGTGGGGGGACATCCCCTCGCGAGCTGATGGGCGCACGTACACAGCAAAGGCATGCTCTTTATCAATCACGTCCTCTTCAAGCATGCCATGCTGCGTCTCGACGCCCGTCGGAATGAAGGCCGTCGAGAGCGCTTCGGCCTTGCCCCTGACGCCGCCCGCGGCCGCGTGCCGCGCGGGGGCGTGCACCGCGCGGTGCCCCAGCTTGTTCAGGTGGCTGCTGAGGTCCGCTAGTGCGTCCTTGCCGATCGGGCCCTGGCCGGCGGCGGTGTCCAGGATGGCGAGCCCGGCTCGGGCCCTGAGACCCCCTGGCTTCGCGTTCCTTGTCACCTGCGGGACCTTCTCCTCGCGTGAGCTGTTGTCGGTGCTGATGGTCGCCCCCCGCGCCGTCGCCTCTCTCGACGGGGGCGCGTGGCTCTGGGCGGCGAACGAATGATCCTTGTCGTTGGGGTAGCGAATGGCCATGCCCGCCCAGCCCTCCTGGGGCCTCTGCCGACAGGTCGCCCTCCGCCTGAGCCCCCGCTGGGCCGAGCTCTCTCGCCGCCGCGCCTGGGCCGCCGACCCCGTCGGGGCACTCGTCGCCCCAGTGGCCCTTCATCTAGCAGATCCTGCACTCGGCCCGCTTGGTGCTCTTCGACAGCGCCAGCCGCAGCTTCCGATCTCTCTGAACGCCGCGGGCGCTCCGTTTCCCCTCGGGGCGCCTCGGGCGCTCCGCGGCGTGGGGTCCTGGCGGCGGCGTCTGGAAGCACCGTCGGTCGGTCTGGAATTTCCTCTTCAGGTCTCAGTTCTGCTTCCACGACCTCGTCCGATCTGCCGGCGTCGTCGCCAGCGCGGTGGGGGCGTCAACTTCGTCTAGCTCCTTCTGCTCGATGGCGTCGAACAGCGCGTGCTCCGTGTCCGTGCCCGGCGACGACGCATCGTCGTAGCCCAGCAGATCGCCCGCCGTGTCCGCTGCGAAGGTCTGGCCGCCATCAACTTCCTGAGACTGAGTATGGGCCAGCATGGTCTTCCTCGTCGTCGCCGGCGCCTCCTTCTTGCTGGCGTCGAGCTACGTGATTGCCGCCAGCGTGGCAGCGTGCGGCTTGCTACCCGTGGTTAGCACTCTCGCCATGCGCAGACAGGTCTCGTCTATGCCCGCGCCCTCCTTTTAGAACATCACCTTCCACTAGTCGGGCATCGCCGGACCCCGGGTCGCGATCTTGTCGAACTGGCTGTCCAGCCTCGACGCTTTTCGTCTGATGCTGCGATAAACACTCGCGCGCCGTGCGGCGTCTCTCGTCGTCGTGACGTTCGCCAGAGAATAGGTCCAACTGCTTGAAGATGTGCCGCGCTCCCTCTGCGCTGGTCAACTGCTCATCCGTGACGCACTCCAGCTTGCGCTGGAGGTCCGTGTCTAACATTTTCATGCCGCGGTCGGCCCTCTTGGAGACCTGGACATCCGCACCGCTGGTCCACCAAAACGCCTTCCGCTTCCTCTGGCGGTATTCCGCCCAACCCATCCAGGGCTCGGGGTCGCTGTGGTCGCCCTTTTGGTTGTTGCCAACGCTCCACGAGCGCCGGCCCACGCCAGCCGAGCCCCACCACTGCCGAGCGTCGTCCTGATCGCCGCGCTCGGGGTCCATCACCTTGGGGTCGTCGGCCAGCATACTTCCTAACTTCATCCACGGGTCTATTTTCGTCCACGGGCCGGATACAACTTGAATTCCATCTCAACTTGACTGCTCCTTCCACCTCTCGCCATCTCTGATCCAAGAACCGCCGCTGCTTTCGTTCCTCCACTGGTGGTCGCTCCAGCCTCCCTACCCGCCCCGCCTTGAGGCGTCGGCGTTCCACCGCTCACTGGCGGATCCCCGTGCGATCGGTGCTGGCTCTGACCGATCTTGATATGCGGGGGCTGTCGATCGGTCCGCACCTCTTTCTGATGCCATCATCACCTCGCGTACGACCTCGCGAACGATGCGGCCGAGGTCCTCCGTATTCATTGCTGAAAGTGGCGTCTGCCGGGGCGCCGTCGAAGTCTTTGGCCGTCCATCTGTCAACTGTCGAAGCAACCTCTGCTGTGGTGTCGTCCCGTCAGTCCCTTTGGGAGCTGCCTTTAGTGTGCTAAAGCCTACGATGCCCGCGCTTGACATGTCTTGGCGCACCGGAGGGCTTTAAGAGTTAGAAACGCGCAGACGCCGTCATTCTCACAACCATCGTCAACACCAAAATGATTATATCCATTCTTTTTCCCACCACCCTTATCACCGTCATCATCGTGGAAACCACCACGCCAACCGGCTAGGTCGTCACAGCCGTCGTCCCACCTATCACAACCCTCATCACCACCATGGTCACCAACTTCGCTCTCATCGTCGAAAAAATCATGGAGAGGCCTCCGGGCACGTCTTGCCTTCGTGCGGTCCCCCTGACCAGTTTTGTATGCTCCTGGGGTATATTGGGGCTCTGCTGGGCCCTCGTGTGGGACTTCAGTGGGGATCTATGTTTTTTGTTGTTTTTTTTTTGTGTGGGGATCCTTGGTTGTTTTGAAGCGACTTTGTGATCCTCACCCTCCGTTTGAGAGCTCCGAAGCCCCACACTCCGTAGGCCGAGCAACATGGCACACTTTAAAGGGAAAGGTGATATTTGTCTCTTGTGGCTCTAGCGCTTGTGCAATCCACCCGTTCGACATCGGAGATGTTCTGGTCTCAGCTGTGTAGTTTTGGCAAGGAATTGACGGGCCCCTCTCAGATGAACCCACAATTTAATGGAAGATCCGAGTCGACACGCCATGGTTGACTCTCCCCTATGGAAAGAGGAGGGGAAGAAGGATGACCAGCAGCAGCAGCAGGAGGATGAGAGGGAGAGGAGAAAGAGGAGTATGAGGTGGAGCAGGTGGAGGCGGAGGCGGGAGAGGAGGAGGGATGGGGGAGACAATGTTCGAGTGGCTTCCCAACGGTTTCTGGGAAGCCTCTGGAAAGCATGTGTGAGTGGTCTTGCGGGTCTCGGAAGGCCCCCGGGAGGCCTCTTGGGAGTTTTTGTTGGCGAGGTGGAAGAGGAAAGATGGGGGAGAAGATGCTCCCAGATGCCTCTCCGGGAACATCTGGGCGACGACGACCGCGACGAGGAGTTTATTGATGAAGAGCACGATTCGAATGTCCCACCCGAGAGGTTCGCGAAGAACGTGTGGCTTCCTGGCGGTCTCCGGGGAGCCTCACAAGGACATGTTGGAGGCGTCTTGGGGGTCTCGTGGGCCCGCCCGGGGGGGGGGGGGCCGCGTGCGGGCCCCGGGCCTCTTGGAACCTCCCGGGGGCCTCGTCGGAGCGCCTCTGGCGCTCCACGGGCCCTCTCGGGGCCTCTTAGTCTTGGGGGCTCCTGGGGCCTGCCAGAGCGTCCTGGGGCCTCTCAGGGGGCCCTCGGGGGCCATCTCTCTGCACGGCCCCGAGGCCTCCGAGGCCTCTCGGAAGGGGAGGAGCGGGATTTTCTCCAGAATGCATGGCTCTTCCTGGCTTTTGGATGGTGGGGCCACCTGCCAGCCTCTTGGTAAGCCTCTCGCAAACCGCTTGGGGACATTTCCGGGCAGTCTTAGGTCGAGCATGTCCCCCTACAGGCGGATTTTGGACGAAAAATAACAAATACCCCAAAAATGCCCAAATGGTCCGAAATAGTACAAAAAATCGTCCCCAGACTATTTTCACCATTTCTGAATATTCCTCCCGTAGAGGGAGGGACGTGCCCGACTCAGGGGCAGTCTCGAGCTGTCTGAAACCGCCTGGACGCGATATGGTGCCGTTCTGGCGTATCCGAAGGCCGCCTCGACTGGAGGCCCTCTGGGCCCGTCTTGGCTCTCTCTCCGGGAGCGCTCAAGGGGGCCCCGGTTCCTCCATTGACCGTCTACTAGACCACCCCAACCCAACCCGAAGATCTGAATTTCGGGTTGGGGGGGTACGGGTTCCATAATTTTCAGCGTTTTCTCAAAATGTTCCCGACCCCCCCCGCCGCTGAAAACGGAGGGCAAATTGAAGTCTTCGGGTTGGGTTCAGGTGGTTTGGTGGGCGGTGATCCATGGGAGTTTGAGGTCCCTGGGCTGTGCCCCCGGAGCGCTTACCCTGTGATATTTATGTATGTATATATATATATAGAAGCATTCGCGCGCGCGCTCCGCGCGCGCTTTGTTTCTAAGTAGCTTGAGGCGTTGGAGAATGAAAAGTGGTACATGTTTTACTCCTCACTCTCCTCCTGCCCTGCTTTCCTCACTCACCTTTCCGTGGCTATCGTTCTCCGTCCTGTTTTTTATTGCCTCGTTCCGCTTTCTGTTGCTTCCTCAACACTCGTCCACATCGTCAGGATGTACTTTAAGGGTTCTCGGGGGTGCTTTAGAGACGATTGTGAAGCCTTGTGGGCGCAATGTTTTCGAGCCTCTTGGGGCGTCTTAGGGGTCCCTTGGGGCCTCCTGGGGTGGCTTGGGGGCTCCTGGGAACATCGTGGGGCGGAAAGCTCGAATTGTTTGTTCGGACTCCCGCTCTTGGGCCTCTTTGGGGGTGATCTTTGGGCTCTCTTGGGCGTGTCTTGGGCCGTTTTGGGGCTCTCCTGGGCTCTCTTAGGGCGCTCTTGGGGGCCTCTTGAGCTGCCTTTGGGCGGTCTTGGGGCCCCCTTGGGCCATCTTCAACGCCGAAAAGACAAAAGAGTCGTCTATGCGTAAAATGCACATGTTCCAAAAGAGATGAACCATTTTGGCGTTTCGGGGCGCTCTTGGGAGTGCCGCTGGAGGCTTCTTGGGGCGTCTTGCTGGGTCTCTTGGGACGTCTTGGGACCATCTTGGGTGTTTTCCAGCTGTTCTTCGGCGATTCGCATGCCTCTTGGGCTATCGTGGGGGTTTTTGGAGGCCTCCTGGCCCGTCTTGGAGGGGCCGAGGATCCCCGATACGGGGCTAAGGTCGTATGCAGCGTCCTGTCCAACTGCCACGTGTCGTCCTCCTTCTAGCTTCACCGCCCGTCCCTCCTTCCCGCGCTCATTCGTCGTCGTCCTTCTATGAAGAAGGTGATTTGCGAAAGTATGCTGTGACCTCTTCGGACATATGCAGGGCTCCTGGGAGCCTTTTGTGTGCGTTTTGGGGGCGTCTTGAGGGCGCCTTGGGGAAGCCTCTGGTGCGGGCCCTGGGGCCTCTTTGGAGGTCTCTTGGGGGCGTCTTGGGAGCCTCTTGGAGGCCTCTTGGGAGCCTCTTGGGGGCCTCTTGGGACCTCTTGGGGGCCTCTTGGGGGCCGCTTGAGCTCATGAGGGCCTCTTACGACTCTTGGGGGCGTCTTGGTGGTCTCTTGATGACGCATTTGGAGCATCTTGGGAGCCTCTTGGGGCCTCTTGAGGCCTCTTGAGCGCCTTATGTGGCTTCTTAGGGTCTCTTGAAGGCGTCTTGAAGGCCTCTTCAAGGCCTCTTGGGGCCCACCTTGAAACCTCGGAAGCGCATCTCAGGCGAAAAAGCTGGAGAGGCAACAAATATCGATTGTCCTTCGTTTTTGAAGGAACTTAGTTCCTCGGGCTCCTCCCCAGGGACGTTTTGTGAACTTTTTGTTGGGCGCTCTGGGGAACACATTCGACCGTCTTGTGAGCAACTTGGGCCGTATTGAAGCAATCTTGGGCCGTCTCAAGGGCCTCCTGGACTGTCCTGGGGGTTATTCCGGCTCTCTAAGTCCGTGTCCGAGCGTCTTTTGTTGCCGTCTCGGAGGGGCCCACAACCCCCGCCACCTGAATGGAGATCTGAAGTCTGCCCTTAAGGTCCACGGCCCATATGTATATGACATCGACCCTGGACCCTGGGTACATAGTATATATATATGTTTGTATATATATATATATATATATGTATGCGTGTATGTGTATGCATGTGTGCATGTATGCAGATACGTATGCATGTGCGTACGTATGCATGTATGTATGTATGCATCCGTGTATGTGGGTACGCATGTATGTCTGTATGTATGACAATTTGTACGTATGTGTATGTATGCGTATGCATGTATGCAGGTGTGCATGTACGCATGCACACAACTATACATGTGTATAAACATATGTACACATGTGTATGCGTGTATATGTGTATGCAAATGTATATGTGTCTATGTTTATGTTTATGTATATGTATAAACATATGCACATGCATATGCATTGCATATGCGTATACATACATATACATATATATATATATATATCTATATATGTAAATGTAAATGTATGTGTATGCATAGGTGTGTATGTATATGTATATGCCTATGCATTTGTATGTTTACAGGTGTAGGTATATGTGTATGTATGAATGTTTGCATGTATGTATGTGTACGTATGTAGGTAACTATGTATATATGTGTGCATGCATGCATGCAAGCATGCATATCTGCATGTTTGTTTGTATGTATATATGTGTGTTTGTATGTATGCTGATACATGTGTGTGTATGTATGCACGATTGACGGTCTGAGTATCTGTATGCACGCCTGTACGTTTACATACATATATACGTTTATACATGCATGTGTCTATGTATGTGTGTATTCATGCATGTATGTATACACGCATTATATATATATGTATGTATGTGTGTATGTATGCATAGTTGAACGTACATACGTGCGTATGTACGTATGTCCGTCTGTACGCATAGATTAACTTATGTTTACACATGTATGTACACATGCATGCATGTATGCATGCATGTATGCATGCATACATGCATACCTGTCTGCCTGTCTGTCAGTCTGTCTGTCTGTCTTCTGCCTGCCTGTCTGTCTGCCTGTCTGTGTATGTATATATACATACACACATACATATATATATATATACATATATATATATATATATATATAGCATCGCCTGGGCGTCCGATGTCCAAGGGCCTCATGTTAGCGGGCGAAGAACGATACAACATAAACTTTTCCGTCACCGGGGGCGCTGCCCCAAGGCGGCTGGAGAATTTGTACCTTGACGTGCCACCGTAAGGATATAAACTTTCCAGCCGCCCTGGGACAGATGCCCCCCGACAGCGAGACAATTTATTGTATACCGTTCTTCGCCCGTAGATCATGGAGCAACTGATGTGGACACCTGTGGGGCCTCCCAATGCCGGGTGGTGTCCTCGTCTACTGCATCCTGGGCCTGGAACCCAGGATGGCCCTGGGTAGACATGGTGTCTGCGGACTGGAGGAACAGGGGACCTGGGGAGGGCCCCGTCCTCCTCCTCCTCCTCCTCCTCCTCCTGAGGCTTGAGAACTGCGAGCTGGAGGGGGAAGGGGGGAGCACGCCAAAGACCCCATCCAGTCCGCCGTCGACCGCTGACCACGCGCAGACCTCCTCAATTCCAGTTGCGGCGGCGCACAGGGACAGAAACACACACACACACAAAGCCCGCCCCGCCCTCGCCCCACGACTCTCTCAGGGCGCGGCCTCGGACCTCGCGTGGGCCCGCTCCACCTCGAGGGGGGGCAGGCATTAACGCGGCCTCGTCCTTCCACCTCTGCCTCCTCGTCATTCCAACAAGCAACAACCATTGTTCCCCGTCGTTCCTCCTCCCCCTTCTCTCCCGTCCTCCTCCACCTGTCTCCATCTCTCCTCCTCCCTGCACCTCGCTACTTCAGGCCCGACATGCGAGTACAGGTCCATCCACAGACTGCTGCCCTGTCTCGCCAGCAGGCCAACGCAAGGCGATTCGGACATACAGCTCTCCGGCAAGACAATCGTGGCGGCGACATGGATGGGGGAACACCAAGGGAGCGGCGACAACGGCGACGACGGGCCCCCTCCCGCAATCGGCATTTAGGGTACGTAGCCTGGATGCTCGAACCGCACGCTGGCGCAGGCCACGAGAACTACGGTAGCCTACAAGTCCGCAGCCGCGGACCTCAGCAAATCGACCTCAGCCAGGCAGAAGAGCCCTTGGCTGACTACCAAGGTCTCCATGAGCAGTCGTGACAATTCGAGCAACAAGAGGTCAGTAAAACGAATCCTGCGAATCCCCACACAGTCTTAAAATTTTCGCAAGATAGCCGAAGCCGGCCACAGACGACCCGCAGACACCCAAGACTCCCAAAAGCCGCCCCCCCTCAAAAGCACCTAAGACCAAGGCCCTTGAAGGGGAGGCGGGAGGGAGTGGTGGGAAAGGGCTGAGCAGGAGAAACTCCTGGCGGCATCGCGAACCGTGCCTGCGCGAGCATCTTGCCCATCTTCTCGGTGATCCCGAACGGGTACTTCTTGAGAGCCTGGCGCCAACGCCGTCACGATCACAACGGACGCAATTACGGTCGGCTGTATCGATGAGAGGAGGCCAAGAAACGGCCAAAATACCTACTAAATTGTAACATATGGGATAGGAATACTCGCCGGACCTTCAACGACATCAATGTGCGACATACTGGAGGGGAAGTGCCCGCTTGTATAGCATTCGCAGCCGAATCCATCTGCGAGACTCATCACGCGAGAGGGTGCCTACGTGAAGTCATGTAATAAAACATCTCATATACTCGACAAAAAAGGGCTTCAATAATGTCCCAAGACGGCCCAAAATGGCCCCAAGACGGCCAAACAGGCCTCCAAGACAGCCCAAGATGGCCCGGGACTATTTCGAGCCCAGCCTCCTAAATCGATCCAAGACAGCCCACGAGACTTCCAAGAGGGCCTCAAAGCAGCCCAAGAGGGCCGCAAGACGGTCCGAAAAGGCCCAATAACCTTCCAAGACCGCTTCGCAAAGCCTTCCAGGAGGCCCCCAAGAGCTCCCGAGAAGCTCCCGAGAGCTCTGGACACTTCGACTTCAAGTCGGACTCTCCCAGGAGATCCCCAAAGGCCCCCAAGAGCTCCCGAAGAGGCGCCCAAGCGGCTCCACGAAGCCTCCAGCAAACTCCAAGAGACTCCCAAGCGGCTCCCAAGGCCTTCCAAGAAAGACTCCAAGGCCTCCCAAGAGGGTCACAACCACTCCCCCCCAGAAGCTCCCGAGTGCCCTCAGAAGAGACAACAAGAAGCATCCATGAGCTCTCCGAGATGCCCCAACTGATCCCCAACACCCCGTTTTCTTCTCCTCCAATACCACTCGGTCCTCCTCCTCGTTCTCCTCCTGCCCACGGCTCTCTGCACCAATCCTAACATTCCTGGTGTCGAGCATCCCTTCCGATGCCCCCGAGAACCCTCCGAAGAGACCCCACAAATGCCCCAAGAAGCCATCGAGAGGCCTCCTCCTCATCCTCATCCTCCCCTCTTCCTCCTCCTCCTGATCCTCCTCGCTCACCACGAGCACGCCAACATATATCAACACTGATACAATATGGGCCGGCGGAATGAGCAAAGCGATTCAATCCAACAACTCATGAGGCCTCACTCGCTCGTATCCTGGCGCTACCGAAACACTCCAAGGGTCGGCAGAATGCTGGCGACGAAGCCTGCAAGTAGCAGACTGCCCCGCTAAGCGTCGCGTAGTTCGACAACTTTGGACGGGGGCGGGAAAAGGACATCTCGCCCGACTGGAACCGCCGTCGTTCTCATCATCGCCACCCACGCTGCAGCACTTTGGATTGCCAACAGAATGGGCCCTGGCAGCGCCAAGATCGCGCGCACGACGCACTGAGGCAAGGTCACGATGTGTCTGCCTGTCGAGCTGCAATTCGGGAGGGGTGCAAATATTCTGACAAGCCGCCGCCGCACTGCAACGCAAGCCCACCTGACAACTATACGCACTTCTCCGGCTGCCTGCTTGCCACCTCGGCTTCAGACGGCTGCTCAAAGGGTGGCCCCACGCTGGCCTCTCAAAACAGACTGCTGGAACGCAACTTGCCCTTCGGCGTTGCGCGCGATCCTTCAACCAATGCGTGATGGGTGTTGCGTTGAAAAAAAAATCGACCGCCCTGGCATTCCTGTAGGCCTACCGCGGGATGTTCTCAGTCCGGAAGAATGTTCACATAACAATGGCACTGCTTTTTTCCGAAGATGAGAGCGATGTATTCAAACAGTGTAATATCGACCAAACTTGTTCTAAGAACATGTCGTGCAAACCGCAGGCCGTCCTTAAACACAGTCTCTGGTGGGCCCTATACGCAGGCAGGACGCTTCGCCACTGATGGGCGAACCAAAGGCTCTTCGAAGGCCACACGCAAGAGAGACCCTGGGTAAGAGTGAGTGACCTTTGGTGCGCGGCTTTTTGGGGGCCGCACGGGGACCAAACCTGGGCGCGCAAGCCGTTGCTCCTGCTTCGTTTTCCGCCATGAGGAGGCGGAGGCGGAGAAGGAGGAGGATGACGATGAGGAGGACGAGGAGGGGGAGGAGGGGGAGGAGCAGGAGGAGGAGGAGGAGGAGGAGGAGGAGGAGGAGGAAGAAGGAGAGGAGGAGGAGGAGGAGGAGGGAGGAGGAGGAGGAGGAGGAGGAGGAGGAGGGAGGAGGAGGAGGAGGAGGAGGAGGAGGAGGGAGGAGGGAGGAGGAGGAGGAGGAGAGGAGGAGGAGGAGGAGGAGGAGGAGGAGGAGGAGGAGGAGGAAGGAGAGGAGGAGCTCTGGCGAAAGGTCACTCTTACGTCTCGTCGATCTGTCCCGAAATGCCAGAGGGTGGCGGGGTGGACCGGCCTTGCCCCGCTTCAGGCAGTCCAGCGCCTCCCCGCGCCGCCCGCACTGGTCGAGGACGCGGCCGCACCTTCGCAGGATCGACTCGCGGCCTCCTCCTCCTCTCTCTCCTCCCCCTCCTAGCCTCCTCCTCCCCTCCCCTCCTCCTCCTCCTCCTCCTCCTCCTCCTCCCCTCCTCGTCCTCGTCCTCCTCCTCCTCCTCCTCCTCCTCCTCCAACCGATACCGGAAGTCTGGTTCTTAGCTTTCCTCCACGTGCTGTTTGAAAGGCCTCCTGGACTAGATGGGGTCCGAGCGTATGGGGTCGGATGACTCCGCCGCATCGCCGATGCATCGGTGACGTCAATGATGCCTTGGCGCTGTCGGCGTGAGGAACATCGGGCTCCGCATCGAGCCGCATCGGCGATACATCAGCGATGCGGCGGGATCCCCCGACCCCACCTACTCCAATCTGACAAAGGATGCCTAGACTTGCAGCGTCGAAAACCCGGACGGCAGCGTAGCCCCGAGCGCGTGAAAGGCCTGTGGAGGACGCTTGTAAGGACGCTCGAACGCATGCCTGGGGAGCTTGCAAGCTTGAGAACTGTTGCGTCCAGAACCCGGATAGCAGCGAAGTCAAAAGCGCGTGATGAAATACCTGTGGGAGACGCTTGCAAGGAAGCTGGGAAGCATGCCTGGGGAGCTTGCAAGCTAGAGAAAGGAGCTTCGCAGGGGCTCCCAAGGAGTTTCGAAGGAGCTGCGGAAGGGCTTCATGCACGCGTGTTGGGAACGAGTAGGAAAACAATTTCAAACATCGGGAGCTGCAAAGAGGGGGGTGTCCAAGAGGGGGGGGGTCCAAATCATGACCGGCGGCATGTGCGCGGCCCAGCGGGGGGGCCAGGGACGTAATGAAATAAGAGCCGCTACAAAATCTGGGGAAATATCATGACCCCCGCCATGATATCCACCCCCCTAGTCATCACCCCCCTCTTTTCCGCCCCCGAAAACAAGGCACTGCGGTGATGACTGACCGGGAGCCTTGGAGAGGAGCTGGCGTAGCCCTGCCTGCCGTACTCTTTCTCTAATAACCCTTTTAGCTCTCCAAGGAACTATCCGGGAACCTTCCGTCGCATCGTCCATCCATCCCACTGTGTCCAGATGCTGGCCAATGCCGCCACCTCCCGCCTGATACCAGCCTCTTCGCTCCACAGACCCCTGCCACCACTCACGTGTGTCTGCGCAGACGCAAGAATTCGAAATGAACAGGGATGGGGACGAGAGCGGGGATGAGGGTAACCGAATCGGATTAGCCCTGTGGGGTTAGTTTTAGGTCAGGCGTGTCCTCTTACAGGCGGATTTGGGAATCAGCATGAATAGATTCAAGCACATACTTGCTGCACGATACGAAGAGCACGAAACATCGTCACCATACTGTTTTTTGTTGTTCTTGAACCTCCCTCGTGTAGGGGGACGAGCCTGATGTAGGCGTAGTTGGGTCAGAGCGATTGGTCGTCCAACACCCTTCATTCCACCTCGGAGGAGGGCGGGCCCCGATCCGATACTAGCATCCAAGATGACTCCAAGAGCGTCTCAAATAGCCCAAGATGGTCTCCAAGAAAACACAAAATAGCCCACCAACATGGCGTCCGACATGCATCCAAGAGACACCAATGTAGCTCGATGCGGCCACGGAGCCTCCCAAGGACGCCCCCGAAGGCATCATCATGCATGAGCATGTGTGTTGTGTAACATGTTGTTCGGCTTCTCGCCTTTTCGCCTCCGATGGGCTTCTGAACTAACAGGATGGCATCAAGACCGCCCAAGAGAGCCCCCAATAACGGCCCAGGAGGGCTCCAAGACGACCCCCAGAGCGCCCAATAATGTCCTAAGAGGGCCCCAATCCATGCTTGGTCAGCCAACGCCCCAACACATTATGTGTATGAATGATGATGGCCTCTCGGGGACATCCCTGGAATGCGTTCGGGCCAAGATGCTTTCGAGATGCCTTCAGACGACTGAAGACGGCCTCTAAGCTGGCGCAATGTGGCCGGACTTGGGTCATTATAGAAGCCCTCACGCCGCCGAGACCTCGGAGCCTTCCACGAACACCCCCCGCCAGGCCAGACACATTCAAGCAAGCATGCTGTCATTGTGTGTTGGCGTCTCGCAAATTCGCTTCCGATGCGCTGCTGGAACATCAAGATGAATGCAATTTCACCCAATACAAGCACAAACTCCGTTAACGCCCACGACGCGAGGAACTGGAGTTGTACCCCAATTGCCGCTACGATGTGGAGTGCTCCTGGAAACATCGAACTCCCATGGAGAGGCGGGAAAAACTAGGGAACGCCATCGGGTGTCATCGGAAATATTGTCGGAATCGTGGGGAACGTCATTGGGTGAATAAGTGTCCCGCGTCGCCCCCATTGTTTACAAGGCATGGTTGAGCATGGTATGCGTCTCCATTCCGAGCTGGGAAGTGTGCACACCTATAGGTAGTGTATCAAGCGGTATGTCAAACTGTGACGTACGGACTGCGCACGCTGTGCCTCTCCAATGCGCTCTGGGAACCACCATGCTCGTGCATTGTGAACTCATCCGCGCCGCTGGGGGGGAATCACCTACCTGCCACCGTGCCGTCGCGAAGTACTGAGTGGAGCGCTCTCAAGTCCAGGCCCATGAAGCACCAAAAATCTACTATTGGATAACGTACGTACTCTCCAAGGGGCCCATGGACCCGATTCACTGACTTCCTGGTGCGGGAGGGGGGGGGGTGGACGTGGTCGCGTTCTCCTCGAGGCTTGTCGCAGGACGCTCAGGCCTGGGGGCCCCAAGACATGCCAAGAGGGTCCCAAAGATAACCTCAATACGCTCCAAGAGCCCCCCCCCCCCGAGACGGCCCCGGAGCGTTCCAACACGGCCCAAGACGGTCCGAAGACGGCCTGGCACGCCGATGTTGAGGGAAGCCGGCCCGCCGAGCGAGCCCCACGGCGGCCCCCCTCAAGGGCGCGCACCAGTACCAGCCGTGGGCCGCGAGGTACGTGGACCTGGCAGGCGGCGCTCGACACGCGGAGCCGAGTCGACTCCGCCGTCGCCCCGAGGGCGACCCAAAGGGGGGGGGGGCGGCAGGTGCGCCAAACGCGCTGGCCTCAAGGACGGGCCAGGCACCGCCCGAGGCAGGTGCGGGACGCAACGGCTCAAGGCGGCGTGGAGTGCAGCTCGGCACGGCGGAGACGTGGCAAGGGCCGCCTCGAGGGGTGGCGAGTGGGGGCGCCGAAGGCCCACGGTCGCGAGGTGCCGGTCGCCGTACCCAAGAATGGCGACCCCGCCGTGTGAATGGCCTAAACATGTGGCAAGCTCCAAAACAAGTTGGAGTGCAATCGCGCAGTCTGTCCGATCATCATCACTGGCCAGGGACGAACGAATAAGCTGAAGAACCAGGCACTGCTCCCCGCCCGGGCAGGACCGGGTGAGCTGAGACATTCACGTATACCCTGGCCAGGCCCAACATTCAGATACATGCATGTCAGTATTGTTTGCCTAGCCAAGGGGCACGCCCCCGTTCTTTGGCGGCTACCAGAAGTCCAGGCCCAAGGTACAATAGAAACCAAGTAAAGTCATACGTTTGTTGGACATCTCGAGTCCTTATATCAATAGCCCGCATTGCGCGAGAGCGAGGGGGTAGCGCAACCATTCTGTGCATGGACAGCCGGAATCTGTGCCAAGGCAGTGCAATGATGCTAGTTCGTTTGAAGCCCCTACAGGGAGGATATACCGAGTATGGAGTGGGCGTCCTGGAACCTACGCCAGACATCCCCTGACAGGCCCGAAAGGAATGCCTCGCCAGTTCCGCGCCCCTCTTCCTGACCCTGATTGCTCTGGCTTAGCGAACTGTTTTCGCGCCTGGCGCTTCGAAGAGCGCCATGCGCGACTGCCTGCGAGGGGAGGGAGCAGTGCGTAGTGAGCTCACGGCCGCGCCCTCGAGCCCGAGGGCGGACACATCCCTGCCCTCGACTTCCCCACCCCCGTTGACGCTGGCAGTTCAGGAAGGCAAGGGCAACCAAAACCCTGGCGCTGCGAAGGGACCCAGGAAGCGGCACACTGCAAGGTGCTGCTGGACACAATTTAACGCATTCTGGACGGAGTCAACTCGCGCCACGCCAACGCCAAAATGCAAACTCATCTCGACTGCACTTAAAATGGGCCCCGGTAGACGGGGTGGGAGGATCGCGCCGCATCGCCGGTGCATCGGCGACGTCGGCGATGCATCGGCGAGGAGAAAATCGGGCATCACATCGAGCCGAGTCGCCGATGCATCGGCGATTCGTTCGGCGCGACCCTCCGACCCCATCTGCTCGAGCCCCGTTTGGGAGGCCTGGATACGCCACCATCCAGGACCTCCTCGACTGCACTCAATCCGAGCAGGTCGAGTCTGAACAACGGCAACTCGGACTCGGTCCCTGGACCCCTCCCAGGGCCCAGACGCACCAATTTTCTCGGCGGTGGACAAACCTCCCTTTAGCAAACCTCCCCTTAGTGAAAACGGCCTGGGACCGAAACCGACGGACCCGGACCCGCAAAAATGACGGCCGCGACGCCCTCTCGCGAACCGAAACGGCCAATTCCTTAATCGACGTGTCAGGGTAGGAGGTCTGTCCACCCCCGATTTTCCGACCCGTGCCCAGCTGTGGCGATGAGGGCCCCCCCGAAGGCCAGCTGTCGTTGCCTCCACTCGCCTTCCTCGGACTTTCTCTTGCTCGGCAGTCGTTGCAGCTCACGGGCAGAAGTCCGGCCGAGACGGGACAGGCCCGGAACAACCAGACCTGCAGGGGCCCATGGGACACACACACACACACATAAATACACACAAACATAACCGTATTCCCCATATTTTCCCATACTTTCTGGGTTTCTGTCGTCCCCCCCGCTTCCCACATTTTCCCGTATTTTCCTGGGAATCGTCGATTCGTTGTGTCTGTGTGTGTTTTCCCCTCCTGAAGACCGGCGGAAGAACGAACCACCCGTGGTGCCGGCAGGCGTGTTCCCCGCCGGGCGCGGGGCACGCAGTGGGCCGAGGAGCCCCGCGCGGAGCTCCGACGGTCTGCGCCGATTCTCGAAGCACGGAGCCGGCCGGTGGGCTCAGGCGGCTCAGCACTGGCCCCGGCCAGCAGAGACAGAGAACGTACCGATAATGTTGAAGGGGCCCAGGGACACACAAATAGATACGTAGCACCCCGCAATCGCGGATAAGAGTGAGGGGGCGGGCGCGGGCGACGCGGGCGTCGTCGAGTCGGCGGACCTCGTGGCCCCCACCTTCCCTGTCGATGGCGCCCTCCTCCTCCTCCTCCTCCTCCTCCTCCTCCTCCTCCTCTTCCTCGTCCTCGTCCTCGTCCTCATCGTCATCGTCATCGTCATCCTCCTCCTCCTCCACCTCGTCCTCCTCCTCCTCCTCTTCTTCCTCGTCCTCCCTCTCCCCCCCTCGTCCTTCCATCATCGTCCTCCCATTGTCGTCCTCCCCCTCATCGGCCTCCATCATCGTCCTCCCATTGTCGTCCATCATCATCCTCCTCCCCCTCCCCCTCCTCCTCCTTTCTCCCTCCTCGTCCTCCTCCTCGTCCTCCTCCTCCTCCTCCTCTTTCTCCACATTCTCCTTACATCCTCTCTTCTTCCGCGTCCTCCTCGTCCCCTGTTTACTCCTCCTGCCTCCCCCTCCTTTCCCAAAGATAACGGCAACGCAATCCTTTTTTTCCACTTTATGCTCCCCGACTTCTCTGATCAAGGCAACTCGCCAGGGCAAAGTTGCTGGACGGGCTGGTGTGGATGCGCGGGGCTTGAAGAGGTCGTTGCGGGCTCAGACGGCATGCAAAAATCCGCCGCCGCGCTTGTGCGGCATTGGTTTGTTCAGTGAACGTGGTTTGGGTCGCGGGTGGGTCGCGGGCTCTCCACCTCCACCTGGAAGGAATGCAAAAGCAGCCCGCCGCAGGCGCCGGAAAAATTGGTTTGTACACTGAACGTGGTTTGGGTCGCGGGTGGGCCGCGGGTTCTCCACCGGGAACGAATGCGAAAGATGCCCGCCGCAGGCGCCGAAAAATTTGTTTGTACCCTGAACGTGGTCGCGGGTGGGCCGCGGGCTCTCCACCTGAAACGAATGCAAAAGATGCCCGCCGCAGGCGCCGAAAAATGTGGTTTGTACCCTGAACGTGGTTTGGGTCGCGGGTTGGTCGCGAGTTGGTCGCGGGGTGGGTCGCGGGCTCTCCACCTGGAAGGAATGCAAAAAAAGCCCGCCGCAGGCGCCGAAAATGGTGGTTTGTACCTTGAACGTGGTTTGGGTCGAAGGTGGGTCGCGGGTGGGTCGCGGGGTGGGTCGCGGGTGGGTCGCGGGTGGGTCGCGGGTGGGTCGCGGGTGGGTCGCGGTGGTCGCGGGTCGCGGGTGGGTCGCGGGTGGGTCGCGGGGTGGGTCGCGGGTGGGTCGCGGGGTGGGTCGCGGGTGGGTCGCGGGTGGGTCGCGGGGTGGGTCGCGGGTGGGTCGCGGGGCGGATTGCGGTGGGACGACGCACACACACAACAACAACAAACAACAACAACAACCGACAACAACAAACAACAACAACAACAACAACAAACACAAACACACAACAACAACAACAACAAACACACAACAACACAACAACAAACAACAACAACAACACAACAACAACCAACAACAACAACAACAACAACAACCAACAACAACAACAACAACAACAACAACAACAACAACAACAACAACAACAACAACAACCACAACAACAACAACCACAACAACACCACCACCACCACCAACAACAACAACAACACCACCAACATTAACATTAACATTAACATTAACATTAACAACAACAACAACAACAACAACAACAACAACAACAACAACAACAACACGAATCCGCACCGCGGAATCCCATTACAGCCACGCACCCAGGGACAGTGAATGACCGTTCGGCCCCCTCACTCTGACACAGAAATAAAGTGATTCCCCATTTTCCTATATTTTCTGGGTTTTTGTCTCCCCCCCCACTTACCACATCTTCCCATATTTTCTGGGGAATCGACAATTAATTGTGTCTGTGTGTTTTTTCCTACTGAAATGTACGCGCCCAACCACGTACATGAAGACGGCCCACCAGTCCGCGAGCCGTGGTACGAACGGTCGCGCGATGCGTACTTCCGAAACCAGCGTGGATTCATGTACGTGTAGGTCCTCGTTTCCCTCTAGAAGTGGAGGCCTCCTGGATTGGGTCCGAGTAGATGGGGTCGGAGGATCGCGCCGCATCCCTTATATATGTGTATCGACGATGCATCGGCGATGCATTATCGGGTCGGGCGAAAGGGGGGGATAGCAAAAAGGGGGGGGTGAGACTCAGCTCACGTAGCTGATTTTCCCGGCGCCTCTCGGCGCCGGAGGCGACCATGCATCGAGGAAGGGGCCCCTCGGTGAGGCCGAAACCGGCTGCACGCAGTAGATTTCGTACCCCCCCCTTCCCCCCCCTCCTCTTTCGTCTCCCCCCCTTCCCCCACCCTCCCCCTTTCGTCTCCCCCCAAATTTCGTCTCCCCCCCGCCCCCTTCGGTGATCTTCTGACCCGGGTCAATCCAGACCCGGGTCAGCAGGAAACCAAAAACTGCAATGCAGGAAAAAAAACCGCAACGCAGGTCTTCGCAAACCCGGGTCAGCCAATACGAGCGGCCGCCTCGCGGCCACGAGCGGCTCGCTAACCCGGGTCAGCCAGAGGGGGTCTTCGCAGGATCCTGCAGGATCTGGTGCCCTGGCTGACCCCCGTTTGCATTGACCCCCGTCTCAAGGCTCCCGCCCCCTACCCCCCCCCCCTCTCGTCCGGGGCCCGACACCAGCGATGTCGGCGATGCCTCGGCGACGCGGGCGCGGAGAACCCCCGGCTCCACACCGCGAGCCCCAGCTCCTCGGAGGGGCCCAGGCTCCGTCGCTCCCGAAGGAGGAGCCGGCGGAGGAAGGGCGGCCCCCGTCGTCGCCACGGCCGGGCGGCCCGGATCGGCGGCGGACCGCTCGCCCGGGGGGGGGGGCGCGAGGGGGGGCGGGCCTCCGCTCGGCGGTGGACAGACCTCCCTTTCGTAAGCCTCGCTTCAATGAAACCGGCCTGGGACCGAAACCGACGGACCCGGGCCCGCAAAAACGAGGGCCGCGATGCCCTCTCGCGGACCTTAAAACGGCCAAGTCCTTCATCGACGTGTCGGGGTAGGAGGTCTGTCCACCCCCGATCCTCAGAGGGCTCGGAAGGCCTCCCGTCTTCTGGGAAGTTCCCTGAGCCTCCCCCGAGGACGCAGGAGACCCCTCCAAAGCGTGAGGGCTTCTGACAAGGCCTGCCTCCTCTCACTGCCCCCCAGGGCTGCCCGCCGACTGGAGGCCCCTTGAGTTTGGCAGGCATGGGTCAGTCGCCACCATGCAGATCACCCTGCACGCTCGGAGTGATCGAAACCACAGATTCGGTCCCCAGACCCCTTTCCGGGGTCCAGACGCACCAGCTCTCCGAGCTGCGTCCATCCGTGGCGACGCTGGGCGCCCCGAGGGCGAACGACTGCTGCCTCCACTGGCCCTGCTCAGAGTCTGGGAGGCCTGCACGAATCGCCGCCGTCGAAGCACAAGGCATTACACAGACATAGACTTTCCGAGCTCCGCGCAGATGTCTTGGCTTGGCGCTGGACTCCCCTCCCTGGCGCGCAAGAAGTGCCCCGAGGGCGGCGCCGGAGGCGCAGCCAGTGGGGCTCCAGCGCCGACCCGCGCGGACCTCAGAACTTTAACGCTTGCAGTCGGGGCGTTGACCTAAGGAACCCTAAATGAGGAACGAGGTCCCTTTTTTCCGTAAGTTAATCTTCGATTTCCTTTCGAAAATATAAAGGACAACCTGAGGCAAGCTGTGAAACACTTAAGGAACGCGGAGCCCCTCCCCAACGAAAAGGGTTCCTTCTTCAGGGCCCCGACTGTATGCCATGTTTTGCTACTCGACGCCATCGTCGATCACCCTCCGCGCTCGGAGTGATCGACGGCGACGCCGTGCCTCCACCCTCGCGCGCTCCCCGCCGGACCAGGCCGGCAGCAGGGAGCAAATCTGGCTCAGCTCGGGCACCACCTGCGGGGGCGCTGGCTGGCCAGCTGCGCGGAGAAGGGGGGGCAGGGAGAGGTGCTAGGACCTAGCTTCGCGGATGATGATGATGATGATGATGATGATGATGATGATGATGATGATGATGATGATGATGATGATGATGATGATGATGAGGATGAGGATGAGGAGGAGGAGGAGGAGGAGGAGGAGAAGGCGAAGGAAGAGGAGGAGGAGGAGGAGGAGGACCAGTGTAAATCCAAGACTTATCAACGATGCTGGAACAAACCCTCACTCCAAACTCCCTCTTCATAGGCCCCCTACAGCGGTTCATTTCCATTAAATTAACTGCATCGTTGGAAGACAACCGTTCGAAGACACTGAAACATGCCAAAGCATGGTTCTCGGGATTCTAACGCCACGGATCAGCCTGACTTTTGCGTCTTGGCGATCCTGAATCGTGCCATAATGCCACTCCTGGGACTCAGACACCGCGAATCCACGCAACTGTTGCGCGCTCATACCCCTAAATCCTTCCAACACACATATTCTGATACGCTGATCATGGGAATCCGTGAAACTCTTACAAATGACATAAACGAATGTGCACGGCACTGAGGGGATAACCACATTCTGAGAAAGGAACCACCCTCAATCCGTGAAACTCTTGTACATGTTTAAGACGAATATGTGCGCGGCGCTAAAGCGAGAGCCACATTTTCAAAACGACCCGCCTTAAATCCGTGAAACTTCTGCAACTTGTTCAAACGAATGTTCGCGGCGCAAGACCCACGTTTTGAAAACGACCCGCCCTCAATCCATGGAGCTCCTGCGAATGTTTAAACTGGATGCACGCGGCGCTAAGGCGAGATCCACACTTTGAAAACCACCCGCCCTCAATCAGTGAAGCTCTTGCAAAGGTTTAACACGAATGTGCGCGGCGCTAGGCCGAGAGCCACATATTGAAACCGATCCGCCCTCCATGTGTGAAACTGCTGCCGATGTTTAAGCTTCAGGGTCATACATGATGAGGAAGTCTCAGGCGAAACGCCCAGCCCGCCCCACAGGAAGATGGCCCCCCAACCTCCCAACTGGCTCCAAGAGGCCCCCAACAAAGCCCTACAGAGGGCCCCAGGAATCTCATCAGAGCTCCAAGAGGCCGCCACCTAGGCCGCCAACAGGCCCTGAAGATAGCCCCATGAGCTCCAAGAGGATCAGAAAATGCTCAAATGAGTCCCCCCACAGGCTCCTGAGAATCTCCAAAAACACTCCCCAGTTGTAAAAGGTCTTTAACCGAGCCTGGACAACATTACAAGCCGTCCCGCTGTCCTCGATATCCACCTCGTTTTCCTCCTTCCTCTCACCCTCGTCGTTCTCCAAAGTGTATCATTATATATCCTCCTTCTCCCTCATTAGATTATCTGTAAATCCCATGATGAAGCATTTGATCGACCATCCTCGACGTCACTCCGGGAGCATCTCGCTGCATGCGAGGCGCGCGACATATTTCAGTGCTCCCCCCCGAGAAGCTCAGGATAAGTGAGCCCCATGCGCGGAGTAGCGACTGTGCGGCGGTCCCTCCTCCGACGCTCCCGGACACGCGCGCGCGCGACGGCGTCCAAGAAACAGCCAGCAAGCGCTAAGGAAACTCTGACGAGGCTTCACGATGCCCACATGGCCTCACTTCCTCAGGGGTTTGGCGGGATGGCGTAAGCCTCTTGAGTTAAAGGCATTCTCACTGCTGACGATGATCGGTACCGGTCCTTTCTTATTTACCTGCAGTCCTTCACTCCTGTAACCCTCAACGGGACGAGAAAGAGAGGAGGGGGACAAACAGTGACGAGGAGTGATAGCGAGCCACACGCGGCCCCCGCAAGTCGCCACTTCGTTCTGCCACGCTCTCGTCGTGGGCTATGGAGCACATATGCCGCCCAATGCCGCCGGCTTCGCCTCCCCTCGCTTGCCCCCCGCGCGATGCTGGAGATCGGCGCCGCCCTCCCCTCTCTCCCGTTGGTCTTCCCTTCGCCCTCCTGCCTCTCGGGGCCAGGAACGGGGACGGCGCGGCCCCCTTCCGTTCGCCCCAGGCGCCGCCCCCTAGACCTCGACCCAGGCGCATCTGCCGCATGCCGGTCCCTCTGCCATCCCCTCCCTCCTTCCACCCTCCTCCCTCTCTCCCGCCCTCCCCCCCCTCTCTGACTACCTACCAGACCACCCCAACCCAACCCGAAGACCCGAATTTCGGGTGGGGGGGGTACGGGTTCCATATGTGTTTTCTCGATGATCCCCGACCCCCCCCAACTGGAAATGGAGGGCAAATCGAGACCTTCGGGTTGGGTTGGGGTGGTTTGGTGGGTGGTGACTCTCTCTCTCTCCCATCACGCATTCCCTTGTTCTCCCCAACCCTTCTCCTCTCCCCTCCCCTGGGACGCGCAGAGACATACCAGTACTGTATGTCCACCTTGGAGGCGGGCGTCCGACCCGAGCACATAGTATACCCATCTTGAAGTATGTCGTTTCTCCAGCGGCGTGGCCAGAAGGCGCCCGCCACGACGCATAGAACATCAGATTTCTCGGTGCGCGCGCCGCCCCTGGGGGGGGCGACGCACAAATAGTCGGAGGTTGGGGGGTGAGATCGCAGTGAAACGGAGGACCCCCCACCGGGAAATCAGTTTCGGTTTCGTGCTCGTGTTCGTGTCGTGCGTGCGAGGCGAAGCTGCGCGTGATCCTCCTGTAGCTAGGCCGAAGTAGGAGCGAAAGTCCGTTTCCCGTCCGCCGGTGGCCGGGGGGTGTCCCAGTTGGGCCGGGCGGTGTCCCGGGTGTCCCGGGCGTCCCGGCGCTGACGCATCCCTCCCCTTCCAACCTCCTCATCGCCCGCGGGGCGGTCGTATATAGGTAGAAGCATGTCGGGGGTGACGCCGATCCCCCCCCTCGATCCCTCCCCCCTCCTCCCCTCCTCCTCCTCCTCCTCCTCCTCCTCCTCCTCCTCCTCCTCCTCCTCAGGCCTCTCCGCTCCCGTGGCGCCGTCGAGCTCGCCTGGCCTTTGGGCTCCCCGGGGGGGGGCCCGGGGGGGGGCCCGCCCGCGGGAGGCGCCGGGGAGGGCCCGCCGCCTCCATGGCGCGGTCGAGGTCGCCGAGGTAGAAGAGGACGACGCACAGCACCACCTCTCCCCCGGGAGGGCGGGAGGACCGACCGGCCACAACCGGGGGAGCCGTGGTCCCTACCCCCCTGGGGGAACCCATCGCGTCGACAATCTCTCGAGAGGGGTGTCGAAAGCGACGGGTCCCCCAGGGGGGGTGAGGACCACAGCTCCCCCAGTTGTGGCTGGCCTGGAGGAGGAAGTGGGGAGCGCGAAGAAGAGCGGTCGAGGACGTCCAGAGGGCGGTGGGGGGGGGGAGACCGGGGGGGGGGCGCCCGGAGCCCAGGGGGGGGGGGTCGGGAGAGTCCCCACGGGGCGCGTCGCCCGTGAGGGGCAGGAGGAGGGAGCCGTGCTCGGAGTTTGTGGTTCGATTCTGCAGGCAGTCCCAAGGGAGACCCGGGGGGGGGGGCGAGAGAAGCAGGAAGACGAGGAGTCAGGGTGGGGTGTAGGAGCACGAGGAGCACGGGGAGGGCGAGCGAGATAGGGCGGGAGGAGCGGGGAGGAGGGCGGAAAGGGCAGACAGGAGCGGAAGGCTCCAGTGGGTTTCGCTGGGCTTTGGGCGACTGCGGGAGGCTCTGGGGAGCTCGAGCACGAGGAGGAGGGGGGAGGTGGAAGGCTGCGGGAGCAGGAGCAGGAACCGGTGGCGCTGCCAGCACCAGCCAGACCACAGGAACGAGAGGCCCTTCGCTGCTGCCGGTCGTGGGCGGCCTTGCCTATAGGGAGCGGAGCGGGCAGGAGGCGGGGGGAAGCTCTCGAGATCTCTGCCTCCCAGCTCGGCCCGGGGAGGGAGGGGCCCCAGGACACACAAGTAAATACACACAAATCACAAGATTCCCTAAATATTTTCCGCGTTTCTGTCTTCCCCCCCGCTTCCCACATTTTCCCAGATTTTCGGGGGAATCGAGGATGAATTGTGTCTGTGTGTTTCTTTTCCTCCTGAGAGTCGAGGGACCGAGATTTTCTGCAGACGCATCCCAAGAGCCGTGGTCGCCAGCAGCGACCTCCCGAGGAGAGGGGGGTGGGGCAGGCGGAGGGGCAAGAGCGAGCAGGGACGAGGAGGGCGCGGCAGGAAGCGGGGCGACGAGGATGGGCAGGAGGATGGAGAGATGAGGAGAATCGGCGGTGGACAGACCTCCCTTTAGTAAACCTCCACTCAGTGAACACGGCCCGGGACCGAAACCGACGGACCTGGACGCGCAAAAATGACGGCCGCGACGCCCTCTCGCGAACCGAAAACGGCCAATTCCTCAATCGACGTGTCAGGGTAATTAGGAGGTCTGTCCACCCCCGAGAGAAAGATCACCAAGGGGAGCTGGAAGGAACCTGAATGTGTCGGATCGAAACAACCTGAGAACCACCCACGCGACCGACGAGACTATGGTCGGACGATCTGCCGGCAATCATTCGGGCCTGCCTGCTACGGAAAGGACAAGACAACTTGCTCCTCCCCGCTCACCCCCACGGAGAGCCGGGACGCGAAAAGGGTGGATGCTGCTGGCGCTCCGGGGGGCTCATGGTGGCCAGAATCTCTCGCCGTTCGAGCAACGGTGAATACTTCCCCGCTCTCTGTTGCCCCCCTCTCTTGGTCTTCCCCTCTCCTCCTCATCTCCACCTCTCCCCATCCGTCGGGAAAGCCCCACCCGTCCTCGGGAGCCATCCTGTGGGGCCAGGCGCTCCCGACGCGATCCCGGGCCCCAGCCTGCGGGCACCGCACCGCCGCCGAGCGGCGCCTCGCTGGGCGCTGCCCGCCATCTCGCCGAAGACGGTTTGAGCTTTGAGGGCGACGCCGCCTGGCCAGGCCTCGAGAGGGCGCGTGCGCCGCGGCGGCGGCACCGGCTGCCCTCGAGGAACACAACATGGCACAAGCATGAACTTTCGAAGGTCCGCGCTGATTTCTTCGGTCGGCGTTGGACCGCCCCTCCTGGCGCGCGGAGCGAGCCAGGGGCGGTGCCAACGGCGCCGCCAAGGGGCGCCCAACACAGATCCGAGAAATCCGACCGGACCACCGAATCTCCCTCTCTCTCTTACTCACTCTCTCTCTCTCTATATGTATGTATCTGGTTGTGCCACTGTTGCGTCCTCGCTGACCGGGCGCACGGCGCGACGCAGCTCCGCAGCGTGCAGGTCGCCGTGCACGCAGGAAGACCACCGGGCGCGTGCGCTGCGCGGAGCCTGCCCCGTGGGCGGCAGGCGGCCTCGAGCGAGCCCGCCGCCCAGAGAGCAGAGGGCCCTGGGACACACAAAGAAACACACACACATTATCCCGCCAAAGCAACCTAACAGCGATGTGTAGGAGCATATCTGGAAGCATTCCCCTTCAGATTCAGATGAGAATCCAGTTGTAGAATCCCACCAGCCCTTTGGGCGTGAGTGGTTTAGCGAGTCCTCTCTGTTCTCAACCCCCCTTCTTCCCCTTCGGGGAGGGGTTTACCCCTCCCCCTACCCCCTCCCCCTGGGCCTGGAGAGGTCCCTCCGCGGGTGGCCGGCGGGGTCTTTTTCGACTCCTGGGAGGGCTAAAAAACGACACCCCTCACTAGGATTCTGGCCCCGACGGGGGGAGGCAGAAAAGTGCTCCCCTCTTCTTTGAAGCCAAAATCATTGATTTTACTACGGTTTTGGCCCCATTTTGGCCTTCTGAGGGGGCAGCGCTAATTAAAGCTCCCCTCTTCTTTGATCGATTTCCTCCAAGATGGCCCCAAGAAGCGCCCAGGAGGCACCAAGAGGCCCCAAGATGGCCCCAAGAGGCCCCCAGGAGGCCCCCAAGAGGATCCCAAACGGCCCAAAGAGCCCCCCCCGAGGCACCCAAGACGCCGAAAAGCCCATCAGGACGACCCTCTACTCGCCTGGGCGTCGTTTCTGGACGGGCAGGAGGGGCCCGAACGACTCACACCAGGACGAGGGGCCCGAACAACTCACACCACGAGAAGCCCGAACGAC
Source organism: Prorocentrum cordatum (assembly GCA_963575745.1). Taxonomy (NCBI): domain Eukaryota; class Dinophyceae; order Prorocentrales; family Prorocentraceae; genus Prorocentrum; species Prorocentrum cordatum. The sequence goes on along the minus strand of CAUYUJ010014737.1, from coordinate 288,292 downwards.
TCACACCAGGACGAAGAGCCCGAACGACTCACACCACGAAGAGCCCGAACGACTCACACCAGGAAGAAGGGCCCGAACGACTCACACCAGGACGAGAAGCCCGAACGACTCAAACCACGAGGAGCGCTTTCTCTCCCTCCTCCTCCGCCTCGTCCTTCTCCCGCTCCCACCACAAGGAGGATGTACAAGGAGGCGGGAGGAAGGAGGAACAGGGGAGATATGCGGGGGCAGGCGGAAACACGCCTGAAAAACACGACTGTCGGCATGCTTCGCTAGAATTGCTGTTTTGAGATGGGCTGGTGGGGATACGCGAAGCGTGAAGAATTCTGCTGTTCTCGCAGTCGTAGTCGCATTCGCGATGACAGTCGCAGTGGCAACGGCAGTCGCAGTCACAGCCTCAGCCTCAGCCTGCCTCAGCCTCAGCCTCAGCCTGCCTCAGCCTCAGCCTCAGCCTGCTTCAGTCTGCCTCAGCCTCAGCCTCAGTGCCTCAGCCTTCAGCCTCAGGCCTCAGCCTCAGCCTCAGCCTCAGCCTCAGCCTCAGCCTCAGCCTCAGCCTGCCTCAGCATCAGCCTGCCTCAGCCTCAGCCTCAGCCAGCCTCAGCCTCAGCCTCAGCCTGCTTCAGCCTCAGCCTCAGTCTCAGCCTTCAGCCTCGGCCTCAGCCTCAGCCTGCCTCAGCCTCAGCCTGCCTCAGCCTCAGCCTCAGCCTGCTTCAGCCTCAGCCTCAGTCTGCCTTCAGCCTCGGCCTCAGCCTCAGCCTGCCTCAGCCTCAGCCTGCATCAGCCTCAGCCTCAGCCTCAGCCTGCCTCAGCATCAGCCTGCCTCAGCCTCAGCCTCAGCCTGCCTCAGCCTCAGCCTGCCTCAGCCTCAGCCTCAGCCTGCTTCAGCCTCAGCCTCAGTCTGCCTTCAGCCTCGGCCTCAGCCTCAGCCTGCCTCAGCCTCAGCCTGCATCAGCCTCAGCCTCAGCCTCAGCCTGCCTCAGCATCAGCCTGCCTCAGCCTCAGCCTCAGCCTGCCAGCATTCAAAATGTGGCCCGGGAATGGAGTTCTGGGAACTCGAAGACACGAAGTGGCCTACAGTTGGCTCCGGGCATTCAAAATGTGGCCCGGGAATGGAGTTCTGGGAACTCGAAGAGCACGAAGTGGCCTACAGTTGGCTCCGGGCATTCAAAATGTGGCCCGGGAATGGAGTTCTGGGAACTCGAAGACACGAAGTGGCCTACAGTTGGCTCCGGGCATTGTGGCCCGGGAATGGAGTTCTGGGAACTCGAAGAGCACGAAGTGGCCTACAGTTGGCTCCGGGCATTCAGAATGTGGCCCGGGAATGGAGTTCTGGGACCTCGAAGACCACGAAGTGTGTAACTGTTTGCTTAAAACGACTTCCGCGGATTCTCCCCGGCACCCGTCCGGCATCTGCCCAGACCCCCCTGAGGAGTCAAAATGTTTTTTTTGAGACCATTAGAAGCCTATCAGTCTTCGCTGTTAGGTAATAAAAGGATTCCCTATATTTTTCCATATTTTCGGGGTCTTTGTCTTCCCCCCCACTTCCCATATTTTCCCATATTCTCTAGGGAATCGACGATTACTTGTGTCTGTGTGCTTTTTGTCCCTCCTGAACTGTCCGCGCAGGGGCGCGCCGAGGCCCAGCCAGAGGCAACGCGCGCGCCCGTGCGGGGCGAGCCGAGGCCCTGCCAGGAGGCACAAAGCGCGCCCGCGAAGGCGCCGACCTCGCCTCCTGGGCGGCCTTGATGGCCTGCGACGCTCCGTCTGGCTGCGCGGCCGATTCCAGCCTCCCCACGCGACGCCCGAAGGGGGCCCGAGGGGGGCCCGAAGGGGGCCCGAGGGGCCCGAAGGGGCCCGAAGGGGGCTCTCCGCGCCGAGGGGCTGCGGCAGGTGCCCGAGGCTCTGGCATTCACCGCAGCCTCTTGGGCGCGGGCTGCGTCGGCTTCTGAACCGAATTCTGCACCTCCTCCTCCTCCTCCTCCTCCTCCTCCTCCTCCTCCTCCTCTTCCTCCTCCTCGTCCTCGTCGTCCTCCTCCTCGTCCTCCTCCTCCTCCTCCTCCTCCTCGTCCTCCTCCTCGTCCTCCTTTATCTCCTCCTGCACCCGCGCGACCTGGATGCTGGCGCAAACTTCAACGCGCACCCATGCCCCCGAGTCAGTGTTGGTTGGCATCGCCAGCGGGGTGCAGGATTTCGGCCAGTCTGCAGATCGACACATCGCGGCGCAGCCCGCCAACATCGAATTGGTGGCGCGGGGTTGGTCACAAAAATTAGCAACAAGGTTCAGGATCTTGTCCATCCGCCGATCCTCCGCTGCCAAGCCCGCCTTCGCCGCCTGGGCGCGCTCCGCGCGCTCGTCCGCGCTGTCCAAAATCGCTGGCTCGGTGCCCTTCCGAATCCCTTCCGGTTAATGCTCCACAGCACCTGCCTCGTCCACAATCCGGCGACTCATTGGGGTTTCTCGGCGTGTGAGATGCTTCCCCCTCCCTCAACCCCTCCCCTGGGACCCCAGTCAGGTCGATTTGGAGGGGGGGTTCCCCCCCCAGGGACTAGCCGGACGCGCTGTGGGGGACACCTGCCCCAAAACGGGCCAAGAGGGCCCGAAGAGGGTCCCCAGAGTGTCCAAGAGGGGCACGAGTCGCCGAAAGATCGCGCCAAGACGCCCAAGATTGGCCCCAGACGGCCCCAATGCCCCCAAGACGTTCCAAGAAGTCGCCACGGGGCGTTCCAAGAGGCCTTCAGGAAGCAAACATCGTCCCATTCACCTTCGGAAAACCTGCATTTTTGGCACATTCGCCTCTTGTGCTCTCACGAGGGCCCACCCAGGTCGAAGCGGCCTTCAAGATCGACCCAAGACGGGCCAAGAGGCCCCCAAGAGGGCTCCAAGACGGCACACGAGGGCCCCAAGACGGCCCCAGAAGCTTCCAAAACGACCGAGGAGGCCCCGAGGACGGCCCCAAAGGGAAGCCTAGAGGGGGAGCCCGAACGGACATTTTGAGCTCCCGTGCCCAAGCTGCCCCAAAGAGGCCCCAAGAAGCTTCCAAGAGGCCCCCAGAGCGCGCCGAACAGGCTCCCCCCCCCCAAAGCCCCCTGACGCCGCCAGGAGGCCCCCCCAAAGCCCCCAGACGCCACCAGGAGGCTCCCAACAGGTGCAAAAACTGCCCACATGACGCTCCCGACGCGCCTCCCACGCGACCCCATCAGCCATCCGCACGGCGTCAAACCCGCAGCCCAGACCCAGGAGGCGCACCAGACCCCCAAAGGCCCACGCGAGGCCCCCACTGGCAGGCATCTGCTACACCCC
>CAUYUJ010014737.1:227491-277491 GCA_963575745.1 Prorocentrum cordatum | reverse complement strand
TTATGTTCGGCGATGACGGGCGTCATGGGCGGGGGGGGGGCGGGGGGGGGGTATGACGTGACGCCCCCCCCGCAATGTGGCTCCGGCACCACAGCCGCGCCCGCGCGCACGACGCGACGAGCGACGAGCGACGACGACGACGACGCGAGCAGCATGTAGGTGGCGATCTGCCCCAGTGCGCCTGTGTACATCACCACGCTCGCGTGCACCACAACGCGCGTGTACACCACAGCGCCTGCGTACACTGCAACAACCGTGTGAAACGCAGCGCCTGTGTACACAACGGTACTTGCGTACACTACAGCGCCGGTGTACATGTGCACACCGCAGCAACCATGTGCAACACAACGCCTGTGTACACCACAAAGCTTGTGTGCACCGTAGCGCCTGTGCGCGCCACAGCGCCTGTCCACACCACAACATCCGCGTGCAACGCAGCGCTGATGTACACAACAGTACCTGCGTGCATAGAACAAGTAAAAGGATCATGTATGTGAGGATCTGCTGCGGACACCTCAACGCCACGCCAAGAAAGTGATGATAATCGAATGCGACGTTCTTCCGTCCTCCCTCCTCCTCGACCTCCACCTCCACCTCCTCTTCCTCCTCGTCCTCCTCCTCCTCCTCTTGCCCCCTGTCGTGCGGGTTGGCGCTGCAGCGCACGTGTGCATCTCAGCGTGCACTGCATTAATGGTCTATTGAATCGGTCCACTTGGTTCTCGGACGGCCAATTTAGCTGGAGCATCCTGGACGCAAATGGAGGAGTTACGGTGGCGCGGGCGGGATCGGGAGGACTCGTAGATTCCAGCGGCGCTCCTTTGTCCATACGGATTCCTTTCTATTGAATTTTGTGGAATCCACAAGCGCTCCATTTTGTCATAAGGATTCCTTCTAACATTCTATATGCAACAATGGTGCTGTGTTGCACACGGTTGCTGTGTTTCACACAGGCGCCGTGATGTACACGGGCACTACAATGCACGCAGGCGTTGTGGTGTACACTGGTGCTGTGTTGCACACGGCTGATGTGGTGTACGCAGGCGCTGTGGTGTACACAAGAGCTGTTGTGCCCGCAAGCACGGTGGCACAAACTGACGCTGTGTTGCACACGGCTGCTGTGGTGTACACAGCGGTGTGGTGTACACAGGCGCTGTGGTGCACGCAGGCACTACGGTGTACACAGGCGTTGTGGTGCAGATCGCCACCTACATGCTGTACCCGTCCGCCGCCATTCCTAGGCATTGCCAGACGCCGCCGGCGCGAAACGTGACGTCATCGACCCCCTCCACCCCCCCTCAAATGATTGCCGTCATCGGCCCTGAATACAAAACAGGCTACAGCCGCGTCCGCGCGCACGACGACGATGAGCGACGAGCGACGAGCGACGAGGACGCCGACTGAGGACCAGACTCCTGTACGGATTCCTACGCGGACACCTGCGCGGATCCCAATGCGCACGGCGGCAGTGCCCGGAGCGCACTGGGAGGGGAGCGTTACGTCATAGGGGGGGGGGAGCGGGGACCATGACGCCCGTCATGCCCCAAGCAATAAAGAAACGGCTCCAGGTGAGCGTTTTCTATTCGGCGTTTCATCATTGGGCGGAAGGGGGGTGGAGGGGTCTGGCTCCGGACCTCTGCTTAATGCGACTGTTTGCAACAGTGCGTCCTATGGGGGAGGGATTCCACCTGCTCGAAACAGGCGCCAGAAACAGCCAAGATCTACTCCATGGGGGGAGAGGGTGGGGTGCCAGGGCCCGCGCCGATCGGCAAAACAAGGAGTACAACAACGATCACGTGGTGCATGCCAGTTCTTCCGTGCTTTCTATTACTCCTGCGTCGCAGTTGCACAGCTCCCATGTGCCTGTCTGTGACTGCGGTCATCGTCGTGCATCACGCGGGACTGGCGGATTTCAAGTGCCAGGAGCACGTGCAAATCTAGATGAACACACCGATGCGCCGCTCACGCCCTTTGCCAGGACGCGAAGGAGATGCTTGGGCCGACTGGCAACCAGAGTGCAAGTCCGATCGCGTCCCAAGAGGCCAAAATCATTGATTTGTCTTAGGTTTTTGAAGGATGTTGGCGTTGTCGCCATTTCGGATTCCCGACGCTCGCAGACGGCCCCAGAGGCCCGCAAGACAGCCCCAAAACGACCAAAGAGGCCCCCAAGAGGTCCCCCAAACTGCCCAAGAGAGCACCAAGAGAGGCCCACAAGCGCCCAAAACGCTCCAAGACGGCCCCAAAAGGGGCCTTAAAGAAAGAGTACAAGCCGAGCATCCGAGATTTCCGCCTCAAGAAGCCCTCAGGAGGCCACCAAGAGGCGCCCAGGAGCCCCCAAGAGGTCCAACATAGGCTCCAAGAGGCCCCCACGAGGCCCCAAGAGGCCCCCAAGAGGCCCCCAAGAGGCCCCACGAGGCCCTCAAACGGTCCCCAAGAGGCACACTGCCTCCAAGAGGCTCCCGAGACGCCTCCCACGAGATCCCAACGAACATCCAATAAGCTTCATACCCCCAACCCAAGCACGGTGGCGCGATGGGCCGAAAGCAATACATCCGCCGCCCCCTGTCGATTTAGCGCAGGGGTGCCTGGCGTGCTGGACCCTTCGGTTTTGGTTTTGGCTCTTTTTCCAGAAAGAACCCCCCCTGGGGCTTCGGCCCGTCCCGCCGGCCACCCGAAAGGACCTCAAGGAACACAATTCCAATTTTGTCCGCTCAAGATGGTCCAAGACGGCCTCCAAGATGGCCTCCAAGTCCGCCCAAGATGGTCCAAGACGGCCTCTAAGACGGCCCAAGAGAGTCCAAGATACCTCCACGTGAGGCCTCGAAGAGGTCCTCAAGGAGGGCCCGAAGAGGCCAGAATCATTGATTTCCCGAAGGCTTTTGAAGGATTTTGACATTTGCTTCTTCTCGGCCTTCCGACGGCTCACGACGGCCCAAGAGGCCCCCAAGATCGCCCACGAGGCCTCCAAGATGGCCCGAGACGGCCCAAGAGGCCCCCAAGACGGCCCCAGGAGGGCCCCAAGATGGGCCAAGAGGCCTCCACGACGCCCAAGATGGCCTCTAAGACGGCCCTGGAGCACCCCAAGAAGGCCCCAAGTCGACCCAGAGAGGCCCCCCAAACGGCTTCCGACGGCGTCAGACGGGCCAGGAGCCCACCAAGATGGCCGAAGTTGGCTCTGGGCTAGCCCAAGACGGCCCAAGAGGCCTCCAAGAGGGCCTCCAGGACGACCAGAAGAGGCCAAAAACATATATTTTCTTTAGGTTCTTGAAGGATTGTTGCATTTGCTTCTTTTCGGCCTTCCGACGGCCCGAGACGGCCCAAGAGCTCCCAAAGATCGCCCCAAGAGCGCCCAAGAGGCCTCCAAGATGGCCCCAGAACGGCCCACGAGGACCCCAAGAGGCCCCCAAGACGGCCCAAGAGGCCTTGAAGACGCCCAAGATGGCCTCCAAGACGGCCCTGGAGCATTCCAAGAGGGCCCCAAGTCGGCCCAGAGAGGCCCCCCTAAACGGCTTCCGACGGCATCAGACGGGCCAGGAGCCCACCAAGACGGCCGAAGATGGCCCTAAGATGGCCCAAGACGGCCCAAGGGGACTCCAAGACGACCCTGGAGCACGCCAAGAAAACTCCAAGTCGGCCCAGCCTCCCCCACCGTGTTCCCCGAACGCTTTCAAAACCGATTCGGGGAACACATGGTCCGATAGCTTGGCAGGCCTCTGGCCATAACGTTCGGCAACATGGCGTTTACAACAAGGCAAGAGGCGGCGGTGATCCGCCGCCCCCTGTTGACGTGCCACAGGGGTGCCCGGCGTGCTAGACCCTTTCGGTTCTGGTTTTGGTTCTTTTCCAAAGAACTCCCCCTGGAGCTTCGGCCCGTCCCGCCGGCCACCCGAAAAGGGATCTCAAACCAGAAAAAATCCCCCAAGACGGCTCAAGATGGCCTCCAAGATGGCCACGTTGGCCCACTATGGCCTCCAAGATGGCCTCTAAGTCCGCCCAAGATGGTCCAAGACGGCCTCTAAGACGGCCCAAGAGAGTCCAAGATACCTCCACGTTCGTCCAACAAACCTCCAAGACGGCCCAACACGACCCAAGAGGTCTCCAAGGTCCTCAAGGAGGGCCCGAAGAGGCCAAAATCATTGATTTTCCTTAGGTTGTTGAAGGATGTTGGCATTGGCTTCTGTTCTGCCTTCCGACGGCTCAAGACGGCCCAGGAGGCCCCCAAGATCGCCCACGAGGCCTCCAAGATGGCCCAAGACGGCCCCAAGAGGCCCCCAAGATCGCCCACGAGGCCTCCAAGATGGCCCCAAGAGGGCCCCAAGACGGCCCACGAGGCCTCCAAGACGCCCAAGATGGCCTTCAAGGCGGCTAAGATGGCCCCAAGATGCCTCCAACACGGCCCAAGATGCACCCAAAACGGCTTGAGACGTCCTCCACATGGCCGAAGACGGCCCAAAAGGCCCCCAAGAGGCCCCCAAGAGGCCTCCAAGACGGCCCAAGAGGCCTCCAAGAGGTCCTCCAGGAGGGCCCGAAGAGGCCAAAATCATTGATTTTCCTTAGGTGTTTGAAGGATTTTGACACTTACTTCTTTTCGGCAATCCGACTGCTCAAGACGGCGCAAGAGGCCCCAAAGATCACCTTAGAGGCCTCCAAGATGACTCCATGACGGCCCAAAAGGCCCCCAAGACGGCCCCAAGAGGGCCCACGAGGCCTCCAAGACAGCCAAAATGGCCTCCAAGACGGCTAAGATGGCCCCACGATGCCGCCAAGACGGCCCAAGATGCAGCCAAGGCGGCCTAAGATGGCCTCAAGATGGCCCAAGACGGCCCAAGTGGCCCCCAAGAGGCCTCAGGAGGCCCAAATCATTGATTTTCCGAAGGTTTTTGACAGATGTTGGCATTTGTTTTGCTTCTTATCGGCATTCCGACGGCTGAAGGCGCGCCCAAGAGGCCTCCAAGATCGGCCCGAAAGGTTCCCAAGACGGCCCCAGGAAGGCCCCAAAACGGCCCAAGAGGCCTCCAAGACGCCCAGGATGGCCTCTAAGAACCCTGATATGCCCCAAGAGGGCACCAAAACGACCCAGACAGGCCGCCAAGACGGCTTCCGACGCCGTCAGACAAGCCAGGAACGCCTCAGACGGCCACAGAGGCCCCCAAGAAGTCCCCAAAGGCCTCAAAAAACTCTCCAAGAGGCCCCCAGGAAGCTCCCAGGAGGCCCCAAGAGCGCTCCAAGAGGGGCCCAAGAGGCCTCCTCCTCCTCCTTCTCCTCCTCCTCTTCCTCCTCCTCCTCCTCTTCCTCCTCTTTTTTCCTCATCCTCCCCCTCCTCCTCTTCTTGCTCCCCCATGCGTTCCCCGACGTCTTTCCAAACCGACTCTGGGAACAACTGGCCCGATAGCTTGGCCAAGCTCTGGCCCAGCCGTCTGCCACAGAGGCGCTTCCAAAGGGGCAGGGGGCGGCGGTGATTCGCGGGAGGCGTCTTCGATATAAATATGTATATGTACTTATTTATGCTTATGGATATATATATATATATATATATATATATATAGATGCATATCTATGTCTATATCTGTGTGTACTTTCAAAGCTCCGCGCGGTGCGGATTTCTCGGATCGGCGCTGGAACCCTCTGGCGCAGCCTCTGGCGCCGCCCCTGGCGCACTCTGCGCGCCAAAGAAGCGGGTCCAGCGCCGATCCAAGGAATCCGCGCGAGCCTCCGAAAGCTGATGTCTATGCAATGGTTTGCTCATCGACGTGCCCGAACAGCCTCCAGCATGTCGGTCGGCACCTTGGGAAACTGCCGGAAGAAATACATCACCTCGAAGGCGAAGAGAGACCTCCCGCGAGCGCGGTGTCTCAGGAATATCTCCAAGACCTGCGGGGAGTGCGGGCGGAGGCCTCCCAGATGGGGTCCGAATGGATGGGATCGGAGTCCGAGGATCGCGACGCATCGCTGGGGTGCATCGGCGACGCGGGCCTGGAGAAAATCGGGCTCGGCATCGAGCCGCATCCGGGATGCATCGCCGATGCTCGGCGGTGGACAAACCTCCCTTTAGTAAACCTCCCTTCAATGAAAACGGCCTGGAGCCGAAACCGACGGACCTGGACCCGCAAAAATGACGGCCGCGACGCCCTCCCGCGAACCGAAAACGGCCGATTCACTCATCGACGTGTCAGGGCAGGAGGTCTGTCCAACTCCGACGATGCATCGGCGATGCGGCGCGATGCTCCGGCCCCATCTGCGCCGGGAGGCCCAGGGCGGGGCGCCGCGTGCGCGCGGGCGGCGCCAGAGCTGCGCGCGTGGCGGGGAGGAGCCCGCCCTCCTGGCCTCCGACGGGCGGGCGCCACCCCGACTGGGGCCCCACGCACACACGCACGCACGCGCACGGGCACGCGCACGCGCACCCACACACCCAGACCCAGACCCAGACCCAGACCCAGACCTACCCACACACCCGCCCACACAGACAAACGGACACACATCTACTGTGGCGACGCCGCGGTGGGAATATGTTCGCAGACGGGAGCGGACGCATCATATACCCCGGCCACGAATACAGTCGGCCCGCATCATAAGGATGTGCGATAAGGATGCAAGGGCCTTGGGCGACCATTTCGAAGCTTATCGAGCGGGGTGCGGCCGACGAAAGTGGCCAAGGATGGACCGAGGAGGCAAGGATGTAAGGGCATCCTTGGGAAAGTTGGTAATTACACCCAACCCGGCCACGCAGAAAAAGCAATTGAGGCGTCGCTGGGTTGGGATCACGTTTTGGACTCGGGCTGGCGTGGACGTGAAAGGATCAAGTACAGCCAGGGCCAATCAAGAGAATGCAAGAGAAGGACGCAACGCGTTTCGGTGTCCAAATCGCAACCGTTGGCCAGCGGCATTGGCTCAGGATTGGCAGAAAAGGCAAGAATATGCAAGGACCATTGTAGTAATGCACCTCGTCCGTATTGGGGCCTGGCCGCACGTCTGAACTATCATCCTGGCCGCTCTGGATACCGTTGCCTCAGACAGCGGGGCGGAAGGCGCATCAGAATGGCAGCGCACCGCCTGCCTGCACGGGCCTGGCGCGCAGAGCTGCTAGGCAACCGCAGGAGGCTGCGCCATCCTTTCGGGGAGACGGAAGACTGGGGTTCGGGAAACTCGGGTTGGCCTGACGGGGCCGCCAGGAAAATGACGAGGCCAAATCTGAAACTTGACGCGACCTCCTCGGGCTGAAGTGCTCCCCCAAGATGGCATGTGAATGCGGCTTCCTCTTCAAATCTGAAAGATACAAATCGCACGCTCCATTTCACGACGCAGCGCCGGGGGGGCATTGAGCCCGCCTTTGCGCGGGCGCGAGCGCAAAGAGTCTGAGATGATCCTGAGAGGCTCCGGAGAAGCTCCCAAGGGGCTCCTCCGATGCTTCTGAGAGGCTGCTGAGGACGGCGCTGATCGCACCTCATGTAGCCGAATCCCACCTCCGAATCTTGCCTGCGGCGGCCGCGCTCCTGCTCCGAATCTTGCCCATCGACGTCCCGAATGGGGCTCCGAATCGCGCCGCGTAAGGGCTCCGAATCATGCCCGTCGACGCCTCGGATGGTGCTCCGCACTGTTAAAAACAAGACCGAAGATAATTCACGCAACTTTCGCTAATGATTCGACCGATGTGAAGCTGCCATCTTTCGGGGCAGCTTTCGGTGGCCTCGTCCGGTGGCATCTCGGGGGGCAAGCCCAGCGCGCGCGGGTGGCCTGTGTACTTGGGGCCCCGCGGACCCCGCGTCCAGAGCCCTCGACTCAAGGGCGCAGATCTCCTTTGATTCTGGGGCCAGGGCCCACGGACTCCGCGGCGGGGCCCAGGCGAGTCGGGGCCCGACCATGTGCTGCGGCATCGCGAAGAGCGTCCAGCAACGCCAAAGAAACCGCGCGCAAAAACGACATCGAGCAAACAAATAAGCAACCCGGAACATAGCAAAATTCACAGACGTTTCGCTTGGGGTCCTGTTCAGCCCGAGACCTCCCGCTGCAGACATCCCACGAAAGCTGGACCGTCAAGATCCAGGGCGGGCTCGTCGAAAAGCGTCGGCAAACCCGAGGTCCGGCGTACTCGAGTCTTACGTTTCCCCGATCCTTGCGTCTAGATAAGTCGTACCACTCGGCCATCTGTAGGATATTCGCGTCGGCGCTCCTCGAGTTGCTCCACAGCGGGGTGAAGGCAGCAAAGGCTCTCGTCGGCGCTCGGCTCGCCTCGTCTAGTGCTACGGTGGCACAGCCCAGCCTATGACGAACGATGCTAGCCGGCCCAACGGGCCAGAGCGTGCTAAAATCTCTGGCAAGAGTGCAAGGATGTTTCTTGTTCGCGCGCGCGTGGCGGCCCCTTCGGCGGTGGACAAACCTCCCTTTAGTAAACTTCCCCTTAGTGAGAACGGCCTGGGGCCGAAACCGACGGACCTCTCGCGAACCGGAAACGGCCAATTCCTTAATCGTCGTGTCAGGGTAGGAGGTCTATCAACCTCCGACCCCTGCAGGGTCCCCGGACGAAATATACCTGGGCAAGGCCCTGGCAAGGTCGGGTTAGAGATGCCGGGACTCCTGGGCGCGGTCTCGGGCCCCCCTCGAGCGCCCCAGTGCGGCGACGAGAGGGTGGCACGCCCCACAGCCTCAGGCCAAGCGCGTTCTGAGACGGCCCACGTTGGCCCCAAGACGGCCCAAGAAGCGTCCAGGACGGTCCAGGAGGGTTCCAAGAGGACTTCGAGAGGCCCCGACAGCGCAGAGTTCATGGATTTCGCTTGCATTGCCGGGCGAGTTTGGCGCGCCCTCGGGTTGGCGACGACGCGTGATGATGCTGCTGGTCGCGATAAATGCTGTTGTTTCTTTTGGACGCCCGGAATGGGTACGGACAGAATGGGTACAGTGCCCAACAACAAATGTTGTCCCAAATCAACGGCGGCCGCTGTTGGGCAGGCGGCCGTATGTCTCGAATGGACACAAGCCGCGGTGGCGTGGACAACGAGTCCTGTTCAAAACGAACAGGATCCGCTGTTGGGCATTGTATCCATTCTTTCCGTACCCATTTCGGGCGTCCAGATTTGTCATCCCGCCCGGCGCGTTCCAAACGTGCGGGCTCGGCGCGATCGAGACACCGACGCCGGACACGGAGCACCGACGGGACACCGCCGCGCCATCGACGGAGCACCCTCGGCCACCGCACGCCGGGGCCCCTATAGCCACGGCGGCATCGTTCCTCGCGCACGCCTGCGCAGCTTGGCCCTGCCCGCGCGCGAGACGCGAGCACGACCCCGAAACCGATTTCCGGGTGGAGGGCTCTCCATTCCACTGCACTGCCATCTCACACCCTAACCTCCGATCCCAGGCTTCGTTGGGTTCTCGAGTGGGCCAGGAACTCGAGGTCCAACCCTGGGATATACGATGGGGGGGGCGTCCATCCTCGATAGGGGTGCATCCGAATAGCCCCCCCGGATTGTATTCCAGGGTTTCCCTCCTCTTCTGAGCAGCTCCATTTGTCGAAAAGCCGGGGGCTGTGATGGGCCGATTCTCTACCACCACCAACATGGGTAGGAAGAGGAGGATGAGCAGGAGCAGGAGGAGGAGGAGGAGGAGGACGAGGAGGAGGAGGGGGAGAAGGATGAGAAGGAGGTCTTCCCCATCCTCCTTTCCCCGTCCTACCTATGGCAGTGGTGGTGGGAAATTGGCCCACCAGGTTGGGGGGAGAAACATCGCCTGCGACCGAAGACGGGGAGCGGACCTGGGTGTTGACGGAGACACCTCTCGAGGAAGTAAGTCCTGGCCCAACCTGCGCAGAAACCCTGATATGTTTTCCTTTTTGGACCGAAGAGAACAGAAACAACAACGTCTGGCGCAGATCTAAACACGCCGCGCAGATCGAAGACATCCGCGCGGAGCCCAGGGGAGAACGCCTCGGCCCAGCCTGCACAAAAGCCCTGCCTTTTCTGTTTGGGTAGAGGGATCGAGGAGTGAAAGAAACCGCCTCCCTCCTCCCTCCTCCCTCCTTCCTCCTCTCTCCTCCCCCCTCCCTCCTCCCTCCTTCTCCTCGTCCTCCTCGTCCTCCTCCTCCTCTCCCTGCTCCTCCCTCCTTCCCTCCCTCCCTCCCTTCCTCCCTCCGTCCAGCGCAGATCTAGGAACGCCGCGCAGATCCAAGACGTCCGCGCGGAGCCCCGAACGTTTTGTTTATGCAGTTGTTTGTCCTCTCTGCCTGGGCCAGGGGCTTCGCAGACCGACCTTGGTGAAGTCCCCCTCCATGCGCAGCAGGCCGAAGCGCTCCTGCGCAGCCGCGGACTCCACGCTGAGGACCGCCGCCTGCGAAGGCGACGACAACGAACCAAACCCCCTACGATCGAAACGAGTACGGAAAGAGTGGGCACGAATGCCGATGGCAGTTCCTGCTAATTCTAGGTCGGGCGTGTCCCCCTGCAGGGGGATTTTGGACGACAAATAAAAATAGTCAAACCATGCCCCCCAATTGTCTACAAGTGCTCAAGAAGTAGTCCCCAGACTATTTTGTTTACTATTGTTGAGCATTCCTCCTGTGGAGGGACAGGCCCGACTTGATGCTAATTTTGAAGAGGACTCGCTGTCGGTGTCGCCGAGGACGCCGTCAACTCGAGACAGAAAGGCCGCATGCCCAGCAGCAGCCACCGTCGGCTCTGGACAACATCTGTCGTTGGGCATCGTGTCCATGTTTAGGGAGCCCACAAAGGACGTACGCGCCCAGCTGCGAGACCGGCCGCGTTATACGAACATTTGCGCAATGCGTATTCTCGAAACCAGCGTGGATTCATGTACGTGTACGTCCTCCTGTCGCTCCTGAATGTTTCCGTACCCGTGCCGGGCGTCCCAGAGACAGCAACTGATACGACGACGATGCTGGCGCACAAGCTCGATTCCACCTCCCCATTTTGGGGAGGAGGGGAAGAAGATCTGGCCGCGGGCGGCAGAGGAACAGACGGCACTACTCCGGCCCACAGGGCCAAAGGCGTGCTGGAATCTCTGGCGAGAGCCTCGCTGCGATGTTTTCTTGACCACTTGCCTGTACAAGGTTCCAAATCAATGAACGAGTAGTGAAGGGGGCCTGGGACACACAGTAAATACACACATAAAAGGATTCCCCATATTTTCGCATATTTTCTGGGTTTTCGTCCTCCCCCCCTCTTCCCATATTTTCGTGGGGATCGGCGATTCATTGTGTCTGTGTGCTTATTTCCCTCTCGAGAATAGGTGGACTGCAAAACCCAAAAATCGGTTGGGCGGCGCGGCCTCCCAATTGCCTCCCGTGGCCTCCCGCTGCTCTCCGTGGCCCTCCGCTGCCTCCCGTGGCCTCCCGCTGCCGCCCGTTGCCTTCCGTTGCCTGCCGTGGCCTCCCGTTGCTCTCCGTGGCCCACCGTTGCCGCCCGTTGCTTCCCGCTGCCTGCCGTGGCCTACCGCTGCCTCCCGTTGCCTCCCGTGGCCCCCCACTGCCGTCCCTGTCCCTGCAGCAGGAGCTCGGCCACAAGAGACCTTCCACAAAAAGCCCAACCCTGAGACCCCAGGGCGTCCGCTGATTTCTGGTGCGGGAGCGTCACGCTTCCCATAGCGAAACCATCGAGACCCAAGAAACCCAGGGCACCCTGGAGGCACGCAGGGTGTATCTTGGCATGGGTTTCCACTGCATCCCTATCCTTGTCCCCCTGCCCCTGTATCCCTCTACCCCGATCCATACCCGCCCCATTTGTGGGTCTTTCTCTCCATCTCCGACCCCTTTCTCAGGGACGTGGGGGGGGGGTCCGGGCCGCACACCTCCCAGAAGCCGACTTCTTGGTGAAGCATCTCAAGCGTGCAGCGCACCTCGGACCCGTTCCAGAGCACACGGTGGGCGCGACTACTGGAGGGCTCAGGCTCCGAGACCTACGAGAAGGCTCCCCTGGAAACCTGCGGACATCAGACAGAATATCAACTGCGCCTAAGGCCACCGCACTCCAACCATCCAAACACATCTTTGGTGTTGATGTCCTCTCACTCCTCCCCTGCTTCCTCACCCTCCCGCCCTCCCTCCCTCCCTCCACTTCCCCTCTCCTTTTCGACCATCGCTGCGTGTCGATCCCCGACGCGCGCCTCTTCGTCGCGGCCCAAGCTGAACGCCACCGCGGCCAACTGCGTGCCGACGATCGCCTTGTACGGGAAGAAATTCTTGTCGTCTGCCCGGCGAGGGAACAATCCTGCTCCATCTCCCTGTCGCACCACCAAATGTGTCGGAAGAACAGGCCGGGCGTTCCGCCTGAGAGTTCCTTACCATTTGCGATCCTGAAACTTGAGATGTCCAGAGCCTGAGCGCCAAATACACTCGCCTGGAACATTTCCGACACACATGGGAAGTGGTACCTTTTCGAAACGGGACTCTCGCCTCCACACCGCAAACACTCGCTTGACACAAGCGACACCTACACTGATGGAAACCGCTACCTTTCCAAGATGGGGCTCTCGCCCTGACGCCGCACGCATTCGTCTTGAAACCTTCCCACATTTACACAAAGTTGTAGGGCGATGTATGTTCAACAGTGGGATCTGGCTTGAGCATTCCTCACTCGTAACGATCACGGTCCATTGTACAAACATGGTCCTCTGGTTTGGTACTTCTTCATTTCAATCGCCAGAAGTGTGACCTCTGTGTTCTTCCCTTTTTGGCTACACGGATCGGGGCGGTTGCTGTTCTCTCGGGGAAAGCACTGGACGCCTTGTTGATCTTGAGCTCCGATCCTCTCGCACTCACTGCAGCTCGCCAGAAGGGTGCACGGCAACTCCTTTTCTCCCAATGGGGCTCCCGCCTGCCTGCATTGAAAGTCCACAGGGCGCTCGTCGCTCTAGGGGGCGCTCACTGCAGTGAGAAGGATAACTTGCAAGCAATCAGGAACGTGACTTGCGACGGGAGGGTGTATTGCAACGTCGCTGATGCATCATCCGCTTCCGTCCCCCCATCCTTGCCCGCCTCCTGTTCCTCCTTCTCCTCCTCCATCCCCCCTACTTGAGGGCAGACATCCCGGTCGGGCGCCCCCCCCACCCCGCAAGCTTGCCAAACTAGCTGAAACTTGCCTCGTCACGATCCGCGAAATCGCTGGCCTCTGGCAGTTCTTTTTGTTTGAGGATTATGCCATCGCGATAGCAACTAGAATTCGCACTCCTCCCCACAAAAAGCTACTTGCAGAATCAGGGCATTGGGGGTGAGTGAACACCAGGGAGGAAGCACGCTAAGTCCGACGAGCACGCAATCTGGTCAAACTTTTTCCTATGGGTTACGAGAAAAACTGGCCGCGATTTCGAAACGTACTTGTCCGGGCGTAGACTGTGTGTGGCTGGATCGCTCCTGTGGGCGTACAATTCCTTTTTCATCATGATGTGTCAGAGGTTCTTGCCACGTTGCCCGCGCCGTCACTCGCGAAACCAACACTGCGATCTATCTGGATGACGCGTGCGAGGGTCCAGTGGTTCTCCACACCCTGAAGGTAGGTAAAAGGTCAACCAAATTACGAAACAACGAAAGACCACACACGGCAATTCCGCACGAGATGGGAAATCTGTTCCCTGAGAGGGAGGGGCTAATAATGAGCAGGAGAGGGAGGTGAATGCGTGAAGGATACAAAGTGGGAAGATAAAGGCAGCATCGATGGTGGTATGGACCCTGGTGTCCTGAAGATGTCGCAGCGTCCCAGACGTAACGCAGCTCGTTGTACGCACTCCACCAGCTCATGGAGACGAAGTGAAACAGGCCGAGCTCGTAACGCAAGAATATTGCCTCCCTTACTCCCCTTCATCGGTGCAAACCTCTATGCTCGAGGCACGTGTGCCAATAGCCCCTCTCCCTCGGGAGTCAACACTAGCGCACATGCTTGCGAGCCTGCTACTTTTCCCACTCGTCTAGCTCGGTCATCCGGCGAATACCATGTCAATCATCAAACAACCTGCGCCACCAACAACTCAAAATGATTATGATCGGGGTAGTGCAGGGAAAATGCCAACGCGCATCAGTCACTTCTGAGCCGTGATTGAATACTAGGTAATCTAACTTCGCGCATCGCGCCCCGCCGATGGCGTACAACCGCCACGCCACGCCCCTGGAAGGAACATGCTGCCTCCGAGAGCCCCGCGGGCGCGGCGCTCGGGACCCGAGACCCAGCGTGTGCCGCCCGGAGGCCACCCCTACGGCATCCCTGGGAGGCAAGGCAATACTCCCTCTCCTCCGACCTTCCCACCCTCGCTCGCTCCTCCTCACTCTCGTCCTCGTCCTCCGCCCCGCTCCTCCTCGCTCCGTCGTCCTCGCTCCGCCATCCTCGCTCCTCCTCGTCCTCCTCCTCGCTCCGTCATCCTCCGCCTCGCTCCTCCTCGCTCTCGTCCTCCTCCTCCTCCTCCTCCTCCTCCTCCTCCTCGCACGCCGCTTATCCTCCTCCTCCTCCTCCTCCTCCTCCTCCTCCTCCTCCCACCGCTCCTCCCTCGCCCTGCCTCCCTGCGGGGCGAGGCGGTGCCGAAGCACGACCGGCCACGCCACGCCGTCGCAGCGCTGGCGCACGGGGTGGAGGCAAAGCGCTCTCAAGCTGTGGACGCGCAGCTTTGTAACGTCTGGCTCTAGTTCAGGAGAGCCCAGAATCGAATCGATAAGTCGGATTGGCAATCGAAATGAATCGGATCGGCGGAAATCGGCAGCCAAGTCGGGAACAGTCGAATCGGCGGACATGGCCAGGCAAGTGTGCCTCCAATGAGAAATCGGATCCCAAATCGGAATCCCAAGTCGAATCCAATCGATATCGGAAACCATCGAAGTCGAATCGAATCGGATCGGAAGAATCGAAACGAGCCCTGCTAGTTCATCGAGTACCGCTTCTCCGATCCCCATCCCCAGCGGCGTGGCCTGGGCCCCACTGGCCGATTTACCCCCCCTAGATGGGGATGGGGACATCGGCCGTCCCCTTCGCGCTTCGAGGGGTGCATCCCCAACTTGGTTGGTACTCTGGTGGGGGTCTCGAAGGGGATGATGATGGGGCCATGGGGGCCGGATAAACGAGACTGGCCGAGGCCGAGGAGTGACTTCTGCATTCGAGCCTCGGCGGCTCGAGGGCGCGACGGGTGCAGTCGGAAGCTCTGCCGCATGGGGAGCCCCGAGGATGCAACATAGCCCCTCTTGTGGCCCCAGCTGCGCCTGGACGCACACAGTCGCGGCGGCATCTGTCCCAACACGTGCCTATCGTGATGCTCATGGCTGACATGTTTTTCGGCGCTGGGCAGAAACAGACCTGATAGTCAATGCCACCCTTCTGACCCAGCGGCATCAGCAGAGTATGATTCCCCTGGGTGGGCGGACAAGGCGAGGATGCAAGGGTACCCCTCCCTTAGGTGCAGCTCGGCTGGAGCTCGCCCCGCGATCCAACCCGTCTGTGTGGTCCCTCCATCGGTCGCCTTGCTGCCGAGCTGCTCGCCACAACACCACAAGGCCGTCCGTGTCAGCTCTCCTGGGATCGGCGCTTCGAAATGCCGCTTGTCATCCCGCTCCTCGCTCCTCCACAAGTGCCACATCCTGCTTTGGCCACTGCTTGTCGCATCGCCTGCGTGCGTGCCCATCCCTCCCAAGTGAAAGCTTGTTATTTGTCGTTTCGACATTGGGTGGAAGGGGGGGGGGAGGGGGGCGTCTGGCTCCGGACCTCTGCTTAGTGCGACTGTTTGCGACAGTGCGTCCTATGGGGGAGGGACTCCACCCGCTCGAAACAAGCGCCAATCACAGCCAAGATCCACTCCCGGGGGGGTGCGAGGGCCCGCGCCGATCGGCAAAGTAATGAATAACAAAAACGCTCACCTCCACAAATGCCACATCCTGCTTTGGCCACTGCTTGTCGCATCGCCTGCGTGCCCATCCTTCCCAACCCGCCTCCCCACACAACTACTGTTTCGTCTCGCTACCTCATCCTCTCTCCATGCACTCCCCGACCCATCCGCTTCGCTTCGTGCTCCCTCCTCGGGTGCTCCTCCATGCTCCCTCCTGCGCCCAAGTCCTCCTGCATGGGAGAAGCAAGCAACTGCACACACAACAATTCTAGGAGATCCCCGCGACCCCCTTCCCTGGCGCGCGGAGCGTGCCAAGGGCGAAGCCGAACACGCCGCCAGCGGGACACCAGCGCACATCCTTAACAAAAACAGGCACAGACCTTAGAGAAATTGTGCGCATGCGTTGTTGTTCAAATGTGGAACTTCCTCCATGCCCCCTCCGCCCTCTACCCCTCCTCTGTCCGTCCCCCTCTTTTTCCCCAACATCCTGGCCGACGTACCTCCGCAACCGTTATGAGAAGCCTCCTCAAAGGGGTCCGAGTAGATGGGGTCAGAGAATTAAGCTGCATCGGCGATGCATCGGCGCCGATGCATCGTCGATGCATCGGCGACGTCGGCGGTGCATCGGCGACGCGGGGAAAATGCGGCTCCATCAGTCGCGGTTGTGTTAACGTTGTTCGTTTCCCCTGGTGGGGGCCTGGCCCAAATTCGCCGACCCACTGGGGTTCATTGAAATGTGAGATGCTTCCCTCTCCCCAAATCCCTGCCCCAGGAGCCCGGTCTGGTCGATTTGGAGGGGTGGGGGTCCCCTGGGGTGCGGCCGAACGCGTCCAGGGGGGACAGAGGGCCCAAAAACAGGGCAAGAGGGCCTCAAGCCACCAACAGATCGATGCAAAGCGCTCACGCTGGCCTCCAGACAACCCAAGAAGCCCCCAAAACGCTCCAAGAAGCTCCCAAGAGGCGTCCCAAGACGGTCTCCAAGAGCAACGAGTAGCTAGATTGCCTCGGAAAACGTGCATTATAACACAGTCGCCCTTTGTGCTTTCACAAAGTACAAGGCGGCCCAAGAAGCCTCCTAGATCGCCCCAAGCGGGTCCAAGAGGCCCCCAAGAGGGCTCCCAGACGACCCAGAGAGGGCCCCAAGACCGCTCAAGAAGCCCCCAAGACGGCCCAGGGGGACCCCAGGACGGCACCAAGAGGGGGCCCAAAGGGGGAACCCGAACGGACATGTCGAGCCTTCGATCCCAACATGCTCCCCGGCTGCCCCAAGAAACCCCCAACGAGCCACTGGGGAGCTCCGAGAGGACCCCAACAAACCGCTAAGAGGCTAAAAGCAGGCCCCCAAGACGAACAACAACTGCCTCCCAAACGCGCCCGAGACACGTCCCACCATTCGCTTGGCCTATTAATTTCAGTGTCAGCATTGATACTATTATTATCATCATTATTATTAATACTATTATTACTATTAGTACTATTATTATTATTATTATCATTATTATTATTATCATTATTATTATCATTCGTATCATTGTCATTATTGTTTTTCGCGATCGCGTCTGTGACCAGCCCCCTGTCTACCCCGACCGTCTCCCGCCCGTTCTCGCCAAGGGTAAGTAGGGTCTCCAGGCAGGCCCGCCCCTCAAACCGTCCAGCTGACCGCCCCACCGGTGGCATGCCCATCACGCAAGCCCCCAGCGTCGCTCCCCCCCGCACCCGGATCGCGACCGCTGCATGCGAGCGCACCCCGACAGCCTCCCGAAGCCCCCTGCACGCCCCCCCCGACTACAGTGAAGCCGTGCAGCAAGGCTGCGGGATAAGGATGCAAGGGCCCTGGAAGCCCACTTCGAGGCTTCTCGAGCGGGGCGCGGCCCACGAAAGGTGCCAAGGATGCACCGAGGAGGCCAGGACGCGAGGGTGCCCCTGGGAAGGGTGCCCATCCTTCTGAGGCGGGCTGACCCTACCTCGCAGACCACGCTCAGCAACACGGCGACGGGACCTAACCGTCCACCGGCCCAGGCCTGGCCCATCCTGGGCCCAGGACCGACGCGTGCACCCTCCCGGTTATCGGGAGCGGAGGGGGGTGTCCAGGAGGGGGGGGTGACCTCGCCCCATGGGCCAGGGAGGCAGACCTCGCCCCATGGGCCCATGCCAGGCCGGGCCTGCGGCATTGCACTGTGCACGGATCCCGCTGCCCTACGAAACATGGAAGCCGTTCGGAAGCGCGTCGAACACCTCTCAGACACCGATCGAGAACTGATCGGAAACCTCTCGGGTGCCTTTCCGACACTCTCCAGAAACCTCTCAACCTTCATTCAAAAACCCATCAGGAACCTGTTGGAAGCAGCTCAAAAAAACATGTCGGATACTTCTGCGCAACCCTCGAAAACCCATCAACAACCTATCGCAATCCTCTTGGAATATCATGGGACAACTCTCGAAAAACCTCTTGGATGCAGGCAGATGCCTCGCGGATGCATCTCGGAGCCCGCTCGGAGGCCTCTCGGAAGGACCCCCCCCGGAAACCTTCCATATATTCCATATCTCTCAAAACCCTCTATACCCCTCTGGGAATCCTTTCGGAAAAGTACTGGGACCTTTCAGAAACAAATTCGGCAACATCTTTCGGATGTCCCCAGAAGCCTCTCGGAAACCGATCGGAAACAGAACGCACATCATTAGCCTTCCGGGAACCTCTCAGAAACCTCTTGAAATCTACCGAGAGCCTCTCGTAAGCCTCTCGGATTGGTGCTTCGTGTTTAGTGTTCCGCGTGTGGTGTTTGGTAACCAGTCCGTGTTTGGTGATTGGTGCATGGCTTTTGGTGTTTGGCGCATGGCCCTCCATTAGCGAAAACGAGGGACAGTAGTCCAAAGTGCAAACCAGTTGGCTGGAAGTGGACACGCGTCTGGCTGCACCCCGCCCTCGACGAGGACGAAAAGCGGCAAGACGTCAAACTGTCGCAGGTCCGCACGGGCTTCCTCGGTCGGCGCTGGACCCCCCCTGCGCACGCCCCGTTTCTTGCGCGCGGAGCGCGCCGCAGGCGGCGCCAGAGAGGTGGGGCAAGGGAGTCCAGCGCCAACCCAAAAGAATCCGCGCGAGTCTCCGAAAGGTCAGGCCCGCGCAGGTCTTGAATTACTCTTCGACCCCCCCCTCCTCCTCCTCCTCCTCCTCCTCCTCCTCCTCCTTCTCTTCCCCCTCCTCCGCCTCCGCCTCCGCCTCCGCCTCCTCCTCCTCCTCCTCCTCCGCCTCCGCCTCCGCCTCTCCTCCTCCTCCTCCTCCTCCTCCTCGTCCTCGTCGTCGTCCTCCTCCTCCTCCTCCTCCGCCTCCTCCTCCTGCGAGCGCCGAATCTGGCGGGCGTGCCCGCCTGCTTGCTGTATGCACGTGTTCCGCCACGCCAGCATGGAGCCCGCCCAGTGCAGCAGGACATTCTCGGGCTGCAGGCCCAGCTTCGAGACCAGCAAATCGCCTCGGCGGGCGGCGAGGCTTCGGGACGCAGGAATCATTACCGGAAAAGGAGGAGGAAGGAGGAGGAGCAAAAGGAGTCACACACACACGCACGCACACGCACACGCACACGCACACGCACACGCACACGCACACGCACACGCATACACACATCCACACATCCACACATCCACACATCCACACATCCACACATCCACACATCCACACATCCACACATCCACACATCCACACATCCACACATCCACACATCCACACATCCACACATCCACACATCCACACATCCACACATCCACACATCCACATCCACACATCCACACATCCACACATCCACACATCCACACATCCACACATCCACACATCCACACATCCACACATCCACACATCCACACATCCACACATCCACACATCCACACATCCACACATCCACACACACACATACACACATACACACATACACACATACACACATACACACATACACACATACACACATACACACATACACACATACACACATACACACATACACACAGACACACAGACACACATACACACATACACACACACACACAGACACACAGACACACATACACACATACACACACAGACACACAGACACACACACACACATACACACACACACACACTTGTTGCGTCGCGGCCCTGCGCGCAGCGACAGGGCGGAGAAGGTCGAAATTCAGCAGACGCGCCCACGACTAATTACGCCCCGCCCGAGCCCTCAGAGACCGCTTCGGGTCCCGCAGCCGCCAGCAGCCATAAGCCATCCGGGCGTACGGTGGGAAGACGAGACTACGGTGCGGTGGAGGGTGCTACGAGCCATCCGGGGTTGGATGGCGGGGGGAGCGAGTAAGCAGCGTGGAACAACCAGGAAACCGGGACCGACCCATCAGTCCGAGAAGGGAAGGGGGCACAGGCCTACAGCGAGCAGGTGCCAAAGCCAGCCAAAGGCAGGCGGGGGGGCACAAAGGGAGGAGAGGCAAGGAGGAGTGGCAAGGGGGGCCGTGGCAGACCTGGCAGCGAAGGCGGCGACGAGCCGCAGAGTTCGCAGGCAGCCTTGCCGCGACAGCCGCGCACACGGATGCCTGTCGGCGGTGCCCCGTGGCACGCAGCCGCCCCCCAGTGCTACCGCGCGGGTTTCGTGCAGGCCGCACCGGGTGCCGCCGACGGCTCAGAGCCCCCCCCCCGTCCCTTTACCGAGGGGGGGGTTCGCGCAGAGGCCGCATTGGGGTGGGCTTCGACCTGGACCCTGCCCTCCCTCCGTGGGACGGGGAGGGGTGGGAGTGGGGGGTGGGGGTGGGGCGGGGGTGCGGGTGGAGTGGGAGGAGGAGGAGGAGGAGGTGGAGGAGGAGGAGGAGGAGGAGGAGGAGGAGGAGAAGGAGGAGGAGGAGGAGGACCAGGAGGAGGAGGAGGAGGAGGAGGAAGTGGCAGCGCTGTTGTCGACATTGCTGGGCACGTGGCAACAGGAGGCAGCTGCAACTCCCGGGTGGGCCACCTGCCCCGAATGACGTTCCGAGCCTCCTGGGAGAGGTCGACGGAACGGCCGCATACAGAAGAGCAGTGCCGCCTCGTTGCGGCACGTCCTGGGGGCGGTCACGCATCCGGGGGGAGGTTGGTGCATACCAGGGAGGTTCGTGCATACAGGAGGGGTTCTTGGTTACCGGGGGGGTTCGTGCCGGCTACCGGGGAGGTTCGTGCTTAAGTACCGGGGGTGTTTCGTGCCGGCTCGCACCGGCGGTGCCGCAGGCTCGAACCCCCCCGGATGGAGAGTTTGGAGGTCAGTTCGAGGCTCGTGCAGAAGCACGTCTCGGTGGACGTTTTCTTGTGATCCTCCTGTGCGACGGGGCTCCAGGGGCTGATTCAGTCGTACGACGACGCGAACGTCGTCTCGGATTCCGCATGGTATGTGCACTCTCTGACACTGCGTGGGGGTGGTGTGGATCAGCACAAGGGTCACGGGGTGTGTGCAAGCGAAGAGGGGATCAAAGAGCGGCGTGCACATGCTGCTGAAGTCATCGATGGAGGGCGACTCGCCGACACGGATGGTGAGGTAGTCCCTGCCGAAGGCCTCCCGAGCCGGACCGGCGGAATCGGCCGCCAAGGCAGTTGCCGCTGCCCGCGTGCGTTCACGCCGCAGCGTTGACGCAGTGGGCCTGGTCCGTGCGGTCGCTGCAGGGGCGGCAGCATGCGGGACCAGGGCGCGGCAGGCGGGGGAGGCGAGGAGGAGAGGTAGTACTGTGTGGTGCCGCGCCAGGGGCACGAAGCCAGCCCGACCGTGGAGATTTAGAGCGAGCCCCTGGAGGTGGGCACCTGGTGGCTACGCCCGCTCCACGAGGGAGCTCGAGCCCAGGCGAGAGAGAGAGAGAGAGAGAGAAGGAGGGATAAGAGAGAAAGAGAGAGAGAGAGACAGACAGACGGACAGACAGACAGAGTTATTGATAGAAAGAAAGGCAGAGAGGGAGGGAGAGAGAGGGGGAGAAAGAGAGAGAGAGAGACAAAAGAGAAAGAGAGAGAGAGAGAGAAAAAAAAAAAGGGGGAGAGAGAAGGAGAGGAAGAGGGGGAGGGAGGGAGGGAGGAAGGAAGAGAGGGAGAAAGAGTTGCAGAGAAAGAGGGGAGCATAGACAATCAACAAACACAAACATACCAGAAAGAGAAAGGGAGACGCAGCGCAAGTATGTCCACAACTGTATCCACATGCCTTGCAGTGGTTTCTCATTGATGTTTGGTCGCTGAAGAAGGCACGTGCGCTTAAATGTTTAGCCCCCCACCAGCGCCCACGCTCCAAGTTCATTCAGTCGCCATCATCGTATATCTCCTACTTATCAGATTTCACTCCTCCTGCTATACCTCCCTTGTCTTGCTACTCGCGTTCCTCTTACCCTTCCCTGTTTCCCCCTTGTTGTAAGAAAAACAGGATGAAAGCCTGTGGTGGAAGAGTTTCGTTGGCAATTGGTTCCTAAACGCTGCGCAGCATGTGTGTTTCTTTCTGGAGACTCTTCGCTTCGGTGTCGCAGTGGTTTGAAGGGTCGGGGGGGGATCCCCCAGAAGAGGAACTGGGGCCGTTTGCCCGATCCCTGTGTGCCACAGCATACACGCAGGCTGGTTCTCGGTCAGCTTCCGACGCGCCCGACATCCATGGCAGAACCGAGTCGTCCCACACAGGCCAGGGTGTTCCAGGAGGAGAAAAAACACACAGACACAATTAATCGTCGATTCCCCAGAAAATATGGGAAAATATTGGAAGTGGGGGGGGGAAGACAGAAACCCAGAAAATATGTGGAAATATGGTGAATATGTTTATTTGTGTGCATATGTTTGTGTGTCCTGAGGCCCCTTCAGTGTTGGCCTACTTGCCTCCCGCCGCCCCGCCGCTGCGGCCCGCGCCGTCCTCCCCCTCGGCCGGCTCCGAGTCCAGAGATGGCTTGAGGCAGGGCCAGGGCCACGGGAAGCGAGGAGCAGTGCCACCTCTTCTGCCCCTCCTCTCGGGTACCTCCTCCTCCTCCCTCCTCCTCCCTCCTCCCTCCTCCCTCCTCCCATCCTCCTCCTCCTCCTCCTCCTCCTCCTCCTCCCTTCCCCTCCTCCTCCTCCTCCTCCTCCCTCCCTCCCTCCCTCCCTCCCTCCCTCCCTCCCTCCCTCCTCCCTCCCTCCCTCCCTCCCTCCCTCCCCTCCCTCCCTCCTCCTCCTCCTCCTCCTCCTCCTCCTCCTCCTCCTCCTCCTCCTCCTCCTCTTCCTCCCTCCTCCCCTTCTCCGTCCTCCCCTTCTCTGGCCCCTCACTTCAGAGCTGGGGGGTGAGATCCCACGCCGCCTCTCACTCGCCGCAGGCGCCCCTCCGCCTGCCTGCAGCCATGACGGCCGGCGACGGCTACCAGGGCCACGGCATCGCCCCGCACTACGCCAAGGCCCTCGCCCCCCCTGCTTGCGCTTGGCATCGCTCGGACGTGTGCATGTTTTCCCGGCCAGAACCATCGAGGGCCATCCTGGACCATCGAGCCAACAAAAACACGCACGAAACCGAAAAATGCAAGGGACATGGACGTCCGAGCGACGGCAAGTGCGTGCAACGCCCAGCGACTCTTCTTTGGCCAACCCGTTCAGCCGCCTCGCCTGCCGCTCAATCGGTGTTGGAGTCGCGTGCCTTTCGGTTTCTCTGATACGATGTGTACATGTTCGTGACATAGCGCCGGTACTACTTACCGTACCATCGATCACCCAGATCGTTGTCATCGACGATTTGGTTCACTTGTGATCGATCGTGTATCCAATGTGGCTGCGTGTTCGTCAGGCACGATGTTGTGATTTTACTGGGCGCGCAAGGGCTAAGATCCGAGCTGTTATCAGATCACGTGGCCGAATCTGCATGTGGCCAGTTCTGAAAACAGCCATTCAACATGTTTGTAACCTGCCCCGTACTCACCAGGCTCCCTCCAAAGGTGCGCACAAAATTTGCAAGAATATGCAAACGTAGTCGGCCCCAACTGGGAAATCGGTTTCAGTTTCGATTCGTGTCGTGCGTGCGGGCGAGGCGAAGCTGCGCGAGTTCCTGCAGTTGCAGAGGCCACATGGAGCCCAAAAGGTCGCCCGCCCCCCCCGCCCCCCGCCCCAAGCCGGGCGCGGCCGCCGATGGTTGTCCCGCTGGTTGTTTTGATGGTTGTCCCGATGATTGTCCCGATGGTTGTCCCGATGATTGTCCCGATGGTTGTCCCCGTGGTTGTCCTTGTCGGTAGCACTCTTCTTGAGACACCGAGGTTCTCTCACACGAAGTAGGGAACCAAACAGAACAACATAAGAAACATAAGGGGAATCGAAGATATTCGCTCGTAATTTTGATTGACTCAAGGGCACCTCGGTATTTGGTCCATAACGGCGTCGGTGCGAGTTCACGTGTGCGTCAGCACACGTAAATCAAATCACCACAAACCACACACAGCACTGCTTTATTGCAGTGCACAACATGGCAATTGAAACTACATTGACACGGATCATGTGCCATTGACACGGGGGGGGAAAGGGAAGCTTGTTGGCCTTTTTTCGTCGCCCCTAGATTGCGCGGCAATTTGAGGGGCAGGGAAATTTGAGGAGCGGGGATGTGGTACATTTTGCCACTTGTTGCCTCATTGCGTACTGGTCTTCTTGCTAGTGGGTTCACGCCCGTGGGCGCTCACAAAGCGGGGCTGCGGATTCGTGTGGGGGGAATCCCGTTGGGTCTCCGCGGGGCCTCCCTGGCGCCCTGCTGGTCTCTGTCGGGTGCCTTCTGTGCTCCGCGCCTTGGCCTGCGGTGCGGCCGGTGGAAGTCGGCATGGGGATGCCACGCCGCGTCCCTTCCTCCTTCGTCCTGGTTGGTTGGTTGGTTGATTGGCGCGCTTTCGTGCGTGCCGGCGGCGCGAGGCCGTTCGGAGTGCGTCTGGGCGAGCTGCCAGGGGTTCCCGCTGCAATCGCGGAACCTCTCCACCAGTCGCTTTGCCTGAATGGGCACAGCTTGGCCGAGGCCCGCGCTGAGAGCCTCGAGCACTGGCGCCAGCGCAAGCGTGTGCTGGACCCGCTTTGGGCGCGCAGGTTTGCGGGGTTGCCCGCGCACGTCCAGGGCGTCCGCGGAAGAATCTGCTTGTGCTGGCCGAGATGCTCGAGGCAATTGGCTGGCCTGACGCCCGGCTCGTTGGGGACCTACAGAACGGTTTCCCATTTCTGGGCCAAATCCCACGCAGCGGTGTGCTCCCGAGCACTCCTTTCGGGCGCGCTTTCTCAACTCTGAAACGCTGCGCCGCGTGCGGCGGCCTGCCACTGTGGAGCAGTTGGTCCAGGCAGTTTGTCATGAGAAATGCCAAAAAGGAGGTCGCCGATGGTCACGCTATGTGGCGCCCTCTGCGTGACACGTGCGTCCTCACTGCTAGGTTTCTGGTCGACGAGGGCTGGAAAGCCGCCTCAAGGAAAGTCCGCTGCATCGGCGATTTCACGGCGTCGCATATAAATGCAGCTGCCTCCGTAGGGGAAGCTGTCCAGCACGACAGTTTAGATCAGTTTGTAGCTGTCCTTGGCACAGCGATTCTCGCAGGCGCTGGCGGAGCCGCGCTTCGCAAGGAGGATTTCGTGAATGATTTCAAAACGCTCCCACTCGCGAGCTCGCACTTGCAGTTTGCTGTTGTTACCTGGGCTGCAGCCGAGTCGCGTGGTCAAGGGCTTCAGCTTTTGGCGTGCCCCTTTGGCGCAGCCGAATCTGTTTACAACTGGGAAAGATTTGGCGCGGCTGTCCGCGCCTTTCTGGCCAGGTTGTTTCACGTTGTTTCTCCGCTTCGTGGGCGACTTGATTTGGAGCCGACCCGGTGATGGCACGGGCGCCACGTTTGGGCACGCCAGCAGGCGCCAGCGACGCGGCGCGCGAGGTTGTCGCGGGCTTGCTCGGGTGGGAGCTGGACGCTTCCAAGCGGGTGTCTAGCGCCACCTCTGCGCAAATTCTGGGAGTGGATTGCGAGATTGTTCAGGGCTGCTGCGCCGTGCGCATGTCGATTGGCCCGGAAAAGCTTGCACGGTGGAGTGCGCAAATTCGCGCCATTTTAGGCCAGGGCGCGATGTTCCCAGCTGAAGCCAAGAAATTGGCCGGCCGACTTAGCTGGGTGTCGTCAGCAGTGTTTGGTCGCGCGGCCAGAGTGCACCTGGCTCCTCTTTTCAAGCGCGCCTCGGAGCGCGGCTCCAAGCTTTCCGGCCGTGTTTCTCGCGCGCTGCAGTGGTGGCTTCGCCTTCTCGAATGCTTTCCGTCCCGGAATGTGCTGTGCGCGAGGCCAGCGGCTCGCGTTCGCTGCGTTGTGTACTCGGACGCCACAGAAAGTGGCAATGCGTCGTGGGCCCTATGCCTTCCTGGCGCGCGCCTGTTGTCGGCTGCCACCGTGCCCGAACCGGCGTGGAAATGGGCCCGCCACCGCAGGAGTCAGGTGGCCACGTGGGAACTGCTCGCTGCAATTTGCGCGATCAATTTCCTTCTCAGCCAGAACTGGGGCGAGCTCGAGGCGTTGCTTTTTGTGGGCAACACTGTGGCCCTCGGCACTTTGATCCGAGGGTCGCCCAGGCAGTCTGATTGGAACGATCTGATAGGCGACCTGTGGCCTCGAATCGCCCGCGATGGCGTGCTTCTCTATAGTTCTTTCGTGCCCAGCCACCCCAACGTGGCAGTCGCGCCGACCAGGCCTGAAGGCAAGGCCGCAGCGCTGGAAGCGATGCGCGCCGCAGGTTTCCGCCGCGCGGCACGGGTGGCCCCCCGCGATGCGCCGCGGCCGCAGTGAGGCTGCGAATCAGAAAATGGGCGCCCGGGAAAAAGCACGTGCTCTATCTGCGTCCTCTCGTCGTCTCTGCCCTATGGTGGCGTCTTCTGTTCTTGACTGTAGCGGTGCGGCTCAAAGGCAGTTCGCTGGTTTAGGCGCGGCCGTGTCCGGGTTATGGTTTGGGCATTGGCTGCGTTTCAGCGCCGATTTGGGCGGATCCCGCCCGGGGGCTTGGTTTGCGGCGCGTTCCTCTTTGGGGCCCAGGGACGTGGTCGCTGTGGTTTTGCCATTTCGGCGTCCAGTCCGTGCATCTCGCGCTTGGTGTGCAGTTTGATGCGAGTCATGGGTCGTCGCCATCGCGCTGCCTGTCCGTCGGCGTCGCCGCCGCGCGTCGATTCTGTAGCAGCTTGGCCCAGCGTGCTCAGATTTCCCGAGTAGGGCCGGGCCAGCGCCGCTGGGAGGTCAATTGCTGCAGCGGGCGCCCGTTCGGGCTCGCTCTCGGAGGCTCCGTTTGCAGGTTTGCCCGCGCTGCTGGAGCGAGAGGCCGCTGTTTCCAGGGCCGACGTGGACGCGGCATCGCTGCGCGGCCGGCTTCAGGAGGCAGGCGTTTTGAACAGTGATGATGTCCGTGGTATTTCTGCGCAGGAAGCAACGCTTATTTGGGCACCTTTGGCTACCGTTCCCGAGTCGTTCGTTCGTGCGCTGATTGACTTATGAAGCCCTGCAGTGCGAGTCGAAGTGCCCCAGAGTATTAGTGGGGCAGGTGTCCCGCGCCCACCGCCTGCAGCGCCTGAGACCAGAGCGACAGCTGAGGCAGCGCTTCGGCTGCGCGCTGTGGCGCGTGCTTCTGGGCAGGTTCCAGACCCAGAGGCTTTCGCAAAAGCGTTTCTTGCATTGGCGAAGCATGATTGTGGGCCGCGCGCGCACCCGACGAAGACGCCGCGCACAGAGCTTTTGCGGGCCCCCTTGGGGGGCCAGCGGCGCTGGCTGAGCAGGCAGTTCGGCTGGAATTCTGCGGGTGGAAAGCCAGTGCTCCCGGCTACGCGTCGGCGGTTCGCCTCTACGGGCAGGCAGCGCGTGCTTGCGGGAGGGGGCCACCCGTGGCCTCCCACGCAGGTGGCGCTGGATTGCTTTGTTGGTTTATCTCGCAGCTCGGCATCGTTGAGCCGTGACTTGTCCCATCCCCGCGCAGTGCTGTCGTGGCTGAGGTGCCCAATCGGGCCACTGGCGGACACGGCTCGAGTGGTTCCAGGCGCGGAAAAAGCAGGGCGAGCACAACGGAGGCTGCGGGTGCGAGCTTCGGCTGAAGAGACGAGAGCCCTCGCCAGGTGGTGCGTCAGCTTCGGCTTCCCATTGCTGGGGGATTCCTGGGTTGTCGCCAGGAATTGCTGCTTGCGCTACGGCGAGGTGCTCCAGATCGGGACCGAGCGCGCCCCTGTCCGCGTCGGCGTTGCACCAGACGGGCGCCGCCACGTTTGCATCACTTTCACGCAGAGAAAGTGTTATTCGGAGCCTGTCGAGGTCGCGCGAACCTGCGTCTGCAAATTGCAGGGTCGTGCCCTTTGTGGCGTTTGCTTCGTGGTCTGGCTGCGTCGCGACGTCCAGGGGCCCAACATTTTCTCGGGCATTACTTGCGGTGAAAGCTTGGGGGTGCTCACGATTGCTGCCAGCGCGCGCGGCTTTGCAAACGCAGCGCCCGCGGGGCTGGGCTACAGAGCGCCTGCAGGCAGGTGGCCCGACTGCTCTGTTTTATTCAGGCGGCTGGCGCGGATTGACCGCTTTTGCATGCGCTTCCGCTCGCGCCAGGGGAGCCATAGCGGCGACGGAGTTTCTTGTTGACCACTCTGAGTCGTGCGAAGCTGGCGAGTGAAAAGCTCCCGCTCGCACTGGGCCCAAATATCTTCGCAGTCGCTTCGCGCAGCTGCTTGTCCCACAGGGCCGTTCTGGACCTCCCAGGTCAGGGCCCGCCAGCTGCACGACCCGTTCCGCCCTCAGTGCGCGCGGGAGCGCTGGCAGCTGAATGCCGCGACGGTAAATTTCCGTCGCCCTTAGATTGCGCGGCAATTTGGGGGGCAGGGAAATTTGAGGAGCGGGGATGTGGTGCATTTTGCCACTTGTTGCCTCATTGCCTGCTGGCCTTCTTGCTAGTGGGTTCACGCCCGTGGGCGCTCCCAAAGCGGGGCTGCGGATTCGTGTGGGGGAATCCCGTTGGGTCTCCGCGGGGCCTCCCTGGCGCCCTGCTGGTCTCTGTCGGGTGCCTTCTGTGCTCCGCGCCTTGGGCTGCGTTGCGGCCGGTGGAAGTCGGCGTGGGGATGAAGATATGGTTGTTTGGCACGAGCAGGACCTTCTTATGCAAGATGCTCCTTGTGGGGAAGTGGGGCAGGAAGGGGAAGACCGGTATATTTCTGGACTGGATTTGGATGGTTTTCATTGCGGTGTTATGTTTTTGTTGGCTTTCCTTTCGCAGGCCGTAATGTAGGCTCCGCAGCATGTGCACATGATGCTATGCGAAAGGCCATGAGGGTGCACGTCGTTGCCCGGTTGGAAGGATCTCCCAGATCAAACCCATGTGCACAGGGCGAGTCTCATCAGACGCTGGAGGGTATGATTACAAGGTTCGTGTTGTGATTGCTGATGCAGGGCATGAGCGCAAGAGTGTCTTTCGATACTCTGAACTGCGCATGTTCGGTTGTCACGCCAACCTGAGTGAGCCACGGGAAGATTGGAATCTCCACGCTGTCTTATACAGTGTCGATTTCTCCGTTGCGACAACATGGTATTGAGGCACGCAGCTCTCGTCGATGGATGTACGCATCAGCTCGATCCAGCGCCGTGATCTTCGAGCCTGTTCCTGCTTCTTCCCGCAATTGCGCTCCCGACGGTCATGGAGCGGCTAGTCCACGTTTTTCTGCACAGAGTTTTTCGAGGCGCTCCCCTTCGATGATGTCGTCAGTGAGCTCCTTGATCTGAGTGGTCAGATGTCCCGCCGTGGAACACTACGGGCGCTGAGTTCGCATCGAGTCAGGCTGAGTCGAAGCGCAGAGTGTGTACCAATGCTAGCTGCCATACGCATGAATGTGACATGTGTAGCAACTGGGCGGCTGATCGTTCCGAGGTCAAGGTTATCTCGGTTTGCTCTCACTGCACCCCGCAAAGAGGAGAGAGGTTTCAAAAGTTCGTACGAAGTTGCATTGCCGACACCGCTGATGCTTCTATGGAGTGAAGGGCTCCACGCGCCAAGTAGTCGTTGAAGCTAGTTCGTGACGATCAGGTCTAGTGAGTTCTTCGGGAGCAAGTGGCCGCGGCAACTAATACCGCGCTCAAGGATCTGACCGTGTTGGTTGTTGCATTCTTTCTTATCATCACCATCGTCGCCATCATCATCGGCAGCAGCATCATCATCAGATTCAGCATCATCATCGCTATCACCATCATCATCATCATCAGCATCATCATCAGCATCATCATCGTCATCATCATCCTGCTGGTACGGGCATCATTATTGTCATCGTCATCGTCATAATCATCACCACCATCACTACCACCACCACCATCATCAGCATCATCATCATCCATCACCATCACCATCACCACCACAATCATCAACATCATCAGCATGATCATTATCAGAGGTTGACGCGTGCATGGTCTCAGAAGCTTCTTGCGCCTTCACGCCAGGAGCATGACAGTTCTCACCATCCAGGTTGATCGTCGTTCCTCGCATCCTCTTCCGATCCTTCTCGTTTTCTTCGTTGCTCCTCCTCAGGCTCCCCCCCATTCAGCGTAGTCTCCTGCAGCAGCTCGAGGGCACCCAAACGGTGCGGTGCCCAAACCGCGTGGTGACTTCGTGGGAGCTCGGGGTCGCCGCGCAGCTTTGGGACTCGGATTTCTCCCCCGAGGGTGCCTCGGACGACAGGGGGCCGCCAGGGGTCCCAGAGCCGTGTGGCGACGGACCGCGCGGCGAGGTCGCTGGGGATTCCGAGGTCCTCCCTCCTCCCTCCTCCTTCCTCCCTCCTCCCTCCTCCCTCCTCCCTCCTCCCTCCACCACGCGGTCCGTCACCACGCGGGCCTGGGGTCTCGAAAGCAGCGCGCGAGCCGCTGCGGAAGAGAGCGCCGCGCGCCGCCGGAGGGCCACGAAGTCCTCCACGTGGTCGACGACACGCCGGCCGTGACCCTGGGCGCCATCTTCGGAGGCCCGCGCGCGGCGGGGACGGTCGCGGGGGGCCTCGCGCTGAGCCAGGGTGCCGCCGTCTCCTCGGCATTTGGCCTGGCATCGCTCGGACGTGTGTTTTTTTCTCCCTCGGCGAGGACCATCGAGGACGATCCTGGACCATCGAGCAAAAGAGCACGAAACCGAAAAATGCACGGGAAGTGGACGTCCGAGCGATGGCGAGTTGGGTGTTGGTGCGTTTCGCCTTGCTCGGGACCAGCCCAGGGGGTCCCCGCGGGCGGATCGGGCGCACCAAGCAGCAGCCAGCGCGAGAGCTCCAGCCGCCGACACCGCTCGAGCGCATGCCACGTGCATGCCATGTGCCGACGCACTCGAGTCGTCCACGCGCGGTATTTCTTCGACCAGCTCCTTTGGTTGCCGGTTGTTTGCTTGAGCGTGTGTTTGCAAGGTTGTTCGGTTGCTTGCAAGTGCCTGCGAGATTGCGCAGCCACATGTGCTAGATGCTTCACGTGCTTGACTGCGTTCTCGTTCGCAATTGTCTTCAGCTGAAGTAGAACGCTGGATTCTGAAGACGACGCAGCAAACCTATACATATATATATATATATATATATATATATACGTGTGTGTATCACAGCCGCAGGCCGCCGCATAGGACTTGCTACAAAATAAATACAATGGTTACGAATCACTTGAGACTCCTTCAGGACATTGTAGCTTGGTGTAGTCCCTTATGTCTAGCCTGGAGGGCGCGCCGGCCCTCGTTGCAACCTGGTGTAGCCCCGCTTGCGTGGCCCAGAGGGGGGACGGCCTTCATCGTATCCTGGTGTAGCCCCGCAATTTTGGCCCAGAGGGCGGTGCGACCTTCGCTGTAAACTGGTGTAGCCTTGGTGCGGCCTCGAACTGAGCGGCATGCTGAGGGCCTTTCTGGCCTGGAGGGCGATCTGGCCTTCGTCGTAACCTGGTCTAGCCCCTCTCCTGTCCTGTTGTTCCACTCTGCCTCCGCTCCCCTCCGCCTCGACTCCCCGCCTCCGAAAACAAACGTTAGTTGCATAATAGTTTCATCACATGTCGCCGGTCTGATGAGGCCATCTTCAGCCAACTTGGACCATATTGCGCCATCTTGGAGGCCATCTTAAAGCACTTGTGGCCCTCTCGGCACCAGAGGGCGTGCGCAAGGGATGGTCCCCAAGTGCGGTCTCTTTCCACGCCAGGCTCGGGCGTGTCAGGTGTGGCTTGTTCGCAACCCAGACAGGGTGCGCGGTGCGCAGGGAGTGGTCCCTGAGCGCAGTCTCTATCCACGCTGGGGTCGCAGGGCGTGGCAGGCGTGGCCTCACGCCAAGAGGGGGTGCGCAGGAATCTGCCCCTGCACGCAGGGCGCCAGGGCGGTCGTGGGGACGTCTCCAGCGATCCAGTTTGCCCCGCCTCCCTTTTGTTTTCTATAGGCGCACTACAGCGCTGGGGAAAACCATTTGTTTAACTGTCTCCCCAAAATAATAGTTTAAACAGTTTTGTATACATTACATACATACATGCATGCATGCATACATACATACGTACATACACGTACACATACACATACACATACACATACACGTACACGTACGAGTACACGTACACATACACATACACATACACATACACATACACATACACATGCACACATATATATATATACATACACACGTCTACATATACATATATGTATACGCATATGTTTAGATACAGTTAGACATGCAACACACACATATATATATAGACATGTGTATATATGAATACATATATATATATATATCTTTATATATATATATATATATATGAATATTTATATATATATATGTATAAACATATACCCTACCGAATTGCAAGGACCCTTCTGGAGGAGCGTCACCCAATTCGGCACCTTCTGATGAGTTCCAGACGACCTTGGGACAGCTCCGAGACTACCCGAAAATACAGCCGGGACGGGTCACGCCCGGCCCCAGAAGGCCCCCGAGAGGGCCGAGAGGTCTCCAAGAGAGAAGCGCCCCAAGAGAGGCCAAAGCCGCTCCAAAGCGTTTCAATGCGACTTATGATGGCGCCGGAGCAGTCCAAGAGGGCCGCAAGACAGCCCTACAGGCCCTGCTGATGATTTTCAAGAAGTCTGCACGAGGCCACAGATCTCGTTTCCCCGCTACTTTTTGTGCTGGTTCTTACGGACCTCACTTCTTCAGGCCTCCCACGGCCCAGGACGATCTAAGGGCCCCCCTCCCCCTCAACAAAAGCAGTCGACAAGGCCGCCACGAGGGCCCTAAGGCGGCTCAAGAGGCCCCAGGACGGCCAAAGAGGGCGCCAGGACGGGCCGACGGGGCCCCACGTGCCACCCAACAAGCCCTAAGAGGGCCCGAAGAACTCCCCACAAGTGCCCTCCTCCTCCCTGCTCCTCCTCCTCCTCCTCCTCCTCCTCCTCCTCGTCCTCCTCCTCCTCCTGTTCCTCCCCGTCCTCGTCGGACCTCCTTTCGACCTCGTCGAACCTCCCCGCGCCAGGCGCACACCGCAGGAGGAGGAGGAGGAGGTGGCCCCGAGCCGCCCAAGACGAGGTCAAAAGGGCCCCAGAACAGCCCAAGGAGGCCCCAGCCCAAAAGGACCCCCAGAGGATCCTCAAGGAGGTCTGGAGAGGCCACACTCGTTCATCTCGCACGGTGTATGCAGAATGTTGTCCTGACGGCGTGACAAACTGTTACCACAGGGCACCTCAGCACGGACGGTTTTGTGATCCCTCGGGCCCCGCGACGGCGAGCTCTGCGGCTCCAAGCTTCTGTTCATGTTCCGCAGGCTTGGGATAGCGGGTTATCTTGCTTTGCGCCCTGGCTCAAGGCCCTCGGTATCGCATGTCGGAACTTCCGTGGGTCATCCTCTCTTCCTTTGGCGCAGCGATGCTGCCTTGGCTCAAGGCCCTCTGGGCGTCCGCGGCCACACCCTCAGGGAGCACGCCCACCGGCAGCGCCTGGGGATGAGCTCCCCGGAGGCCTCGCCGCTGCTGCCCAACCCAGGGCCAGAGCAGGGGACTTCTCCGAGGCCGTTGAGCCCCGATGATGTGGGCGTCGAGAGCGAGGAGGTCCGGAAAGGGAGCAAGATGGCCTTCGCCTTACGGGGGCGGGGCTCGACGACGAGGGGGAGGACGAGGAGGAGGAAGAAGAGGAGGAGGAGGAGGAAGCCGGGGCTCTCGGTTCGGCGCCCCAGGAGAGCAGAAACCCAGACACGCGTCCAAGGGCTCGAGGGGAGTTCCCAGATTGCTGGACTGTGCCCCAGTTTGGGCAGATGTTCAGACCCCCGACGTCGTGGTTTCTGTCATAAACTGGACCCCCAGAGGTCACGAGCCGATCCCCAGGACCAGCTTTTCATCCTGAACTGTTTTTATCTCGGCCCTGGGGGCCTGGCGAGGAAGCCCCAGGCCGAAAATCGCAAAAAAAACAAACACGGAACATGTACATCGTGATACGTTGTGATATTTTCACGACGTGAGGGGTATGGGCCACGGCCCGAATGCTGCGGGGGCTTGGTGCCTTCACTAGAACTCTATCCGATCGTTGATCCGTTCGGTGGTCGATCCGGATCGGGCGGCCTGGCCGTGGGTCAGCGGGGTGCTCCGCGCGGCGGGATGGATCATGTCACGTGTATCGAGATCGGGATTAGGCCTTGGACCAGGTTAAATCGGCGGGGCGCTTCTGCAGCCTCGGCCCGCGAAACATAGAGCAATTGCACACGCACGTATACATATACATACATGCATGCATGCATGCATATATACAGGCAGGCAGGCAGGCAGACAGACACAAACAGACAGACAGACATACATACAGACACACACACACACATATACATACATACTGGCAGACATACAGACATACATGAATACCTGCAGACATACATACGTACCTGCAGACATACGTGCGTACGTACGTATATACATTGTGCATTCACACACTGCATACACATCGACATACACGCATACATGTATACACACGTACAGACATACAGACACTTTAACATAGATGCATGCAACCATAGACATACATACACACATACAGACACACACACATATCTACAAACATGCATACGCACATGCATGCATGTACATACATCTATACATACATGTGCGCACACACAGACGAATATACATGCATTCATTCAGACATCCATACGCATACACATGCATACCCATACAGACATACTTGTACATGCATAGGAGCATGCATGCATACATGCGTAGATACGGACGCAAACATGCATACACTCATGCATACATACATACATACATACATACATACACATACCTACATATGTACGCACAAACATATGTATGTATATTTATATACACACAGACATGGTCACACACAAATGCCTACGAGCATGTATACATTATGTACATCTGCATACATATATGAAGTAAGTAGGCGCGGGCCGAAACTTCATTCGATCCATATCACATAAAGGGGATGCCATGGTCGGCGTTTGGGGGGAAACGCCCGGGTTCCAGGGCCCCGCATGGGCGCCAGACCTTCGTGTTCCCCCGCTCTCGTTTACAGGAGAAGCGCCGGCGTCGAGAATTCAGGCCCGCATGTATTACATACATACACCTAAATACACGTACGTACATGCATCTATATATATATATATACACATACATGCATATACATATATAGCTATACATACACATGCATGCATGCATACATACACGCATGCATACATACAGACAGGTATTCACACAGGACTGCATGGGCGTTCGCGCCTGCACCTTGGCCCTCCCATTTCGGCATGCAGGCCGAATCACAGCGAGAGGAAAGTAAGTAACAACAGCGATATCTCCTTGTTGCCGTTTTCCGTCGCTGTCGCCGTCGTTACATGATGTGTTGCCTTCTCCTTCCGACGCATTTCTTCCTCCTCCTCCTTTTCCTCCTCTTTTGTTGACAGCTGAGCGGCCCCCCCCTTTTCCTCCTCTTTTCCTCCTCCTCTTCCTCCTCTTTTCTTTTCCTCCTCCTCCTCCTCCTTTTCCTCCTCCTCCTCCTCTTTTTCGGACCGCCGAGCAGCGCTCCCGTGACTCCGATGGCCCGCGGCCGCGCGGCCGCGCGGCCCGCACGCTGCCCACGGAGCCGCCGAGCCCGCGCCAGAGTTTGGACCCTTTCCGGAGGGGGGGGAAAAAACAACACAACAAAAAAAGCACACAAAAACACAACAACACAAAAACACACACACACACACACACACACAAACACACAAACAAAAAGCACACACATAAACAAAAAACATACAAAAACACACACACAAAAAAAAGACACACAAGAATGACGACAAGGAGGACGCTGGGAGGGAGGGACACCATGCACTGACAATGACGACAAGGAGGAAGATCGACCAGGCCGTTCACAACATCTACTATGACGTAGCATCTTGCTAGTAGCAGCGTGCACAGCGAACCTTGTCCGTAGCGCTGTAGACGTAGTATGGCAGTATGCGGGGTGCTCTACAAACCAGTGAGCGCTGTAGGCTTTGTGGCATAGTAAGCTGGTCCGTAGTCAGCTGGCTTCAGGCAGGCCAGTCGCGCCTATTGAGATGGCCGGCCGCGCCATCACCGTGAGGTGCCACACGAAGATCGTGTGGTAATTCTTGCAGGGCCGTAAGCAGGCCAATCACACGGCGGGGCGTGATGGCCATGCGCTTTTTGTATTCGTCGTAGGAGACGCGGCCCGCCTCGTAGACGGCCTCTATGGCATGGATCCGCAACCCGAGTTCTCTGTCCCAGTTGTCCCAGTAGGTGGTTGCGATCCCCCTGGCTGTCGCGGCTTCCACCTCATTGCGTGTATCGTGTGGTAGAAGCTGTTATGGTGGTCGTCGTAGCTCAGCTGGTTGCCCTCGTAGCTCAGGTGGCACTCGGAGCTCTGCTGGTAGCCCTCGCAGCTCCGCTGGTGGCCCTCCTAGTTCAGCTGTAGCTCAAGTTGTAGCCCTCGTAGTTCAGCTGGTGGCCCCAGTAGATCTGCAGGTGGTCGTCGTAGCT
This sequence comes from Prorocentrum cordatum, assembly GCA_963575745.1. Taxonomy (NCBI): domain Eukaryota; class Dinophyceae; order Prorocentrales; family Prorocentraceae; genus Prorocentrum; species Prorocentrum cordatum. The sequence continues at coordinate 240,755 of CAUYUJ010014737.1, read as the reverse complement.
CTAGCGGTGGCTCTCGTAGCCAAGCAGCCGTCCCTGGTGGCTCAGCTGGTGGCCCAAGTAGCCCTCGTAGCTGAGCGGCTTACCCTCGTAGCTCAGCTGGTGGCACAAGCAGCTCAGCTCGCGGCCCTCCTCGTAGCTCAGCTGGTGGCCCTGGTAGTTCTGGTGGTGGTTCTCGTAGATCGGCGGGTAGCACTGGTAGTCCAGCTGGTGGCCCTCGAAGCCCCCCCTGGTGGCCCTCGAAGCTCTTCTGGCGGTCCTCGAGGAGCAGCGGGTGGTTCCCGTACGTCTGCGGGCCCAGGTGGCTCGGCTGGTGGCCCTCGAAGCTCCGCCCGGTGCCCGTGCAGTCCTCTTGGCCAGCCGGGCGGCCCTCCCAGCTCTGCATGGTGGCTCTCTGCGCTCTGCTGGTGGCCCCGGCAGCCCTGCCGGGGGCCCTCGCTGCTCGGCTCCTGGCCCTCGAGGCCCAGCAGGTTGTCCTGGCAGTTCTGGTGGTGACCCGGGTGGCTCAGCTGGTGGCCCTCGAAGCCCTGCCTGTTCTCCGAGTAGTTCAGCTCGCGGTGCCCGCAGCTCGGCAGCTTGCCTGCAGTGCTCCGACGGTTGCCCATCGAAGCTCCGTGTGTTGCCCGTGCAGTTCGGCTGTTGGCCCTTGTAGCTCAGCAGGTGGCCCTCGTGGCTCTACTGGAGGCTCTTGGAGGTGTGCTGGCCCCGGTAGCTCTCGGGCCTTGCTCTGCTCGTCGCCGTCATTACCCTCCTCGTCGCTCTCGTCGGCGCGTTCCTCCTCTATGCCTCCGTGGTGCGGGGGCTTCTTGAGGCAGCTACGCAGGGGTGTATCGGCGGGCCTGGTGTACGGCGGCGTCCACGTCGTCATGTCCAGGGCCGCGTGGTGGTAGTTGCGTCGCCCCTGCTGGTCGAGGTAGCTGTTCCGGCCAGGTGGCAGGGAGGCTGGTGCCGGTGGCTCTCGTAGTTCGGTTGGCAGCTCTCGTAGCTCAGCCTGTGGTCCTCGAAGCTCTGCTTGTCGTCCTCGTAGCTCGGCTGGTGGCTCTCGCAGGCCTGCTTGCGGCCCTCGTGGCTCTGCGCGTGGTCCTGGTAGCTCAGCCTGTGGTCCTCGTGGCTCTGCGGGTGGCTCTCCAAGCTCAGCTGGTGGCTCTTGAAGCCGAGCTGGCGGCCCCCTCGGCTCTGTCTCTTGCCGTCGTGGCTCTGCCAGTGGCCCTCGAAGCTCAGCCGGTGGGTCTCGAGGCTCTGCTTCCTGCTGCTGAAGCTCTGCCGGTGGCCCTCGAGGCTCCGCTGGCGACCCTCGAGGCTCCACTTTTTTTTTGCCGTCGGAGCTCTGCTGGGGGCCTTCGAGGCTCAGGCAGCGGCTCCTCGAAGAGCCGGCACGGCGGGCGGCAGGGCGAGGAGGCCGGACGCGGCGTGGTCGTCGTGGCCGTCGTGCCCGTGGTGGCCGTTACTACTTAGGCGTCGTTGTCGTCGTCGCCGTAGGCGGCGCAGCCGTGGTCCACCCGTGTCTCCACGACGCTGTGCTGCTGAGGCCTGGCGGCCAGTGCCGCCGGCCCTGGACACCTCGGCCCTCGAGGGTGACGGGATGCGTGATGAGACGTCGGAGGCAAGTGAAGACGTGGCGGAGAAGGAGGCGGAGGAGGAGGAGGAGGAAGGGGAGGAGGAAGGGGAGGAGGAGGAGGAGGAGAAGGAGGAGGAGGAGGAGGAGGAGGAGGAGGACGATGTATTTGGTAACCTCTTCGGGCTGCTTGGGCGTGTCGTGCCTGGTCTCGTACTTTGCGTTGTCGTAGTTTGTGGCGTGCTTGGTGCCGTGCTTGGTGGCGGGTTTTGTGTTGTAATTGCTGTCGCACTTGGACGCCATCGCGAGGGTGGTCGTGGCAATGATGATGATGATGATGATGATGATGATGATGATGATGATGATGATGATGATGATGATGATGATGATGATGATCATGATCATGATCATGATGATGATGGTGATGATGATGGTGATGATGATGATGATGATGATGATGATGATGATGATGATGATGATGACGATGATAATGTCGTCGGATCGCTGTTGTATCTCATGTCGGACGTTGTACCCCTCTCGTTTTGGGGCCGCGTCTGTTCGCGCCCGTACTCTTCTATGCGTGTATAGTCTCGGCATACTTGACGGTACGTCTCCACCAGAGCGGGCAGGTGTCGGAACCTTGGCTTCTGTTGGTCTCGAAGTGTGTCACGTCGATCTTGACGATGGGCGTGAGGATATCAAAGTATATCACGCTGATCTCGGTGAAGCTCCCGTGAAACGGAATGCGCTTCGCGTGGACCGTGGAAGCATCTGGCGGCAAACGCATCGCACGGTGCGCCGTCCGCCGCGTGACGGACGGCGTGCTCGGGCTGGCTCACCCTCTTGCGGTTGGTGGTGAGCACCAGGGCGCAGGGGCCACAACGGCCGCTCGTGGAATTCCATGTGGGTCTGTAGCGCTTGTTGGCAGCGATACGCTCCCAGCTGATTTTCAGTGTCTCGTTTCTATATTGGGTGTTTGCCGTTCTCTCGCTCGAGTCCCGCCGTAGTGCCGACGCACTGGCTTCGGTGATTGCCACAGCACTGCGGTTTTATATAGGTGCCATTTGTTTTGCCGCATGTGACGGGCGGGTTGCCATTTCCGCTGGGGCTGACATTCGTGGTGCGCGGTGGGCGTGCAGCGCTGGGCGTGTTTGGCTCAGTTATACCGTGCTGTGTTGGGCACATCGGGTGCATACGGCGGTCAACCTCTACAGGCGGCGTCCATTTCGTTCCCTCGGGTGTCATCCTGGCGGGCAGGCGCGAGGGCATCAAGGTCTTCGTGCGAATCGGGCAGGCAACCTCCTCTCCTTGGTTTGAGTTGATTACGACTACGTCATTGACCCCAATCCCGTTCCTATTCCCAGTCCCATTCCCATTCCCAGTCCCCCCAGCCCCATTACTTCTCATCCTTCTTCTTCTCCTCCTCCGTTCTCGCTTGAACTGCCTGGCAGGCCGTCGAGGTCGTTTTTTTTGGGGGGGGGCAGATGTTCGAGGTTGCTTGGGAGGTCTCAGGCGCCACGAAGACCGCAGAACCGAGTATAAAAATCATAGACTTTCTTTGGGATATATATATATATATACACATAAATACATACAATACATACAATACATACATTACATACAATACATACAATACATATATGAACACGTTTACGGTCAATGTGTGGGCAAAGGGGTAATGAGCGAACGTTGGCCGCATCAGAATGCATGGCAGCCTTTGTGGATCAGGGCCTTGGAAGGCCTGGGATGCTCCCTGCTTGCGCCACCGCGCGCTCCGCCGCCCCGCGGGCCCAGCGGCCTCGGATCTGCGGCTGGTGCGCTGGGCGCCTCGCCGAGGGCGAGAGTTTGGCCCTCGCGGAGGGCGGCACGCTCTTGGAGGTGTGCGAGTTGTGCTACCTCCTCGCGCTGGCGCGCCAGGGGGCGCGCGAGGCGCGGCTGGCGCCGCAGGAGCGGGCGCTGCTCGTCGAGCAGGCGCGGCTGCTGGCGGCGCAGATTACGGCGCTGTCGACCTTGTCGCCTGATGCCGCCTAAGGCCAAGGGCAAGGCCACGGCCACGGCCAAAGGCAAGGCGAAGGCGAAGGCTCTTCCTGCGCCTCTCGCTGCCGCCCGCGGGCGAGGCGCTGGACGTGGCGGAGGACGGCGCGCTCGCGGGCGCGTTGGCGCGGCTGCTGGAGCGGCAGGGGCGCCCGTCGGCCTCGGAGGCGGCCTCGCGCCCGCAGCTGGAGGTGCAGCTGGCGGAGGCGCTGGAGGCGGCGCTGCTGGGGCGCCAGTGGTGCCAGGGCTCGGCGGCTTCCCTGGCTTGCCTGGAGCCATTGGCGTGGGCGCCGCGGGCGCGCCCCCCCCTGCCCTCGGGGCGCCTGGCGACGGCGTTGGAGGCGGCGGCGGCGGCGGCGTTGGAGCGGCGCTGGTTGGCGCGCTGGCCGCTGCAGGCGCTGGCGGAGCTGGAGGCGCGGGCGCGCCCCCTGGCGCGGGGCCCGCGGGGCCGGGCGCTGCCCTCGGCGTGTTGGGAGGCGCGGTCGCCCCGGCTGCAGGGGTACAGCTTGGCGGGCTCGTCGACGGAGCTTGGGTGCAGGCAGCCACCCTCATCGGGGCCAGCTGGAGCCAGGGCCTGGCCGTGGAGCTGCCGACCCACGACGCGGCGGGGGCGATCAGTGGGACCGCGCTGTTCGAGATCGACGGGGTCGGCGTGCCAGGTGCTGGAGGTCAGTATCTCAGCGCGCAGTTCAGGGGCGCGTCGTTGCCCGCCGAGGCGATGCGCTTTGACGGCGCCTTCCCTCCGCGCGGCGGCGGTCCTGCTGGGCTGCTGCACCTCTGCGCGCAGGGGCCTGCGCGGTGTGGCGAGCCAGGCGGGCCGTGCCGTCCTGCACGTGGAGTGGCTGCGGCTGCGCTCGACGCGCGGGCTGGTGGAGCCCTGGGTGCGCCCGAGCGCCTTCGGCGGCCGTGGTGGTGGAGCTGGTCGAGGCGGTCCCGCCCCCATCCCTGGCGGAGCCGCCGCCGACCGCCTGGCGGCGGCAGCAGCTGCCCGCGCGCTTGCGGTCGGAGGCGGCGGCGGCCGCGGCGTGACAGGCCGCGGCAGGCGTCAGGCTCGCAGTGAGTCTGGCAGCCGCAGCGATGGCGAAGGCGAGCCGCGTTTTCGCGATGCCCCCTCTCGCGGCGGCAGCGTACGGCTGCTGGCGGAGAGACAGCCTGGCGCCTTCTACGACGAGGCGATGCAGAACATCGCCCGCGTCATGGGCCTGCGGGAGGGGGCGGACGGCTCCGAGACGAGGCCGAAGGTGGTCGGCTACTTGCAGGCCATCGTGTTCGGTCACCACCCTGTGTCCCAGCTGCGGGTCAACACGGTGCGCGAGCTCCAGACCTTGGCGACGGCGCTGGACCAGTTGGAGAGCGGCTCTCTGCCGCAGTTGAGCGACGTGCTGATGCAGAGGTTCAAGGCGCTGGAGCTCTCGCTGTCGGACGCGGGCTGGCAGGTTGCGAGCGAGCTCGAGATCGTCCCGGACGTGAGGCCGTCGCTGGCGTCGATGGACGAGCAGGATCTGGCGCGGCGCTCGGCGCTGCTGCAGAGGCGCTTGGAGGAGGCCAGGAGCCGCGGAGCCTTCGGGGCGCTCGGCCGCGGCCAGGGGCGCGGGTGACCCGATGGGGGGGGGGCGCGGGAGGACCAGCGGCCGCGCCCCCCCCCTCGAACCGCGCTTCAGCCAGCGCGGGAGCTCTCGCGCGGCAAGGGCAAGGGTCGAGGTCGCGGGCGGTTCCGCTATTTCCCGCTCCGAGGGAGCAGCCCCGCTCGCGCTCCAGGGTCGCCAGCGGCAGCGCCTCGGGCCGAGGAGGCGCCCGCCGCAGCGCCCTCAGGCCCCCGCGCGCGGACTCCGCCCCTTCAGGCGGAGCGGACCCCCCGAGGAGACAGCCCTCACCCGCGCCGAGTTGTGCTTGCGGGGAGCCCCGAGCGCCACACTTTCAGGCAGGACGAGCCAGCAGCGGCGGCGGCGGCGCCCCAGGGAGCAGGACGCGGTCGCCCGAGACGCCGCGGCGGCAGGGGACGCAACGCAGGGAGAGCCAACGGCTCGCGGCCCCGCCCGCCTGGCGGCCGCGGGACTGCCCCCCCGGCGGCGGCGCGGTGAAAGCGCATGGTGACGATGCCCTTACTGATGACGCCCGGGCTGCAGCAGCCGTTTCTTTGCAGGCTGCTGCGCCGTGCGGACCGCCTGGGGCCTCGCCGTCTTCGTTCGCTACCTGACCACTGCGCTGCGACCCCGCTGGAGTTGCCGCCTGCCACTGCTGATGAGAATTCTTCTCGACACGATCCACGGCAGGACTGGAGAGAGCTTGCTGGTGCTGCTGGTGACTTGCTCCGTGAGCCTTATGACGTGGGCCCGATCCTTCTCAACCTCGTCGAGGATTTCCCTGGTTCGTTCGGTCGCTACGTCCGCGACTCCCTCAAACCTCAGCTGCGCGAGCATATGACCACCATGGGAGGTCGGCTGCAACGTGACTTGCTGCCGTTACCGTACCTTGCCATCGTGGAGACCGGCGTCGTGCGCGACGGCGATGACCTTAGCGACCTGAACTGGGAGGCGCTCCACTGCAGGCTGGTTGTCACGGTGCTGGCGCTCAACTGGGAGGCAGGCTTCCGCTCGCTGAAGTTCGCGCGCCATTGCCGCAGGCGCCCGAACGCTGCTCAGCGGGCAGCCTTGGCGGCCCTGGGCCGCCGCCTGTACCTGGCGACGCGCATCGAGACCAGCCTGCCTGCGGAGCTCAACTGGGAGGACCGCCTGAAGGACCGCAAGATCGGCTACGGCGGCGCCGAGATCACCGCGCCTCACAAGCTGACCTTGGAGCAGGTGCTGGACGGCTTGCCGCCGCCTGGCGTTGCGGCCTCGATTGAGGCTGCCGATGTCGCGACGGGCTTCGTGCCCGACGCGTTGCTGGATCTTGGGCTGGTGCTGCTGCCGCCTGCGCTGCGCCGTGCGGCGCCGACTTCGGCGCGGGTTTGGGCCTCGGAAGGCGAGTGGCATCGCGTCGTTGAGGCCCTGCATGAGCGCGGGATGGTCGGCCCGATCCCCGCGCCTGATATCGCGCGCCGGGATGGGTCGCCGCTGCTGAACGGAGCCTTTGGGGTTCCGAAGGCCCACGACGCCCCTGTCAAGTGTCAGGGCGGGGTGCTGAGGCCCGTGCTCAGGCCCATCACCAATCTGATCCCGTCGAACGCCTGCCAAGAGTGCATCGTTGGCGACGCGCCCTAGATGCCGGCGATGAGCCAGCTGAACGGCCTGGTCTTGACGGAGTCCGAGGACTTGTTGTGGAGCGGCGCCGACAGGAAGGCCTTCTTCTACGTCTTCCGCGCGCCGCCGCCGTGGTGGCCGTACCTGGTGATCGGGCCGCCAGTGCCGTCGCGCCTACTGAGTCTCAAGGAAGGCGGCACTACCCACATCTGCCTGCGCGTGATCGGCATGGGCTGGATCAGCGCGGCGGGGGTCACGACTCATCTTCATCGCAACATGCTGCGTCGCGGCAGCGCGGTGCCTCGCGGCCTGAGCCCCAGCTGCGAGATTACCCGGCGCCGCCGCCTGCCGCTTGGTGCAGAGAAGCCCTGCCCGCCTGCTTGGATGGTGTACATCGACAACTTAGAGATCGCCGAGATCGTCGACAAATCTGAGGCCGACAAGTTACGCGGGACGGTCCCCGAGCTGCTGACTGACGCTCGGGCCTGCTACGAGGCCGCAGGGTCGCCTGGCTCCCCGGGCAAGGACCTGCACCGCGTGGTGCGCGCTACCACTCTGGGCGAGCTTGTTGATGGTGTTGAAGGTGTCCGTCGGCCACCTGCAGGATATATTACTGAGATGGCCAGCCTCGCGCTCTGGGTTCTGGGCAAAAGGCGAGCCAGCATGCGATTGATACGTATTATTCTTGGGCGCTGGGTTCGCGTGCGCTGCTTCCGCCGCCCGCTGGCCGCGAGCTTCGCTTACACTTGGAAGTGGCTCAACGACCCGCGCTGTGGAGGCCGCTTCAGCGTGAGCGTGATCGAGGACTTGCTGATGTGCCTGGCCCTGTCGGGGCTCTGCGTGGCTGACATGAGGCTCGAGGTCGACCACCTGGTGACGGCCTCGGACGCGTCGGAGGCCGCTGGAGCCGTGGTGTACAGCACGGCGCTTACCGAGCGCGGGCGCGTCGTTGCGGGCAGGCGCCAGCGGCCCGCTAACGCCGCCTGCGAGGAGGAGACCGCCCTGATCACCGTCTTTGATGGCATCGGCGGTGGGCGCAGAGCCTTCGAGATATTGGGCCTGGTACCAGCGGTGCACCTGTCGTTTGAGGTGGACCCGCAGGCGGTTCGGGTCGCGCGGCGCGCTTATCCTGGCGCGCAGCACCTCGGCGATGTTACATCTGCTGACCCCGCTGCCCTGGCTGGCCTGCTGCGGGCCCGCGGCCGCATCACCCGCGTGGTGGTCATCGGCGGCTTCCCGTGCCAGATCTACACGAGCTTGAACGTCGACCGCAAGGGCTCGTCGGACTCGCGCGCCTCGCTGGTCGATCACATGGTGAGGGTCATCCGAGGCCTGCGCGCAGCCATGCCCGAGGTGAGCGTTGACTTCCTTGGCGAGAATGTAGCATCAATGGCAGAGTCCGACGTCCTTCACCTCAGCGGGTTGTTCGAGCGGATCCCCTTGGAGGTTGAGGCTGGTGACGTCGGCTGGGTGAGGCGTCCTCGTCTCTACTGGCCGTCCTGGGCTTTGCTGCCGTCGTACGAGGCCAAGACCGTGATGGTGCTGACCAAGGACGGCGCCTCTCGCCGCCTGTGCCGCGTGTCGCTGGAGGTGGAGCGCCCGCCGCTGGAGGAGTGGCTGCCGGCTGGCGCTCGCAGCCGCGCCCCAGGCCCGCGGGCATCGGGGAGTGCACGGCTGCTGAGCTGACGCGCTGGGAGGAGGCGGCCTTTGGGCGCCGCCCTACCAGTTCCGTGACAAGTGGTGCATTCACTGGCCTGACGGACGGATCGCGCCTCCTGACGCGGGGATGAGGGAGAAGCTGATGGGCTTCGCCGAAGGCCACACCGTGCCCTGCATGACCAGCAGTGAGGCGAAGGCCGAGCCCGGCAAGTACGAGGGGTTGAGGCGTTCGCTGGTCGGCAACTCGTTCCAGTGCGAGGTGGTGGCGTGGCTGCTGGCGCACTGGGCTGTCGCTGCTGGGCTGCTGGTGGCGGTGCCGCCCTTCTCCGAGCTGCACGAGAGCGCTCGGGCTTGGGCTGGCGGGCGCAAGCTGCGGGCTGGCGACGTCACCTCGCTGCGACGCAGCCGCGCGAAGGTCGACGCGGAGGTCTGCAGCGAGCTGGTGGCCCGCAGCGCAGCCGCATCGGGCGAACGCCAGCGGACGGGCGAGCGGCCCGCCGCGGCGGCGCCGACGGCGGCCAGCAGGCTCGTCTACGTCGGGCGCGGCTCACGGCGCTGGAGCCTCGCCCCGTCGTGTTTCGGCAGCCCGTTCGCAGTGAGCCCGAGCTGCTCCCGCGAGGACGCGGTGGCGCTGTTTGCTGGATGGCTGCGCGGCCAGCCCGAGCTGCTTCGCCGCCTGGAGGACTTGCGCGGCGCCAAGCTGGTCTGCCACTGCAGTCAGTCCGAGGCATGTCATGCAGATGTGCTGCTTGCAGAACTGGCCAAACGCGATGCTACGTCCTGGCGTGATTCGGATGTCTCGCGTAGGCTGGTGATGGGCCTTGTGATGGCGTGCCACAGTAATGGTGCGGACCTTCGTTGTGACGGAAGCTCTGAGGAGCTCAGCAAAGTTTTCCCTCAGCAAGAGATTGATGCAGGTCTTGGGCAGTGGCGTAAGGCACGACAGCTGGTGTGGGATCTTCCTGAACATATCAATGTGCTGGGGTGCCAGGGAGCGCTGATGATGATTCGATGGCGTGCTCGATCTTTGGGCCGACAGCAGCGCGTCTTCTTGCACCTCCTCGACAGCATGGTCAACATCGGTGCGCTCTCGAAGCGCCGCTCCAGCAGCAGTCAGCTCAACAAGGTTGTGCGCAGCTTCTCGGCCTGGGAGCTGGCGATGGGCGCGCGGGCGGCGTTCGGCTTCACCTCATCAGCTCGGAACCCCGCGGACGCGCCGTCGCGCCTGAAGGATGGGGAAGCGGTCTAGCCCCGCCGACAGGCGCACAGCCAGAGCTGGCCTGGGGAAGCTGCGGGATGCCCGGATCGGCGCTGCCACTCTCGCCAGATACCGTCGAGCAGCCCAGCAGTTGCTGACTATCTTAACGCCATGAATCTGCCGTTGCCGTTCAGTTGGGAAGACATGGATGTCACATTACAAGACTACCTTGAAAACTTGTGGGCCGAAGGTGCCACTAAAGGTCAAGCTAACGATGCACTGAGTGGGGCGCAGCACCTGTTGAGGACGCGCCGGCAGTACCCAGGCGCGTGGAGATTGTTGTCGGTCTGGGGGCGCCTAGAGGCGCCGCAGCGTGCGCCACCGATGCCGCCGCTGGTGTGCACTGCGCTCGCGGGCTGGGCGCTGGGCCGCGGTGAGATCGCCTTCGCCGCGACGATCCTCGCAGGCTTCCACCTCTGCCTTCGGACAGGCGAGGCTCTCGGCCTCTCCAGCAGCGTCATTCAGCTCAAGCCTTGCGGCAGAGGCGTGGTGTCGTTGCCCTGGACAAAGACAGCCTGTCAGAAGGGAGCGCGGGAGACGGTGACGCTGAATGACCCGCTCGTGGGAGCGGTCGTCCATTTGCAGCTGCAGCGTGACGGGCGTTTTTGGCCCTCGTCTCCTCGTGCCTTTCATTTGCTCTTTCGCACTGGCCTGCGAGAGATTGGTTGCACGCATCTTGGCCTCGTCCCGTATAGTTTACGTAGAGGCGGTGCTACGCACGAATATATGTTGTCAGGCGATGTCAGGCGACTTGCCTAAAGTGATGCTTCGAGGTCGTTGGAGCTCAATGAGGACAGCAAAGATTTATATTCAAGATGGTGCCGCGATTTTGGCCGAGAGGCGGCTTCAGCCTGCCACCCGTTCCTCGCTCCAGACCTTCTCAGATACCTCGATTGCACGCGCTCGGGCGTACTGTAGCAAGTAACCTCAAATCTAGGCCAGGTGCGACTCTCAAGGGCTGTTGTGGGCGGCTTTCAGCCATATTTCGGAACACATTGGAGAGCTTGTGGGTGTTCTTGGAGTGGAGAGCTTCTCTCGGGCCTCTGGGCACAGCGTGGTGCGAGTCTGCTCCCCCTCGAGGCCCACTTGGGACGGCGTTCTGACCCCGGTCGTTGGACGACGGTGGTACACTCCTCGAGGTGTGAATTCCTGCCGTGGCCTCGGGGTGAGTCCTGAGGCTCGCACATGCTGGTGCCGTTGTCTCGAGGCATTCGAAGCTCTGTCAACAGCTTTGGCCAACGAGTAGAGGGAGTAAGAAGGGGCAGAGCCCAGAGTGAGTGATCAATATGTGTTGCGGCTCCCCTTTATCCCCGATGAGCTACCGCGCGAACCCCCGCCTGCACACACATGAACACGTTTACGGTCAATGTGTGGGCAAAGGGGTAATGAGCGAACGTTGGCCGCATCAGAATGCATGGCAGCCTTTGTGGCCCACCCGCACTCCGCCCTGTGCCATGCCGTCCAGGCTTCTTCTCTGCCTGGCCGATCTTGCTCGTTCAGCGTCTCGCGAGAGCTTCTCTCGGGCTTCTGGGCACAGCGTGGTGCGAGTCTGCTCCCCCTCGAGGCCCACTTGGGACGGCGTTATGACCCCGGTCGTTGGACGACGGTGGTACACTCGAGGTGTGAATTCCTGCCGTGGCCTCGGGGTGAGTCCTGAGGCTCGCACATGCTGGTGCCGTTGTCTCGAGGCATTCGAAGCTCTGTCAACAGCTTTGGCCAACGAGTAGAGGGAGTAAGAAGGGGCAGAGCCCAGAGTGAGTGATCAATGTGTGTTGTGGCTCCCCTTTATTCCCGATGAGCTACCGCTCTAACCCCCGCCTGCACACACATATATGGCTTTGGTATTTGGAAGGGCTCTTGAGTGTGTTCCTTGGGCCGTCTTCAGGCGTCTGATGGGTCTCTGCGGCCGCTTGGGGCTCTCGCGGGGCCGTTTGACCACCCTCCTGACCGCGTTGGGCCCGCTGGCTAGGCCCGACAGGGACGCACTGGAGAACCAGAGGGACCATTTGCAAGGGCGTCCAGCGGGTCCGGGATCCAGGGGGTCCAGCTTGGGGGGGCGCGCAGGTTTTCCCACCACCTGGGGGGGGCAGGTTTTCCCACCCCGCCGTTTTGCAAAACTAGATTTATATAGAAGGGAAAGCACATACGACGTACATAAATTATACAGACATCTATGTAGATGCATGTATTCCGTTCCACATATTTTCATTAATCCGGACCCTGCGGAAACCTTGCCCCCCACCCGAAAGGGGCCCCCAGGATCCCGGGCCTTGCTGGACGCCCCTGGAAGGGATCTTGAGGGACTTCCAGGATTCGCCGAACTGTGCAATTGGCCAGCGTCGGCTCCACGAGGCCCCCAAGATGGTCCAAGATGGCCTCCAGCGGCCCCAGACCCTTGCCAGACGCCCGAAGACGGTCGTCCGTAGGCATGTTGGCTCAAGTTCCAAGCCTTGCCCTGAGGCTTGGAGCTTAGTCGCTGCCAAAGGGCAGGCTCGAGGGCCCGCCCACTGGTCGACAGGTGACCGCCGCGCGTGCGTCGGCGGGGGATATGATATCTTGTGAGCTTAGCCTGCCGCGATGCTGGGAAAATCTCGGGATAACCGACACCACCCCCCGACGCCATTGAAAGTTCTGCCAATCTTTGTTTCTTGGTCGTTTCCCCAAAGGACAGACTCCAGGAGGCAAGAAAGGAGGCAAGGCCCGTCAGGCCCAGCCGTCAGGAGGCAAAGCAGGACGAGCGACCCGTCCCGAGCCGCCATCACCTTTTCTGCCCCCTGCTTCATCCAATTCATCCACCCCACCCCTTCGTACCTTGGACGAGCGTCTCGAGGCACCTTCGGATGAGGAGGTTCAGTATCGGTTTGGAGATGATTATGGTGCTGATGGTCTTAGCGCTGATAGTGGCAATCGTGGTTTCTGGGCAGATTACTTGACGATATCGATGACGACTACGATGATGACCGCGGTTTGGGCGTCGATGCTAATGGCAATGAGCTTACGGTTGCGGATGCTGATCAGATCATGCAAACTCTGCAGAGTCAGTTAGATGCGTGTAGGACTCTCCCACATGCCAAGCAAATCTTGTCACGAATTGCAGGTCTGCATGCTGAACTGCAGTCTCGTCGTGCTCAGAAGGCGGATATGCTCACCGTCCCCCAGGAGCGTACGTTATATAAGCAGCGCTTCCACTTGGCTGACCAGATCCGTGAGATTGATGAGTCTATCGCTACCCTGCAGGCAGATCGCGTCTCTCTCGTCACCAGGCAGCAGCAGACAGCACGCGACGTGGCCTCCTGGGAAGGCAAGCTTCAAGGCCTTCCAGCATCTGGCGCAGTATCTCAGGACTCGGACGACAGCCCGGATATCTCTGCACTCATCGAGGTGTTCGCCACCTCCAAGGCCATTCAGAACGATAAGAAGTTGTCACAGGCCTTGCACCACCTCCAGGGCATTGTTTTGCCCGGCATTTCTTCGGGTTCTGCTCCTCCAGGTTCCTCGAGGCCCAAATCAGTTGAACCCGCTCGCGCCCAGCCCATGGCAGTCGACTCCACTGGTGGACAGTCTCAGTCTAAGATGGGA
>CAUYUJ010014737.1:167607-227391 GCA_963575745.1 Prorocentrum cordatum | reverse complement strand
CCACACACCATACACAACACACACACCACACACCACACACCACATACCACACAACACACACCACGCACCACACAGCACATACCACACACCGCACACCACACACACACACAACACACACCACACACCACACAACACACACCACACATTACACCACACCCCACACACCACACACCACACACCACACACCACACACACACACACCACACACCACACACCACACACCACACACCAACACACCACACACCACACACCACACACCACACACACACACGCACACACACACACACACACGCACACACCACACACCACACACCACACACCACACACACACAACACACCACACACCACACACCACACACCACACACCACACACCACACACCACACACCACACACCACACACCACACACCACACACCACACACCACACACCACACACCACACACCACACACCACACACCACACACCACACACCACACACCACACACCACACACCACACACCACACACAACACACAACACACAACACACAACACACACCACACAACACACACACACACAACAACAACAACAACAACAACAACAACAACACCACCACCACACCAACAACAACAACAACACCAACAACAATAACAACAACAACACCACACACACAAAACACACACACACACACATACACACACCACACACACAACACACACATAAAACACCCACACACCCACACACCCACACACACACACATGCGGGTGCAGCTTCATCCCCATTACATCCCAACCAAAGAGAACAGTCGCACATACACCACCAACGTGCCTGGCCAGGGCCATTCTTAGCGCTGGCATGGTGCATACGCCCTCCTGGCCAAGACCGAGAGGGCATAGACACCATCCTGGGGCCCAGGATGGCTTGGCCAGGGTTGGTGGTGGAGCATGGGTGCCTTTTGCAGAGAGGATGAGCAGAACGGGGATGAGGGACGAGGGAATGAGGAGTTAAGCTATGCCTTGGTCAAACCGTAGCACTCTCACTCTTGTGGGCATTTCCACCTTGCTGACACCTTACGCTTGTGCATTGGTACAAACTGAACGATTGCTCACAAGAGCCCTGTTCGAGCAAATAGGTATACACGGGTATCGCGCGGACTCCGTCCCATGTTCGCCTGAGCTCGTCCAGTACTTCGGTGGGCCACCCCTGGCTACGTGAGCACACCTGGTCAACATATTTGAAGGGGCCCTGGGACACACACACACATAAATATACACAGTGTACTCACTGCGTGGAGCTCCCCATATGTGCATCTCATGTTCTATGTCATGCCATAGTGAGCGTCTGTTCATGAGCGTTTGACTTTAATAGCGCGTCCACGTGGGCGACAGGGCCGGCGAAGACGAGTGAATCCTACTGCGAGTGAGTGAGCATGAGTCAGAGCAAGCTTTGAGTATGATTGAATATGAGCCTCCCATTCATTCCCCCTCCTCAGTATTCTGGCCGCGTCCTACCCCCTGGCGGCTAATTTTAGGGGTGCTGAAACCAGCGCCCCGCCTGAGACATCCTCACAAACTGCTCTAAACGCAGACGAGTCTGCCCACCAAAACAGCCAAACCGCCTAAGGCATCCCCACAAACTGGCCGCGAACGGGCTCGTGAAAGCACCCCTGGCGGCTCCCCTTGGGGGGTGCTGAATCCAGCGCCCCGCCTCAGACATCCTCACAATATGTTCTCCAAGCGAAGGATGTTGAGCATGAAAACAAGAACACCGCTTGAGGCATCCCCACAAAATGGCAGCGAACGGGTCCGTGCAAACACCCCTGGCGGCACCCCTTAGGGGTGCTGAAACCAGCGTCCCGCCTGAGACATCCTCAGAACTTCCTATGAACACCAAGGATGTTGAGCATGGAAACGAGTAAGCCGCCTGAAACATCTCCACAAACTGGCCGCGAACGGGCCCGTGCAAACACCCCTGGCGGCTCCCCGTAGGGGTGCTGAAACCAGCGCCCCGCCTGAGACATCCTCGCAATCTGCTCTCCAAGCGAAGGATGTTGAGCATGAAAACAAGCAAACCGCTTGAGAAATCCCCACAACATGGCCGCGAACGGGCCCGTGCAAACACCCCTGGCGGCTCCCCTTAGGGGTGCTGAAATCAGCGCCCCGCCTGAGACATCCTCCCAATCTGATGTGTGTTGAGTAAGTCAGACTGAGAGAAGTTTGAGTATGCGTAGGTCTGAATATGAGTAAGTTTGTGTCTGAGTACGTCTGGGTATGAGTAAGTCTGAGTATGAGTAAGTATGTGTATGGGAAAGTCTGTGTATGAGTAAGTCTGGGTATGAGTAAGTCTGAGTATGAGTGAGTCCGAGTAGGAGGAGACGAGAAGAGGAAGGATGAGGAGTAGGAGGCGTCCAAGAAATAACAATACCCCCATCTTAGGATAGCGAGACTGAGTATGAGTAAGCCTGAGTATGACTTGGTCTGAATATAAATGAACCTGATCATGAGAAAGTCTGAATATGAGTATGAATGAGTATGACTAGGTCTGAGTAGAAATGAGTCTGATTAAGAATAACTCTGTGCATGAATAAGTTTGAGGAGGAAGAGAGGAAGGAGGAGGAGGGAAGAGAGGAGGGGTTCTGGTTCTGGTTGGAGTCGGCGCCGTCCAAGTAATAACAAGAACCCCATCATGGGTTATGGGGAATAACATGATTTCCCATATTTTCCCAGATTCTCTTCGTTTTTGTCTTCCCCCCCCACTTCCCATATTTTCCCACATGTTCGTGGGAATCGACGATTACTTGTGTCTGTGTGTTTTTTCTCCTCCTGAATGTTGGCGGGCCGATTTATTTGAACAGGTCGCATTGGTGGCAACATGCTTGAGAAGGGAGACATACCTACAATTATGCCTGGGCAGGGGTCGTTCCAAAAGTGTCAGGATCGTCTCGACCGCATGGGCGTGCCACAAATCTTGCCATCGATATCGCCTACGTCAAGGAGAGTCGACAAAGACGGAGAAGAGGAAGAGAAACAAAATGAATAAGCGCGACTACCCCTTGCCGCAACACACACACACATCGTGTACGTAATTGCCCGGACTCGTCATCAATTGGTGACATATCCCTTGTTGTGCTCGGGGGAGGGGAGGTCAAGGCAACCAAGCTGTCCAATCATCTCTGGCCACAGAAAAAAAGACATCATTGCAAAGAAGCGCTGCCAGTCATTTTCCCCTGCCTGCAGACATGCTGCATCCGCAATGCACGCGATGGCCGCCGATCATGCGTCACGGTAGTTGTTGTCCTCACGGGGTGCGGGAAGGAGTAACCCCGGGAAACAATCAAAACCATTCACCTTCGGTGAAAGAACCCGTCCCCTCGAATGTTGAAACGGAGATCACGACCTGGACCCTCATATTGATAAACATTCAATCGTTGTGGCTGTGGTCGGAGACTCGCTTCAAGAGATGGTGGGCAAAATTTGGGCTACCCGGCAGCCAGAGCTGTCGTTCACGCACGGTTGATATGTGCGGCTCCAGCACTGTGGTCCCTCGGATGGCGAATCGAACACCGTGCCACGGCACCGAACGGGATGCCATCGGGTCCCACTGCCCCAGCTGGGGGGCCCGCACGGCGGCACTGTCCACTTCGGGGCCTTCTTGGGAGCCCCATCGGGGCCCTTTTCGGGCCCTGTTGGAGGCCTCTTGGGAACCCCTTGGGAGCCTCTTGGGAGCCTCTTGGGAGCCTCTGGGGGGGGCCTCCTGGGAGCTGCTTGGGGCGAAAGGCTGGACTTGTCGGTTCGTGGTCCCCACCGAGGACCGCGGCCCCGCGGGAAGCTCCGCCGGCGGCCCGAGCGGGAGGGCCTGCACGGCGGCGCCGTCCGTGCCGGTGCACCACACGCAGAGAGGCCGCGGTCTGAAAGGGGGGCGCCACGCGCGGCCTCCGCGGGAGAGCCTGCCTGGCGGCGCCGCCCATGTCGGGCACCCGTCGCGAAGATCGTGGCCCACAGAAGGAGCTCCAGGAGGAGGAGGAGGAGGAGGAGGAGGAGGAGGAGGAGGAGGCGGAGGCGGAGGAGGAGGAGGAGGAGGAGGAAGAGGAGGAGGAGGCGTACGGCCTGAGTTTGAGGGTCCGCATGGCGTCGCCGCTCATTCCAGCACGCCTCTATCAAGGATCGCACCCCCGTAGGGACTTTCATCTACGGCCTCAGTCAGTGTGAAAAGTGCATGCGCACTTCGGGCCGTTTCGGCACGCCCCTTATGCGAGGCCCCTTCTACGGCCCCAATGGGAAAGGCTGCAGTTGGTTTCCCCGCGCATTGCTGTACCCCTGACACATTTTCTGCCCTCCCCCTAGGGAGGTCCACCTACTGTCCCAGTGGGATAGTTTGCATGCTTCACCATTAATTTCGGCACATCCCTCAAACCAATCGTGGATGTTCGTAACCAACGTCATATGAAGTTGCTACTGATTGAGCCCCTCGCCGAACGAATGCTTTTGAATAGAAGTTATATCAAAACCTGCCCTTGAGGGAGCACTCGAGGCGCAAACCACAAGGCGCAAACCTTGAGGCACCACAAGGCACCACAGGGCGTAAACAACCGCACCACATGAAACATCATATGCCACCAACAAGGCACCACGCAACCAAACGAAAACGAGACCTGACGCCACCAAGGTAAGAACGAACAGCCGTAACTCATGGGCCACCATAGAGCGCCATCCACGGAGCACAACGAAACACGACTTCGCAAAACATGGGGCGTCATATAACGCCGACCATAAATAACCACCCATACATGATCAAGGACAAGACACGGAATCACAACTCATGAGGCATCATAGAGTGCCAAATGTAGGACACTACCCATGGATCACCAATAGCGAAAACAACACATCACAACTAATGATGATACGTCGGGCGCATGCAATAGGGCACGACGTGCAAGGTACCAAGGCGGCAGCAAGACAGCGAAACTCATAGAGCACCACATAGCACAAAGCAAAGAGCACCATCCATAAGGCACCAGGGCGAGAACGAGCAGCCGAAACGAATGAAACATCACAGGGCGCAAACCATGAGCCGTACGACGCCAACCGAGAAGGCACAAATCATAGGGCACCACAGCGAAAATGGTAATTTCAACGAACGACGCAAGATGCTGCACGAGCCACGGGGCACCAATGCAAGAACGATCAATCGAAACGCGCGAGCATTATGAAGCACCAGCTGGGGGAACCGAGCCCCGGGCACCATAAGAGAAAGGATAATTCAACCAAGCAGGTCGAG
Source organism: Prorocentrum cordatum (assembly GCA_963575745.1). Taxonomy (NCBI): domain Eukaryota; class Dinophyceae; order Prorocentrales; family Prorocentraceae; genus Prorocentrum; species Prorocentrum cordatum. Next base: position 222,136 of record CAUYUJ010014737.1, on the reverse strand, counting down.
CTCCTTCCTGCTCAGGGAGCACCCCATGGTGCAAACGTTACTGGAAAATCCCATCAGCCCTCAGGGCGCAGGTCGTTTAGTGTGTGTGTGTGTGTGTGTTATTGTTCTTTCGAACCGTATCCCTGACTATCCCTGACTTCACCACCACCACCACCCCGCGCCATCCACTCCCCCACACCACCACCCCCACCACCACCACCACCGTCCGGCCCACCCCCTCCATCATTGTCCCCTAATGATATACACCCCCTGCCCCAGGCGACCGGCGGCAAACCAGGAACCATGATCGCCCCCCGAACATCCCAGTCAAAAAACAATGCAAAACGCACTCTGCCTCCACATTTGGAGCATGCGCGGCCAACCCGATGCGCCCCCCCTGGGACAAAATATTGAATCATGTTCGTGAGGCCCGCGAGTACTTTTGTTTTGTTGTTGAAAGGGACGGCGGGGGTGTCAGCATATTGCCTGCTGCGCGCAGGGCTACCATCCCACCTGGCGCACGCGGGACACGTGGCGCATCTGGCGCACCAGGCGTGCCTGGCACGCTCGGGCCCCAGGGGTGCCTGGCGCGCGTGGCGCGCCTAGCATGCGTGGCGCACCTCGCCGTAGCGTCGCGCACAAAGGGTCGGTTTTGGTTCCCAATAGCTGTCTATCCAAAGGCGACCGCTGAACATGCTCGGGCTCGGGTGTTACCTATGTGTTGGGAAGGCGGGTGGGAATGAGCTAAACGATTTTCTATCTAGGAGGTGTCCCCCTATGAATAGACACCCCCTCCCCCAAACGACTGGGGGCCAACCGAGGTCAATGCGGGCCCGCCCCCACCATCCCTTGTAAAACATACAAAACACACTCTGCCTCCCAAATTCGGAGCATGCACAGCGAACCCGATGCGACCTCCCCCCACCATCCCTGTCAAAAAACAATACTGAGTACACTTGGCTGCGGCGGCTGCGGCGGGGGCACCGGCTGCGGCGGCTGCGGCGGTGGCGGCGGCGGTGGCGGCGGCGGCGGCGGGGGCGGCGGCGGCGGCGGCGGCGGTGGAGGCGGCGGCGGCGGCGGCAGGCGGGCGGCTGCGCTGCGGCCGGCAGCGGGGCGGGCGGCGCGGCGCGGCGGCGGCGGCGGGGCGCGGCGGCGGCGGCAGCGGCGGCGGCGGCGGGCGGCGCGGCGGCGCGCGGCGGGTCGGCGGCGCGGCGGCGGCGGCGGCGGCGCGGCGGATTGGCCCCCAGTAGCTGCCCTTTCAAAGACGGCTGCTGAATATGCTGCGGCTCGGGCCAAGCTCGGGTGCTACGTATGTGTTGGGAGGGCGGGTGGGAGTGAGCGAGACGGCTTGCAGACGGGAAGGGAGTCTTGACCCCTACCCCCACCCCCTCCCTCCCCCCCTCACCTCGCCCCCCCCACCCCTCTCGAACCCCCCCTCCCACCCCTCTCTCCCGCCCCTCCCTCCCCCCACCACCCCCCCACCACCCATCCGCCACCCCACCCACCCTCTCCGGAGTCTCCAAGGTCCCCCCCCCAAAGCTCTGAGTTCACTTGCATCGCCCCTCCCCCCCTTGTTTCACGAACGTGCGCCGTCTGTGTCCTCGTCCCTCTGCCCTCTTCCTCCCTCCGCTGGCCTCCCACCTCCCCCGCCCCTTCCCCTCGTTCTTCCGCTCCATCTCCGCCCGCATGGGGGGGATCGCCAGGACATGAAAAGTGTTCCGCAGCTTGCTCTTGTGCGCATGCTCGCATCGGCGTCCTCTACGGTCTGCTACGGGGGCGCCTTCGTCTGCTCGGTCGTGCGCGCTCCGACGGCATGCGACATCGTCTTCGACGATCACGGCGCCACTGCCTACTATGGCAAAGCACAGGTTGCAGACCTGGCGACGCTGGGCCCTGGCTCAGGGCACAGCGCCGAGCGCGTAGCGCCCGTTCAAGGGCGAGGCGCCCCGAAGGCGCCTCCAACGTGCCAGGCCGCAGACGTCGGGCGACTCCCGAGGAAGCCGCGCGCCGGGGGCTCCGCGCCTCGAGAGCATGCGCAGGCGAGCTCTCCAGCAGATAGCACCTGCTGCGCGGCGCCGACCGCGAGCATCACGCACAGGGCGGGCTCCCCCACGTGGCACTTGCAGCATCCAAGCGTTGAACTAATCAATGCTTGCGTTAGGTCGGGCATGCCCCCCTACAGGCGGATCTTGGACGAAAACTAAAACATGGCCAAACAAAGCTCCAAAATTGTCATACAATCGCCCCCAGACAATTTTTTGACTATGTTTGAAAATTCCTCCTGTAGAGGGACGTGCCCAACTTAATACTTGCGCCGCCCGCGCAAGGGGACGTGGCCTGAAGGAGCCCAGGATCCACTGGTGCCAGGGGGCGAGCTCGAACGCACCGCGCCGCCACGGATGAGGCAAACAGCAGCGCCGAGCGCGTCGCGCAACGCCTCCCGCTGCGCCGAGCGCGTACATCATGCACGGGGAGCTTCGCAGTCGACAAACCCTCTGCGCAAAGCGCGACGCGATCGACCTGCCCGCAATGGCAACTTGCGCCAAGCGCCGCGCAAACCGCAACCGCTCCTCGCGGGGAAAGCTTGCCCGCCTAGGCAGCGACGGGGCCAGCCATCACAGCGCCGAGCGCGCGACTGCAGCAGCCCGTCGCCCAACGGTGACAGCCCTCGCCGCCGGGGCCCGCGACTTCCCACATGTCGCCCCTTCGGCTACGCTCTTATTGCGTGTCGAAAATGCCAGCATGGTCTGGCGCAGACTGCTCCTGCGTGTCCGTGACCGCAACGCCATGCTCCTTCACGCCGGCCTCTCCCGCGGCTGGAGCCAGAACCTTGGCAAGCTCCCTCTCCAACCAATCGCAAACGAGAGCGAGAACCTCTGCAAGTTTCCTTTCCCGCGGGTAGAGCGAAAACCTGTTCAAGTTCCCTTCCCCACGGACTGCGAAAGACAGGCGCTTGCCCTCTCTGAGCTTCTTCCCTCCGTCTGAAGCTCTACCTTACAGCCAGCACGGCTCTGGAACCGCACCGGACACGGATCGACCCTGGGAGGAGCCTGGGGAACGAGTGCGGGCGAACTTGGGCCGGCAGGCGGCGTCGCCGTCATCTCAACCAACTCTCCTCCGGGCTGGGCTGCGATGGGCCGCCCGGCTGCGATGGGCCGTCCGACCGTGTACTCGCTGTCCCTACAGCGAGGCGACACTCTCGCACGCAGCGCCAGCCTCCGAGAGTGAGGGCGAGGGAGAGGAGGCGAGTCCTGGACCTCCCGAAGCGGGCGGGCCCATCCGAAGGAGCACCCCCCCGCCCTGGCGCGATTGGTCCGATGAAATGTCTAGGGGAAGACAGAGACCCGCCAGCTCCTGTCCCCACCCCCGCGGCCTGAGCGTACCACCCAAGCCTGCGCAGGGCGTCACAGGGGGGATCGGGGCCCTGCTTCGATGAGAGGAGGGGGGAGCCGGAGCAGACAGGGGAAGCCCGGAAAATGACGGCCGCGGCGCCCTCTCGAGAACCGAAAACGGACAATTCTCGGGTTCTGTCCACCTCCGACTTTTGGGCTGTCCGCATCTGAACGTTCCAAGCGGCCCGTGGGTCGCGACCAGCGTCGATCGGACGCTTCAGGCGTGTAAGGCAGCCACATTTGGGCTCATTTTGCGCGCTCGCGCCCGGCGTTCCGCCCGCGGGGGATGAAACGCACGGGCCCTGTGCTTAAAAGGGCAGCGCGCCAGATATGGGTTCCCGCGCCAACTGGACAGACGACGCGCGCAGGCCAACCACCGCTGGCTTATACGAGCAAGGTCGCGCGTTCCGTGGAACACGAATCCACCTCGCGGAGCGTAGTGGTGAGCGCCAGGCCTTGATCAGTGGATGAGATCGTGGCCATCAGCCCACTCGCGAAGGTGCTTCTTGTCACCGTCTTGAGAGCTCCACATTGCCAATGTAGGAGATGGCAGGATGGGGCCAGTGAAGGGCGCCAGCACTGATGGTGAGAACGCGGTGCCCACGCGCAAGACCCTTCTTCGACCGAGCTCCTCCAAGATGGCCCCAACGTGGCCCCCAAGAGTGCCCCAAGAGTGCCCCACGAGGGCCGCAAGAGGCGCCCACGAGGTCCCCGGAGGCCCCAAGAGGCCCCCCCGAGGGACCCAAGACGCTCCAAGAGCCCTCCAAGGACCGCCAAGAGGTCCCCAAGACGCCCCTAAAAGGACTCCAAGAAAATCTCAATATACATCCGAAGAGACTCTGGGAGGCATCGTAGAAACCTCTGGCCATTCTGCTCTCCCTCCTCTTCCTCCTCTTCCTCATCCGCCTGTTCCTTCTCATCCCTCCTCTGTTCTCCCCCTCCACCTCCTCCGATTCCTCATCTTCCCACTCGTGGGGTATGACGGTCTCCCCAACCCTTCGTTCCACTGCATGCTCCACCACATCCCTGATCAAGGCAACTCTCCTGGGCATCGTTCCTGGATGGACTGGTGGGATTACGCGAAACATTTAGAATTGACAGACTACTTTGTCTGGGTGTCCGCATCCGTGATTCAGGCCTTTCGTTGAATGAGTGTCCTTGGCGACCGTGTCGGCGTATCTGACACCCTCGTCGATCTCCTCACGAAGGGTCGCCGCGGCCCCGTCCAGGCGCTCCTGCTCGTCATCTGAGATGGGCCCGATAGGGTGGACCCGCTCAACGCCCTTGGGCCCGAAGGTGACCCTGTCAGGGAGACGCTCGGAATACACAAACACCTAGCAAGCTCGTCAGCCCACCATCCAGAACTCAGGTTAGTCTTGGGTCGGGAATGTTCCCCTGCGGATTTTGGTCAGAAAATGAAGCATAGTCAAACAATACTCGAAAATAGACTAAAATAGCAAATCAATCGCCCCCAGACGATTTTTCTACTATTTTTGAACATTCCTCCTGGAGAGGGACACGCCCGACTCAAGTTTAGTGTGCGCGCCCTCATGGCCAGGCTGGGAGCCAGTGCGAACTGATCCTGGGCACACGACAAGACTGGGAAGGTTGAATTCTCTTATAGATCTACTGGGAAGATGCACAATACAGTCGGGGCGTTGACCTAAGGAACCCTAAATAAGGAACGGGGCCCCTCTTTCACATAAGTTAAACTTCGATCTCCCATTGAAAAACCTCAGGAAAACCTGAGGCAAACTGTTAAACAATCAAGGCAGACCGAGCCCCTCCCCAACGAAAAGGGTTCCTTCTTCAGCGCCTCGACTGTAAACATCAATGTTGGAACACATGTCGTGCAAGATTCGAAAGGGCGGCGTCTGAGAAACTAGCGGCGCTGGACTGGACCCGAAACACGAGAAGATGCGCTCGCGACTGCTAGACCATCTGGAAGAAGCCTGTCCAAACTCGCAACATTGATGGGCTGGCCTTAGCCATCCGGCGTCTCTGCATTTGTTCATCCGAACCTGGTCGCGAAGTACTCGAAATCCTGGTACACCTTGCCGTCGGTTTTCACGAAGGCGCTCTCCGTCGTCCTCTCACCCGAGAGGCCAGCGAGCACCGCCTGACCGAAACGACCGCCCGCATACGCCGCGGAGAGCGTCGCCACGCCTTTGCCGTTCTTGGCGCTCGCAACCTCTTCGCTGGCATCCTCTGAAGCGAAGAGACAGGGCGGCAAACACCAGTGAACCAAATTCCACCAGCCCTCTGAACACACACACACAATGCTCATGTCCAGTGTCTTCAGGGATTCTAGATGATGTCTCTAGGAATCAAGTGCCTGGTCTACCGGATGGAGGAATCGGTGGGGCGTGGTCTCTGGACTCCCGTATGGGCTCCCCTAAGGTCTCCCGAATTGTCTGCCGCGCGCTCTGGCCTATGGTCTCTCACATGGTGTCACACACGGTCTCCCGTATGGTCCGTCCTAAGGTCTTCCGTCTGGCCTCCCGTGAGGTCTCCCGTATGGCCTCCCCGTATCCTGTGGCTTCCTGTGTGATCTCCTGTGTGGTTCTCCGTCTGGTCTCCCGCATGCTTCCAAAATGACCTCCCCCCTCGTGGTCTGGCTTATGGTCTTGTGTACGATATCATGTCTCGGCCCTGATACTGCTCTTCACTCTTAGCACTACTCTCACGAAGTCCCCTAAGCGGCCTGTCTGCAAGGATTTTAAATAATGTCTCTACCGCCTGGTGGGGGGGCCGCCCCCCCCCCCCCCTCCCCGAAATCCATGGCCCATCGCGGCCCTATAGGCCGCCAGCGTGGCCTCCACAGCTTGAACTGCTTCAAGCTGATCAATGTCCGCCGACCCCGTCGGCGTGTGACAGGGGCTGTTCCGTCGCCATCGCCGTCGCTGCCGCCGTCGCGTCGCCGCGCGGCCATCACGCCCCCTCCTTCCCCGGAGTCCGTCGCCGCTCCCCCCTTTCCTTGGGGCCTCTTTCTCGAGCACGCCAGCCAAAGCGAAATACAGCAGCCCATCCCAAGCGAGATGAAGCAGCGTTGTCGTCGAGTCGAAAGGGAAACCCCTTTCCTTTGATCCCTTCCCCGCGGAGCCCGGGGGGGGCGGGGTCCAGGGGGCGGGGTTCCCGGGGGAGGGGCCCGGGGGGGGGTCCCCGGGAGTGGTCCCGGGGGGTGGACCTGGGTCAGAATACCACCCTCACGGGGCCCGTGGCCCGCCCTCTCCCTCCCACTTCCGTCGGAGGCCGAGGACTCCAGGGTCGGCAGCGCTGGCCGTAAGGCCTTAGCAATATTCTTCTGCGCACGTAGCGCAATCGGCGCACACCAACCTGACCACCATCCATTTCGCGGGGCAACTCGGCGACCACCGCCCCCCCCCCCACATGCCCGTGAATGTCGTACATCCCATCAACCAGACACACACGCGCACGCACGCACACACGCACGCGCGCACATAAACACACACACACACACACCCGCCCGCCCGCCCGCCCGCGCGCACGCGCGCCCGCGCGCACGCGCGCCACGCGCGCACGCGCGCACGCACGCACGCACACTCACACTCACACTCACACTCACACTCACACTCACACTCACACTCACACTCACACTCACACTCACACTCACAATCACAATCACAACCAACCACGACCACAACCACCACCACGACCACAATCACACCCACAATCACAACCACATTCACAATCACAACCACATTCACAACCACAACCACATTCACAATCACATTAACAATCACATTGACAATCGCAATCACAATCGCAATCACAATCACAATCACACTCACACTCACACTCACAATCACACACAAACACACAAAACCACACACACAAACACACAACACACAACACACACACTAACACAACACACACACACACACGCACACACGCACACACGCACACCCACACCCACACCAACCCACACTGAATACGTACCGACATGCCTATACCACCCCGATTGAACCAAACCGAACCCGTGCACGCACCTCATCTTCCCTGTATCTCTACTTGGATTACCTGTCTCCCATCCTCATATCTCGTTCTCCTCCTCCTCCTCCTTCTCCCTCCCGGCCCCCCCATGCTGGGCAGAGATTCTGCCAGCGTGTGCCTGGGATGTGCCCGGCAAGTGCGGGACGAGGACCTATAGCTGGCTGCTTCCACCTCGTCCCGCACATGCCGAGCACATGCCAGCGCAGCATCTGCAGTCCCAGGCCAAGGAGGCAAGACGAGGCAGAACGAGCGAGAGGAGGCGCAGGGAGGGAGGGAGGAGGACGACGAGGGGAAGGACGAGGGGGATGGATGCGGAGGAGGGTGAGCGAGGAAGAGAATCGAGGAGCGAGGAGGATGAGGGATGATGAGAAGGGGGAGAAGGGATACAAAATTATCCCGGCAAAGCAACCTAACAGCGATGTGTAAAAGCATATCTGAAAGCATTCCCCTTAAGATTCAGATGAAAATCCAGTTGTAGAATTCTGCTGTTCTCGCAGTCGTAGTCGCATTCGCGATGACAGTCGCAGCGGCAACGGCAGTCGCAGTCACAGCCTCAGCCTCAGCCTGCCTCAGCCTCAGCCTCAGCCTGCCTCAGCCTCAGCCTGCCTCAGCCTCAGCCTCAGCCTGCTTCAGCCTCAGCCTCAGTCTGCCTTCAGCCTCGGCCTCAGCCTCAGCCTGCCTCAGCCTCAGCCTGCATCAGCCTCAGCCTCAGCCTCAGCCTGCCTCAGCATCAGCCTGCTTCAGCCTCAGCCTCAGCCTGCCTCAGCCTCAGCCTCAGTCTGCTTCAGCCTCAGCCTCAGTCTGCCTTCAGCCTCGGCCTCAGCCTCAGCCTGCCTCAGCCTCAGCCTGCCTCGGCCGCAGCATCAGCCTGCCTCAGCATTCAAAATGTGGCCCAGGAATGGAGTTCTGGGAACTAGAAGAACACGAAGTGGCCTACAGTTAGCTCCGGGCATTCAAAATCATGCCCAGGAATGGAGATCTGGGAACTTGAAGAGCACGAAGTGGCCTACAGTTGGCTCGGGGCATCCAAAATGTGGCCCGGGAATGGAGTTCTGGGAAATCGAAGAGCACGAAGTGGCCTACAGTTGGCTCCGGGCATCCAAAATGTGGCCTGAATGGAGTTCTGGGAAGTCGAAGAGCACGAAGTGGCCTACAGTTGGCTCCGGGCATCCAAAATGTGGCCCGGGAATGGAGTTCTGGGAGCACCAAGAGCGATTTTGAGAGGATGTCCCAAGCGATTTCGGCTTCGGCGGCAACTTCGGCGGCAGCCTGTCCGGGTCCCGCCCAGACCCCCCTGAGGAGTCATGATGCTCTCTTTTGAGACCACTAGAAACCTATCAGCAAAAGCTGTTAGGTAAAAAGAGGGAGGAGCAAGGAGGGAGGATGGCAATCATCATGCTAATTGAAAAGGGTAAAGAAGTGACTGCGACGAGTGAGAAGGATCAGGGAGGAGGATGCGGAAGAAGGTTGAGGACGAGAACGCAGGAATCTGTATGGCTTCGAAGCTGTATTGCCAGACGGCCCCACAAGGGGCCCAAAAGAGGGAACACGAACAGAAAATCCGAGCCTTGCGCTCCAAGAGGCCCCCCAGGAGGCGCCAAGAGGCGCCCAGGTGGCCCCACGAGGCCCCCCAGAGGCCCCAAGAGGCCCGCAAGAGACCCCAAGTAGGCCCCAAGAGGTCCCCCCCCAAAGCACCCAAGAGGCGACCAAACTGCTTCCGAAAGGCCCCCGAGGGGCCTCCCACGATATCCCAACGAACATCCAGTAGGCGTCATACCCACAGCCCAGGCACGGTGGCGGGATGGGCCCAAGACCATTCGATCAATCACCAAAGACGCGCGCAACCAGCCAGGCGGCAGAGAGTTCAACTCAACTGTCCAGTCTGTTAAGAGGAGAAGCCGACCAGCCGAGTTACCAGCGAGCCAACCGACCATTAAGTGAATCCAGCGGACCAGGCATGGCCACACAAGCAATCTCAGATGGGACCCGGCGGCTGAAGGCGAAGCCCTTCAGATAACCATGCATCACAAACAGGCCTCAAGTGTCTTAAAGGTCCCCAGGAAAGCCCAAGGAGGGCTCTCATATGGCTTCGAGAGGGCTCCAGGGGGCCCAAGGATCCAATTGTTGCTACTGGCGGGGAGCCCCTCGAGCAGAACCAGCTTCGGTTTCACCAATGTCCCTCCTCTAAGTGCCGCGTTCCTCCATCTTGTTCCTTTCTCACGGACGCTCGCCTACGAACTGTTTCTGGATGGGAAGGCTGGTGGTGGGGATACTTTTTTTTGGTTTGCGGCTCCACGGCGAGGGACATGGAGCGGGTCAACGTCCGAATGGTGGGGATACGCGAAGTGTCGGTAATTGGAGGGAGGCGTCATGAGCAAGAAACCTCAAAAACCAGGGGCGAAAACACAGGTTGCCCATGCGCTGCTACCTGCTTCGTTACCTGTGGCAGTAGCTTCCAATTGCTAATGTAAGTACCCTCTAGGACGGTCACGCTGCCTTCAGCATGCCTCGGCTTTGCTGTAGGAAGATGACGAAACATTGAAGAACTCGCGAGAGGCGGATCTGCTGGAGAGATGCTACCGCAGCTCCCCGTTTGCCAGAGAAACCTGAGAGGTCCCACCGAAGGAATTCGAGGAATCCAACTGTTATTCTCATCTGTTCCGATGCCCCACGACTCCTGCAGCCGGCTCATCAGCTGAAACTTCTGCTCGTGCGACAGCCCGCGGGCTGCGGGGTCCTGCGAGAACAGGGGCACCGCCGACTCGCACTTCCCCATCCCAGAATAGCCCCCGACAACGGGCACGCTAATCTTCTCGATGGGACAGCCTGTCACCTCATGCACAAACTTGTTCGCCCGGACCACATCGAGTGTGGTCACGCCACAAATTTTCTGTGGATCGTGACCCCACCTCTTATAAAGCGTCGCCATCGCCGGCACGATGGAGTTGGGTCCCCTCTGGCTCTTCAAATGCACTTGGAAGCTAATTTAGGCCAGCGTGCGTAAGGCGGGCGGGGGGGGGGTCGCTTGGCGTGCGTCATAAGTGCACGTTGTTGCCATCCTATGTACTAATGGTTCCGAACATGCCTACACGACTTTGGAGTAGTCGTGTTGGGTACGGTCGTTGGTCTTTCTGGATAATGCGAGATGACGATTAATAAACCATGTGTGTGTGAACAATTCAAACAATAATTGCTGGCTCTCGTGGATAAAATTAAAGACGTGGTTTCAAAATTGCTCAGACATCTAAAACAACGGAGACATGCACAAACACATGACAACGCTACAACCCAACCACAAACCGTGATGGTACAACTGCTGCCCAGATCCTGTGTAATGTTCTACTGCAGCGCCTAGGTCTATCTCCCTCTGCACCTTCTCATCGTCTGTTTCCTATTACGGCTCACGGCGAGTGCACATCCTGTCCCTTCGTCGCTGCCATTGCATCCTCCCTTCCTCCTTTAACACCCCTCCTCCTAACCCCTCCGCCTCGGCTCCGTCTGACACGTCGGCCGCCCAGGCGCGCGCCCAGGGAGCGCGGAGGGGGGAAGCGATCAAAAACAATAATTTTCGGGCCCGGGGCGCCAACGCGTGAACGAGACCCCAGTAATCCTAATCCCACCAGCCCTCTGGGCGTGGGTGGGTTTACCGAACTCTGACTGCTCTCTGCCGAGACTCCTTCTTCCCCTGCTCGGGGGAGCGGCTTACACCTCCCCCTACCCTGGGAGGAGGGAGACGATTTCAAGTGCCCTCCGAGCCCTATAAGGACTCCCCCAAGAGGCCCAAATCCTTCAACAACCTGGGGAAAATCAATGTGTTATGCCTTCTCGCCTTTTCGCTTCCGATGGTCTCTTGAGATCTCAGAATGGACCCAATACGGCCCAAGAGAGTCCCAAGAGGAGCCCAAGAGGGCTCCAAGAGCGCCCCAAGAGGGCCTCAATACATAATTTTTGAGCCTCCGAAGGGGGTGGGCTGAATTGAGGCCCCCCTCTGTTTTTTAGCCATGGGGCCCAAGACGACCCCAAGAGGCCCCCACGACCCGCCCAAAGAGCCCCGAGAGGGCCCCTGGACCCCCCAGAGGAGCTCCAAGAAAGCCCCAAGAGTGCCCCAAGTGGCTCCGCGAGGACCTCAAGAAAGACCCAGGACGGCTCCAAAAGACCTCTGGAAAACAAACACTTCCAAGGCGGCTGTTGCACTGCATGCTTCTACACCTCTTTGATCAAGGCAACACGCCTGGCGATCTGTTTCTGGATGTGCTGGTGGGGATACTTTTTTTTTAGTCGCGGCCGCAAGCGAACGCGCAGGAGGCGTCCGAAAGGTCGAGCGGGCTACGCGCGAGCCTAATTAAACAGCGACCGAGCGCGGGGTCTCTGGTGGGGATGCGCGAAGCGTCAAGAATGTCTGACTCGTGTTTGAAGAACAACCAGAATCCAGAGGGAACCCAACGATAGAGCTCATAGGATTTACGATCAGACCCACGACGGCGGTAGGGCAGAACTTCGCGCAAGCCTCGACTATGGTCTTTGTTATGTGTGCGTTGGTCTTCAGCAGCTCGCTCCTGGGCCTCCCCTTGCTGGGCACGCCGACCGGAACCAACACCAGAGCGCAGCCCTTGAGGCAATCCGCCAGGTGATCTACGGGTTTCTGGTGTGTGTCCAGGCAATCATAGAAGAACAAGAAATGCCAAAAACATGTTTTCTCGAAGGTCCGCACTAATTTCTGCCGATCGGCGCTGGACCCCCCCTCCGTGGAGCGCGGAGCGCGCCAGGGGCGACGTAGGCGGCGCCGCCAGGGGGGCCCCAACGCCGATCCAGGAGATCCGCGCGGCATCCCGAGACAATATGCTAATGCCATGTTCTGTTCTTCGGCCTAAGACGTCACTTTGCACTTCCTCGGGGGGACCAGAAAGCACTGATACGAATATTCCCCGGACTTTCCCCGGGGTGCCTCTGGACCAAAAATTCGCAGCGAATCCGACCGTGGCCACGAAAGCCTCCCAGGACGCCCGAAAAGGCGAACGCGGGAATGGGGCAGCGGCGTCGGTACCAGTTACCCTGTGCCCTTGATGTTGATCCCCATGTGATACTCAAGTTCGGGGCCCAGGGGGATCAGAAACGTTTTCCTTGATCTTGTAGCAGAGTGATGAGGATGATGACGATGAGAATGATGATCAAAATGGTCATGGACGCTCAAGAAAAGTCCGTAGGACAGCTCTAGGAAGAATCCGGGAATCCATCGGACTCGTTGGGACATCTATCGGATTCCTTCGGACATCCACAGTATGCCTTAGGACATGTATAGGATTCCGTCGAGAATCCATACGAGTCCCAAAAAACAATCCGTAATATTATTTCGGAAATTAGCCGGGTGCCTTAGGGTATCCACGGGAAACCTTCGGACATCCATTGGATTTCTTAAGTAGGACCCCATAAAGACATCCAGAACAGGACGCATTGGGAAACGATGTTTCCATATATATATATATATATATATATATATATATATATTATATATATATATTATATATATATATATATATATATATATATCACAGGCGGTGGACATCCATCGGAACCCTTCGAACATCCATTGGATCCTTTCGAGAACCCATTGGATCCCTTAGGATATCCATGGGGTGTTCTAGGACTTCCATCGGATTCATTAGGACATCCACAAGGCTGCTATCTCAATCCACACGGATACCTTAAGATACCGATCGGGTTCCTGGGAAAACCCGTATGGCTTTTTGGGGCATCCATAGGACCCCTTCGGACATCTTCTGGGCCCCTCAAGAAACGCACGAGACTCCCTAGGACATCCGTAGGATCCCACAAGACACCCATCGGATTCTTTCAGCACTCCAGAGGACTCCGCACTGAAAACCCACATGGCTCCTTCGGAGATCCATGGGGTTCATAAAAAACATCCATCGGGTTCCTTCGGGCATCCTTCGGACCCCGGGACATCCATGGGATGCCACAGGACATCTCCAGGTGACCTTTGGAAATCAAGAACGGTGCTTAGGCGATCAATGGGAGGCCTGCGGGAATCAATCGGATCTCGTCGGGGATGCGAAGGATTCTTGTGGAAATCCACAGGGTTCCTCGGTGGGTCCAGGGGGTTGGCGATGAAACAACATGATGAAGATGATGACGATGATGGTGATGAAGGCAATCCTGGGCGTCTCTTGAGATACTCTCTGATCGTCCTTGGCGCTCCTTGAGATCTGGCATTTGCAACTTGCCCACGGTCTTGGCGCTCCTCGCCAGGAAACCTCTCGTGAAAACAACCTCGAAACGCTCGCCCACGCAGGCTCGGCTTCCCACGCAGGCTCGCCCACGCAGGCTCGGCCGCCCTCCGTGCGTGCTGGCGCTGCAGCGCTTGCCTCCTCGAAGGTCCCGCGGTTGGGCTCGAGCGCGGTCGGGCACTTCGGCGGCTGGGCCTTGCCCATGCTCCTGGCCTTGGCTTTGACCTCGGTCTTGGCTCTGGCGGGCTGGTTGTCGCTCGCGCCCCGCTCGTTGCCTCGTGCGCGCGCCTGGCTGATGGCGATGGGCGGTTGGCGGCCCTCGCCCCGGATCTCGCGCGGGGCGCGCTCGACCGACTTTTTCGCCCAGCGCCCGCAGGTCCAGCCATCCGCGCGGAACGTCTCGTTGCTGCTCGCTGTGCGTTCCTCGCCAGGGCCGATGGCGCCGAGCTTTCAGGGGGCCCTGGCGGCGGCCTGCCTGGCGTTCTCGGGCGGCTACTCGAGGGCGTCGCGGCGCTCGGCGTTCATGCCCGCCCGCGCTGCTTGGGCGCCTCGAGGTAGGTGTAGTGCGCGGGGGCCAGGGGGTCCGCCGCGATCAGCAGGTGCCCGGCCTTCTCGACTCTCTCGGTCCAGCGTTCTGCTCCTCGGGCTGCTGGGCGGCGGGGCCCGTCCTCGCCCTGGCCCTCTCGAGCCCGGGCGACGGCCGACGTGGGCTCGACCGCCGCAGCGGTCTCGGGGGCGCCCGCGCGCCCCCCGACATCGCCGAGCAGCGCGCGCGCCGTTTCCAGCTCGAGGGCGTCGCCCTCATTATCTGCTCGCAAGTCATGATCACGCGCTGCTGGGCGAGCTCCGCGCGCGGAAGTGCCCTGCTAAAGGCGCCCCAGATGGGGCCCGAATAAGTGCGGACGGCGGATCGCGCAACATCGCCGATGCATCAGCGACGCGTCGGCCGCGCGCTGGCGACGTCGGCGCGGAGAAGGACGGGCCCCGCATCGAGCAGCATCGGCGATGCGTCGGCGACGCGGCGCGATCCCCCGACCCATCTTCTCGGGCCCCATCTGGGGCGCGCTGACCTGCAGCTGCGCCGCTCCAGCTCATTCGCCCCGGGGAACTTGTAGTCCTGCTCGACCCTGGCCTGCGAGACTCGAAGATTCCTTCGGACATCTTGGGGATTCCGGAGGGGATCCACGTGATCTCTCTGGCGATCCATCGGATTCCTTAGGGCGCCCATCGGGTTTCTCAGGGCATGCGCAATATTATGCCGGACGTCTATATGCTTTCTGATGCACTCCACGGGGCGCCTTAAGAAATCCATTGCATTCCAGAGAAACCGATGGGATTTCTTGAGAAATCCATTGCGCCTCTAGGCTGCCCAAAGGATCCCTTCGGCAATCCGCAGGATTCCTTAAGACGTCCATCGGATTCCTTGGGGAATCCTCCGGGTTCGTTCAGAAACCCATAGGGCCCCTGGAGAAATCCATCGGATTCCTTACGCCAGCTACAATAGTTCTTAGGGTATCCATAAGCTTCCTTCGGACATCGATATGATTTGCTTTGAAATAGCAATGGGATTCCTCAGGGCATCCAATGACTTTCATCGGGCGTCCATGGGTTCCCCCAAGACATGTATATGCATCCTTGAGAAATCCGGGGGGGCCCTTTGGACATCCGTCGGATTCCATAGTGCATCCATTGGATTCCGTTGGAAGACCATCTGATTCTGACAACAAGTCTCGGGGAATCATGAGGAGATGCGCGAGACTCCCTAGGACATCCATAGGATCTTGAAAACATCCATTGGATTCCTTAAGACATGAATCGGAATCCGCTGGACATGCATCGGGCCCCTTGCGAAACCCAGGTTATCCCGTAAAAGCTCCCAGAGGTTCTTGGATACATCCATGCGGCTTCTTAAGGCGTCCTTAGACATCCATTGCAAATCCATTGGATTCCTTCGGGCATCGATCGGACTCCATTGGGGCCCCATCCGGACCCCGGAGAGATCCACGGGATCCCATGGGATATGCGCTGGGGGGGGAGGGGGAATGGGGGGCCCTCAAATTGTTCCAGCGAGCTTTGATTCGGGAACTGGAAATTGTACTAGAACGTTTCAATTCTTTTGCTGGTTTCAATGGCGCGCGCGTAGGCGCCCATGGCGGCCCGTTTGCAGCGGCGACGCGCAACCGGGGCAACGCGAGTTCGGGGCGGGGGGGAAAGGGCGAGGATGGAGAAGGCCCTCGGGAAATCCATGGGGCCCCTTGGAACGTCCACAGAATTTAGGACGGAAATGCATAGGTATCCGAAGGAATTCCATAACTCATGTGGAAATGCATCGGCGCCCTTAAAGGATGGGTGGGATCCCTGAGGACATCCTTCGGCTTCTTTCGGCAGTCCATATGGATTCCGCACGAAATCCGTAGGCTGCCTTCGGACATCTGCAACATTCCGTAAGACATGCAGAGCGCTCCTTTGGGCATCCAGCGGATTCCCCCCGGCATCCATAGGTTTCTTTCGGAGAGCCATGAGGCTCCATCCATTGGGTTCCATGGGCAATCCGGGGGGGTCCGTAGGGCGCGCGCAAATTCCGAAGGGATTCGATAAGGGCACTGGAGATCGCCAAAAGATTCTTTCGGACATCCATATGTTCCTGACGACGCCAATGAGATCCCTTCGGGAGTCCATAGGATCCCTCAAGACATCCGTGAGATTCCTTGGGATTTCTATCGGACTTCTTCCAGAATCCACGGGGTTCCGGCGGAAAACCATGGCACTGCGCTTCATGAAACGTCCATGGCGTTCCCGAGAAAGTCGGTCGGGGTCCATCGGAAATCCCTTGGTTTCCATAACAGAGCAAGGATTCCTTGGGCGACGCGCAGGATTCCAAAAGAAATCCATCGGATGCCAAAAGGAGTCCAATGGATCCCATCGGATATCCATGAGATCCCTTAGAACATTCATAGGGATTCATATGGCATGCATCCGATTCCCCGCGGAATCTATGGGGTTCATTCTGGAAGCCATAGAAAACATCGGGGCATCAATGGGGCCCCTTAGTATGTATGTATATATATATATACATATATATATATATACGTGGGACTCCGAAAGAGAGAAATCCATAATATTCCCCGCGAAATCCGGGGGACTCCTTGAAACAGACATCTATAAGATTCCTTAGGACATCCATCGGGTTCTTTTGAAGCCCCATCGGGGCCCTTAGGACGTCCATGGCGTGCCGTAGGACGCGCGTCGGAACGGCGCGTGTTCACTTCAATACCAAGCGGTCACCGTTGAAGGTTCACTTTACTTTCCAGACCAACGTAGCGACTGTTCCATTGTGGACAACGCAGAATGCGCCACGCGCGCGTCCGCGCGCGCGCGCGATCGGGTTGCCCGCGCGCGGGCGGGTCGTCCGAGCTCAGTTGGCCACCGTTAAGGGTTCACTTTCGTTCGCAAAGTAACATGGCGACTTTTCCATGGTCGCCAATGCAAAACTCGCCACGCGCGCATCCGCGCGCGATCTGGTGACCCACGCGCGGGCGGGTCACCCGAGATCCCGCGGGCAACTGTTACGGGTTAGCTTTAGTCTCCAGGCGAACATGTGAACTTGTCCATGCTGGACAATACAGAACTCGCCACGCGCGCGTCCGCGCGCGCGCGCGCGCGGCTGGGCGTCGCACGCGCGGGCGTGTCACCCGAAATCCCGTTGGCCACTGCTTGAGGTTCCCTTTATTGTCCAAGCCAACAAGGCGATGTCTCCATTGTGGATGCTGCTGAACTTGCCTCGCGCGCGCCCGCGCGCGCGCGCCCGTGGCGACATCTGCGTTGCCCACAATTGAAGAATTGCCATGTTGGTCTGGGTACTAGAGTCAGCCTCTCAACGGTGACCGATTGGATTTTGAAATTGCCATGTGATGTGCTGCTGTTTCCAAACATAATAAATCTCAATGCTGGCCTGGGAACAAAGTGGCCCCTTAACGGTGACCGATTGGCATGCGTTTTTGAAGGTTCTTAAAGATGGATGTCGTACGGCATCTTCTGAATGTCTGAATGGCCCCAATGGGTGTCTTCAGGCATCCGGTGCGTTTTTTGATCCACAAGTGTTTCTGAATAAAACGATGGATATCCAAGGAATCCGATGGATGTCCGAAAGAGTTCTCAAAGGGTTCGTAAACATGTCTGAGAAACCCGATGGATTACGTAAGGGATCTTATGGAAGTCCCACGGAAACCTATGGATTTCCGAAGGGATCTGGTGGATTTCGTAGGGAACCCGATGAGATTCCTAAGGGACCCATTGGTTATCCGAAAGATGTCCTAAATGTCTGGAGGAATCCTATGAATGTCCTCAGGGGAACTGTGGGCTTCCTTAGGAAACCTATGGGGGACCACCTAGGAAACTTCCGGATTTTCAAAAAGGACCGATGTATTGCCAAATCAATTCTATGGATGTCCGACAGACTCCCTTGGCTTTTTCAAGGATCCTCTGCGCTTCCTGAGGAATCCCATGGATTTCTAAGGGGATCCCCTCGATTTCCGAAGGATAAAATATTCCTGAGGAAAGGCGCAAGATGCTTAAAACAAGTCCATCGGAATCCTCAAGGAATCCAGGACATAGATAGGATTTTTAAGGAGATCCATCGGGTTCTTTACGACAACAGTCGGATTCTTTTGGGAATCTACAGGAATCCTTCGGACATCCATCACATTCTTTTGGGAATCCATAGGGTGCCTCAAACATGCATGAGATTCCTTCGGGTCCTTCAGAAATCCAGAAGGTTCCGGACGAAATCCATGAGAGTCCTTCGGACATCTAAAGGGAGCCTCCCCCCCCAAAAAAAACAGAGGATCCCTCAGGAAGTTTGTATTCCTTTGGGATTCCATAGGATGCTTCATGAAGTCTATAGGAATCTTTGGGACATGCGTGAACTTCCCGGGGCACTGCGCCGGATGCCTCGGGACATCAGTGGGAATTCTCGGGGAAAACGCAGGCAGTCAATAAGATCTCTTAGGACATCAATCCACCGGATTCCTTAAGACAACCATAGGATCCCTTAGGAAATGCATCGGATTCCTAAAAGGCACCCATGGACTCCCGAAGAAACCCATCGAATTCCTCAGGAATTCCTTGGGAATCCGGAGGGAAGCCATCGGAGTCCTTAGGGACCAACATAAGAAGAAAGCAACTTCGATTCGCAACTCTCCCCCGCGATCATCAAGTTCGGCCTCGCCGCCCCTCGTCCCCGACCAGGTCTGCATTGGCTGGGGAAGAGAAAACTCTCGGGGGTTCAGGGGGGGGGGGCTGATTTTTTGTCCAGGGCGCTCGGTTACCCTTTCCTCCCCTCGCTTCCTTGAAGGGGCACTGAGACACACACAGAAATAAATAGACACAAATAACAGGATCCCTCATAGTTCCCAATATTTTCTCGGTTTTTGCCCCCCCACTGCCCATATTTTCCCATATCTTCCTGGGAGTCGTCGATTAATTGTGTCGGTGTGTTTTTTCCCTTCCTGATTCCTTTCGATGTGCCCCAGATCTGCGCCGATGCCCTGCGCAGGCGTCATGGCTATGGTCAGGTCGTACACGGACAGCTCCCACACGCGGGGGTCGAGGGCCATCAGCAGGGAGAGCGGCTGGCCGCTCGCCCCGGCGGCACCGCAGACGCACACCTTGAAGCCCTGCGGAGTACGCTGACGGGGCGTGCGCAGGCACGCCGCAGGAGCCAGAGCAGGGGCACACCCGAAGGGGCAAGCTGAAGAAGCAGGGCTGGACCTAAACAGTGTTTTCCGTGTTCGTTTTGTTTTCGGTTTCCCTCGTTTTGTCTTGAGTTCGCCTTCGCTGCAAAACGACATCGAAACGAAAACGGCCCACGAAATCGCCAAAACACCGTTTAGGTCCACCCCTGAGCTGAAGGGGTAAGCCCTCCGGAGTGCACCGCAAGAGCCGGAGCAGGGTCAGCGGAAGCGGCGTGCGCAACCGCACCGCGAAGCTCGATGTTTTGCATTTTCGTCGGCTCTCGGCGGAATCCCAGCCGTGAGATGCCTTCGCCGAGGGTAATCGCTCCCTCCTCTCCCCTCCCCATTGCTGTTTCTCGGCTTCGGTTGTCCGGCGGCTGCTCGGGACGATGACGGGGCACCCCCCGACCGCTCTCGGCGAGGCGCAGCTGCCGGAGAGCGCCCCATGGCGCCGAGATCGGCCAACCTCGCCCGAGAGACGCCCATCCCCCCTGTCGCTGGACCCGAAGACAATTGACACCACCCCAGCTACGGCGCCACGGGGCTCAGCGTGCACCAGGACGTCCGGCGTGGGCATCTGCATGGTATCTACGCTGCGGCGCCCGAGGGGCCGTAGCCGAACATGGATGGCCGTAGGTGGGGTGGTGTCGTTTGTTTTTTGGTCGGATGACGCTGCCAAGCCTGAACTGGATCGAATCGCTGAACCGGATCGGGTCGGAAATGGATCGGATCGCCAGCGAGTCGTCCCGAATCGAATCGGAAGCGGATCGCCGCGCGCGGCCACGGTTGGCCGAGGCAGGCGCTGGCGAATCGAATCGAATCGAGTCGAATTGGAATCGCGAGCCCAGCCCGCGAATCAAATGGCATCGAGTCGGATCGTAGGCTGCCCTGGCGGCCCTTCCGGCAGCGCCTCGGCCGTGTTCCCTGCCCGCCGACCTTCTTCGGGGTCCGCGGCACGGGCCCCACCAGGCCGTCGGCGCAGTTGCCCATCCGCGGCGCGCCGCTTCGGCCCGCTGGCGCGGCCTGGGCGGGTGCGAACCGCCCCCAGGTGGGCGCGAATCAATGGAGGGCGGTAGACGGAGGGAAGCGGGGGCTCAGAAAAGGGGCCCTTCAGGGCCCCTGACGGGGCCCTTTAGGGGCTCAGAGAGGCCCTTTAGGGCCCCAGAGGAAGAGGAGGAGGAGGAGGAGGAGGAGGAGGAGGAGGAGGAGGAGGAGCAGGAGGAGGGGCAGGGGGAGGAGGAGGAAGAGGAGGAGGGGGAGGAGGGGGAAGAGGAGTCTTGTTTTTTGCTGTGGTTGTTGTTGTGCTGTGTTCTTCGCCTGCCCGTTGAAATTGTCCTGACATGTGTGCGACCCTTGGCCGCCGCCAGGGTCAGGTCGGGCATGTCCTCCTACACGCGGATTTTGGACGAACAATGCAAAATAGTCAAACAATGCCCCCAACTAGTCCAAAAAGCTAAAACATCGTCCCCAGACTATCTTTGGACTATTTTTGAATTTTCCCCCTGTAGAGGGACACGCCCGACGTAACGCCAGGGTGAGGTGGGCGCCAACGGCGGAGCACTCTGCCGCCACGTTCTTGTTGTTGCTTGCTCCCTTGCCTCGTCCCTCCCGCTCGGCTCGCACTGCCCGTCTCACGGATCCGCCGGGTGGTGGCGCCGGCCACCCAGTGTGTATGTCTTGGCAGGGATACTGGTAGAGGTGAGAAAGGGGGAAGATGAGGAGGAGGAGGAGGAGGAGGAGGAGGAGGAGGAGGAGGAGGGACCAGGGGGAGATGGCGGAGGAACGCGAGGGCAGGGCGAGGAGCTCGGAGGGGCCCCGAGGGATCTCAGAGGGGCATCCCAGGCAACGAAGCAGGGTGATCCAGGTGTAGGCGTTCGCGAGGGGAGGCCGAGAGAGGGGCGGGCGGGGCGGGGGCGAGTTTGGATCCAGCCTCTCGCCCCCTCCCTCTCCTCCTCTCCTCCTCCTCCTCCTCCTCCTCCTCCTCCTATCATAACCACTCCTTTTCCTCCTGCTCATTCCTCCTTCCCTCTACCTTCTCCTTCCCATTCTCGCTCCCTCCTCCTCCCCCTGCCTCTCCCTATTCCTCATCCGTCACCCATCTCCATTCCCCTACCCATGCTTCTGCGCACCCTCCTCCCTGGCGCCTCAAGGATGCGGATGGATGGTGATTTGTCTCTGAGCTTTGGCAACCCTGAGCGAGGCCTTCTACTCTTCCTTCCCCTTCTCCTCGTATCTCGTCCTCATCGTCGTCCGTCTCGTACTAGTTAATCCTTTTCATCCCCCCTCCTACCACTCCTCGTCCCTCCACTCTTTCCGCCTAGCCGTCTTCGTCTCCCTCGTCCTCCTCCTCCTGGACTGATGCTACCCCCTTTTGCCCCACCATGTGACAAGAACTTCCTCCTCCTGCCCAGAGACGCCTCCGAACCTCACCCTACAGCTCCATTTTCCGAACTTCCTCGCACAACTCCGTCCTCCGCCTCTCCCTCCTCTTTTCCCCGAACGCGGGGATGACTAGTTGCATCGACGGTGACTCTCCCTGCCATTTTCGCTTCTGGAAGGTTCGTCACGTGACTGCGTGGGCTTTGGCTTCTGTCACCGCGACCTCTGCCCTGGGCGTCCTTCGCCGTCGGGGATACGCCGGCACCGAAACGGGTCGCAGCGGCAACGGATCCTGCACCCCCCGCGGCCCTCCCAGAGCATGCCCTCCATCCCCCATGCCTTCTTGTTGCCGGCCGTGGGGCCCTGGCAGGGAGGAGGAGGAGAAGGAGGAGGAGGAGGAGGAGGAGGAGCAGAAGGAGGAGGAGGAGGAGGAGGAGGAGGAGGAGGAGGAGGAGGAGGAGGAGGAGGAGCCCGAGAACGGCGACGCAACCAGAGGAGACCCCCAGCTCCTCCAGGGACCTCGGAGAGCACGGCGAGCCGAGGCAGCGGCACCAGGGTCACCAGCCCCCGGACCCCTTCAGAGGGGCCCGGGCGCACCGACTCTCCGAGCCGGCGCCCGACCGCGGCGACGAGGGCCCCCCCCCCCGCAGGCCAGCGAGTGCTGCCACTCGGCTCGGCCTCCTCCGAGGTCCGCAGGGGTTCGCAGGGGGGGGGGCGGGCGCAGGGCGGCCCCGAGGCCCGACGCTGCATGGCAGGTTCGGCGTCGCGGAAGATCACGGCCGGAGCCCCAAACCCGCCGTTTTTCGGGCCGGATCGCTCTGGGAGGGTCCCGGGGGCCCGAAAAGGGCTGGGGGAGCCATTCGCCCTCTGCTGATCCATGACCCGATGTGATTTGCTTCACGCTGAGATGTCAGACGAGCGCGTTCCACTACTCGCAAAGTAACTATTCGCAAATGGCCTGGATCCCCCGCGGGGGATCTACGATACATCTCTTCGAAGCAAACCTCTGTTTTCTTTCGGACGTTTGCGAGTAGGCACTCTGCGATCAGTGGAACGCGCTCGGTGAGCTGTCGAGGGACTGCCTCCTTGAGCTGCCAAAGCCGGCGTTGCCGCTGCGACGAGACGGCAGGTACAGTCGGTGCGCTGAAGAAGGAACCCTTTTCGTTGTGGAGGGGCTCCGTGTTCCTTAATTGTTTCACAGCTTGCCTCAGGGCTTCCTTCTGTTTTCGATGGGAAGTCGAAGTTTAACTCATGGAAAAAAGGGGCCTCGTTCCTTATTTAGGGTTCCTTAGGTCAACGCCCCGACTGCACCCGCCGTGACCCCCCCGACCGACTTCTGCTCCCCGCAGGAAGGGCCACCTCGGCGCCTGGCGCCGCAAAGGGAGGGCCGGACGAGCCGCGGCCTGAGCCGCAGCGGCTGGACCTGACGCCTCGGTCCTCCCACCCTACCCAGTCCTCCTCGTCCTCCTCCTCCTCCCCCTCCCCCTCCCCCTCCTCCTCCTCCTCCTCCTCCTCCTCCTCCTCCTCCTCCCCCTCCTCCTCCTCTCCTCCTCCCCTCCCTCCCTCCCCCCTCCCTCCCTCCCTCCCTCCCTCCTCCCTCCTCCCTCCCTCCCTCCTCCCTCCCCCTCCCCCTCCCTCCCTCCCTCCCTCCCTCCCTCCCTCCCTTCCCCTCCTCCTCCTCCTCCTCCTCCTCCCTCCTCCTTCCTCCTCCTCCTCCTCCTCCTCCTCCCTCCTCCTCCTCCTCCTCCTCCTCCTCCTCCTCCCTCCCTCCCTCCCTCCCTCCCTCCCTCCCTCCCTCCCTCCCTCCCTCCCCTCCCTCCCTCCCTCCCTCCCCCTCCCTCCCTCCCTCCTCCCCTCCTCCTCCCCTCCTCCTCTCCTCCTCCGCCTCCTCCTCCTCTTCTCCTCCTCCTCCTCCCCGCCCCCTGCCTCTTGACGTTGATGTCGGCCTCCTGTTCCTCCCTCCTCCTCCTCCTCCTCCACCTCCTCCTCCTCCTGTTCCTCCTCCTCCTCCTCCTCCACCTCCTCCTCCCCGTCAGGGCGAGGGAAGGGAAATGTGCTGACGTGTTGTGACGTCTCCCCCCTTGTCCTCCTCGTGGGGAACCTTGAACCTCCAGAGACATCTGAGGAGTGGCGGCCAGGAGTAGATGGAGAGGGGTGGCGGTAGACAGGGGAAGTGATATATTGAAAGCAGCGAGAAGAAGGGACTTGGGGAAAAGGGAGGAGGGAGAAGGAAGGGAACGGGTTTTGATAACCTGGAGAATGGGTAGGGAGAAAAGGATGTCTAAATGAGGAGGTCCTCTCCCCCGCCTCCTTCTCTTTTTCCTCCGCCTCAAATCCCTCCTCCACCCCGTCCACTCCCCCCGCCTCCTCCTCCTCTTCCTCCTCTTTTGCTCTCTTCTCGGCCCCTCTTCCCTCATCAGGGGGCGGGAGGGACGAGGAGGCCGAGGAGGCGAGGGAGGCAGGGGCGAGAGGAGGGCGTGCCAGAGGGGAGGCTTGAGGAGGCCAAGCCTGCGGGGACGCAGAGCCGCTCCTCCCCCCTCCTGGCCCGGCCACATCGGCGGTGGACAAACCTCCCTTTCGTGAACCTCCCTTCAGCGAACACGGCCTGGGACCGAAACCGACGAACCCAGACCCGCAAAAACAATGGCCGCGACGCCCTCTCGCGAACCGCAAGCGGCCCAGTCACTGATCGACGTGTCGGGGTAGGAGCTCTGTCCACCCCCCAACAGCAACGTAGTCCGCTGGTACAGGCACGCTCCGGGCTGGTCCGCCTCGTGCTCGGGCTCGGAATAAGGTAACGAAAACATGACATAAACATAAAAACCCGGAGGCCCGCGCGGATTTCTTGAATCCGCGCTGGACCCCCCTCCCTGGCGCGCGGAGCGTGCAGGGGCGGCGCCGGAGGCGCCGCCAGGGGGCCCCAGCGCGGACCCGAGAAATCCGCGCGGACCTCCGAGTTGTTATGTGTATGTCATTTTTCGTTCCCCTACGGAAGGCGCTCCGCCCGTGGCGCCGCCTCTGCTGAAGGGGAACTGGGACACGCAAACAAATACACACACAAATCACCAGACTCCCCATCTCTCCCCAGATCTTCTGGGTCCTTGCCTCCCCCAACGACTGCCCATACTTTCCCGTAGGAATCGACGATTCATTGTGCCTGTGTGTTTCTTTCCCTCCTGTACGGCGCTCCGCCCGTGGCGCCGCCAGCTGCCCCCGCGCCGGGAGCCGCCGGGAGCCGCCGGGAGCCGCCGGGAGCCGCCGGGCTCGTCGGGCTCGGCGCCGGCGCGGCGGCCGTCGCAGGCCGTGGCCGCCTCCGGGCCAGCCCAGCGCGCGCTCGGTTTGCAAGTCGGGCGTGTCCCCCCACAGGGGGATTGTCGACGAAAAAAAAAAGATGACCCAAAAAACTACTCCCAAATGGCAAACAAAAAAAATCCCCGGCTGTTTTTTCCCAACCAACCTGTGTTGTTGGGTCCTCGTTTTGAAGAGACGGTCCCCGCGTTCCTCCTCCTCCTCCTCCTCCTCCTCCTCCTCCTCCTCCTCCTCCTCTCCTCCCCCTCCTCCCTCCTCTTCCCCTTCTTACATGCGTGTCCCCCACTCAGTACAGCGCTTCGTGGCCCCATAGGGAGCTCCACCGAAGGCCCCAGTGCCACCGTCCACATGCGTCCCCCCCACTCAGTACAGCGTTTCATGGCCCCATAGGGAGCCCCACCGAAGGCCCCAGTGCCACCGTCTACATGCGTCTCCCCCACTCAGTACAGCGCTTCGTGGCCCCATAGGGAGCCCCACCGAAGGCCCCAGTGCCACCGTCCACATGCGTCCCCCCCACTCAGTACAGCGTTTCGTGGCCACATAGGGAGCTCCACCGAAGCCCCCAGTGGGACTGTCCGAGTGCGTCCTGAAACGCCCAATTTGGCATTTTCACCCACCCATTACGGCGTTTCGTGGCCCCACAGGGAGCTCCACTGAAAGCCCCAGTGCCACCGTCCGCATGCGTCCCGCACACCCAACGTGGCATTTTCACCCACCCAGTGCAGCGTTTCGTGGCCCCACAGGGAGCTTCACCAAAGGCCTCAGTGGGACGGTCTGCAAGCGTCCCGAAACACCCATTGTGGCATTTCCACCCACCCAGTCCAGAATTTCGTGGCCCCGTAGGGAACTCCACCGAAGGCTCCAGTGCCACCGTCCGCACGCGTCCCGAAAACCCAATTTGGCATTTTCACCCACGCAATACAGCGTTTCGTGGCCCCATGGGAAGTTCCACCAAAGCCTCCGGTGGGACCGTCCGCATGCGTCCCGGAAGCCCAATTTGGCATTTTCGCCCACCCATTACAGCGTTTCGTGGCCCCATAGGGAGTTCCACCAAAGCCTCCAGTGGGACCGTCCGCATGCGTCCCGGAAGCCCAGTTTGGCATTTTCACTCACCCAGTACAGCGCTTCGTGGCCCGTGGCCCCATAAGGAGCTCCACCGAAGCCCCAAGTGGGACCGTCCGCATGCGTCCCGGAAACCTTACTTGCCACACCACTCACCCAGAACAGCGTTCCCCCCCACCCAGTGCAGCGTTTCGTGGCCCCATAGGGAGTTTCACCGAAGAAGATTTTCACAATTGCGGTATCCACAACTGCATATGGTTGGGTCCTTCGCCAGGATATTTTTTTTTTTGGGGGGGGTATTTTTGGGCCCTACAGGGGGATTCTCGACGAAAAACAAAAATTACCTTGGCGACGTACCCAACCCCTGCGCAAACGCGCGGCGCAAAAAGTTTAGAATACTTTAGAAGGGGGGCGATGACGGAGCGAGGGTTACACATGTCTGCAGACGGAATTCGGGAGACTCGCAGGACACTGGCTACAGGACAAGGACTAGATAAAGCTGATCAGTTACAATCCCGGAGCAACCCTAGCCATTTCGAAAGCGGGGATCTCAGATCGCAGCCCCCCAGGGATGGCGAGGTCTAATTTGAATCTGCGTGTGGCGTCACTGTGCTGGGCCCCCCAGCAGGCCTCGAACGTGGCGACAGTTTCACAGATCGCAGCCCCCCAGGGATGGCGAGGTCTAATTTTAATCTGCGTGTGGCGTCACTGTGCTGGGCCCCCCAGCAGGCCTCGAAAGTGGCGACAGTTTCACAAATCGCAGCCCCCCAGGGATGGCGAGGTCTAATTTGAATCTGCCCGTGGCGTCACTGTGCTGGGCCCCCCAGCAGGCCTCGAAAGTGGCGACAGTTTCACAGATCGCAGCCCCCCAGGGATGGCGAGGTCTAATTTGAATCCGCCGTGGCGTCACTGTGCTGGGCCCCCCAGCAGGCCTCGAAAGTGGCGACAGTTTCACAGATCGCAGCCCCCCAGGGATGGCGAGGTCTAACTTGAATCTGCGTGTGGCGTCACTGTGCTGGGCCCCCCAGCACGCCTCGAAAGTGGCGACAGGTTCACAGGTCGCAGCCCCCCCAGGGATGGCGAGGTCCTGTTTGGGTCCGCGGTGAGTGCCCTCTCTGCTGGGCCCCCAGGCCTCGAAAGTGGCGACGGTTTCACAGATCGCAGCCCCCCAGGGATGGCGAGGTCCTGTTTGGATCCGCGGTGAGTACCCTCTCTGCTGGCCTCCCCAGCAGGCCTCGAAAGTGGCGACGGTTTCACAGATCGCAGCCCCCCAGGGATGGCGAGGTCCTGTTTGGGTCCGCGGTGGGTGCCCTCTCTGCTGGCCCCCCCAGCAGCCCTCTAAAGTGGCGACAGTTTCACAGGTCGCAGCCCCCCAAGGGATGGCGAGGTCCTGTTTGGATCCGCGGTGGGTGCCCTCTCTGCTGGCCTTCCCAGCAGGCCTCGAAAGTGGCGACAATTTCACAGATCGCAGCCCCCCAGGGATGGCGAGGTCCTGTTTGGATCCGCGGTGAGTACCCTCTCTGCTGGGCCCCCCAGCAGGCCTCGAAAGTGGCGACGGTTTCACAGATCGCAGCCCCCCAGGGATGGCGAGGTCATGTTTGGATCCGCGGTGAGTACCCTCTCTGCTGGCCTCCCCAGCAGGCCTCGAAAGTGGCGACGGTTTCACAGATCGCAGCCCCCCCGGGATAGCGAGGTCATGTTTGGATCCGCGGTCAGTGCCCTCTCTGCTGGCCTCCCCAGCAGGCCTCGAAAGTGGCGACAACTTCACAGGTCGCAGCCCCCCAGGGATGGCGAGGTCCTGTTTGGATCCGCGGTGAGTGCCCTCTCTGCTGGCCTCCCCAGCAGCCCATCGAAAGTGGCGACAGTTTCACAGGTCGCAGCCCCCCAGGGATGACGAGGTCTTTTTTGGATCCGCGGTGGGTACCCTCTCTGCTGGCCTCCCCAGCAGCCCATCGAAAGTGGCGACAGTTTCACAGGTCGCAGCCCCCCAGGGATGGCGAGGTCCTGTTTGGATCCGCGGTGGGTGCCCTCTCTGCTGGCCTCCCCAGCAGCCCATCGAAAGTGGCGACAGTTTCACAGATCGCAGCCCCCCAGGGATGGCGAGGTCCTGTTTGGGTCCGCGGTGGGTGCCCTCTCTGCTGGCCTCCCCAGCAGCCCATCGAAAGTGGCGACAGTTTCACAGGTCGCAGCCCCCCAGGGATGGCGAGGTCTTTTTTGGATCTGCGGGCCTCGCCAGCAGCCCTCGAAAGTGGCGGCAGTTTCACAAATCGCAGCCACCCAGGGAGGGAGAGGTCTCGCTCAAATCTGCGCGGTGCCTCAACCCACACGGCGAGAGGAGACAAGAGGGAGGCGGGAGGCGGGAGGCGGGAGGAGCAAGACGCGACCACGGTGCTCTATTCAAAACGCATACCCAACCAAGGAGGGTTTGGAAATACTAAAAACAAATACTCCCAAATGGTCCAAAAGTGTGCAACAAATAGTCCCCCGACTGACTATTTGTTGACTCTTTTTGGCTATTCCCCCCCTGTAGAGGGACACGCCCGACTTAACGCTCGGTCGCACGTGCGACTGCTCGCTTCCGCTGCGTCTGCCTGCCGTCTGAGAGAGAAAGAGAGAGAGAGAGAGAGAGAGAGAAGGAGAGGGAGGCCGCGCGGGCGTGGGCAGCTGGCCCGCTCGAGGCAGGTCGGGCTCGATGTCCAGGTGGTACATCGAGAGCAGCAGGCAGGCGAGGGTGGCCCTGGGGCCCAGATCCTGGCGCCGACGGGGATGCCACAGCCTCACCAACGTCGGCCGAAGGGGCCGAGGCCTTCAGATCACAGGAGAGAGCACATGGGAGCATGCACGCACTGCTTCGGAGAACTCCCTCCCAGACGGCATCGGGCTGGCGTCGGAGCTGCCACGGCATGGCGCCCTGATTCACCGCCTCCTCCCTGCCAACTGGGGGCTCGGGCGTTGCAGCCCATACTACCGGCCAAATGCTGAAGCCGCTGCACGTGAGAGCAGCAAACCTTGTGGACGGCTTGGACTGAACGGGCACTTGACGATACCACCTGGTATGCCGCATCTAGCGCGCTGGCCCAGAGCCTCCCCAACGTGTCAGCGTCATTATATACGGGGCTCCAAGGAGGCCCAAACTGCCCCGCCAAAGGCGATGCTGTACTCCGCTCCATCTACTGCGAAACGCGCCTGACAATTTGCTCTTCTGGTGCTAGCTAGAAGGTCACAATACGTGAAATGACAATTACGATGCCGATCACGTCAAAACAAAGATGAGTGCACGGGCCTCGGCAAAGGAATAAGGAAATGAGGATGCCAATGATCAAAAACAATGAAGGTGGTAGGATATCCTTCTGTTGCGCTACATTTCGCGCCACTCCCCTACCATATCCTACTTTCCATCTCCCGTCCTCTTCCATGTGCCTCCGCTTCCTTTTTCCAGTCCTCTCCCCTCCACCACTACATCCCCATCCACTCCAATCAGTGTCATTCCCCGTGCGTATCCCTGCAACTCCTGTTTCAAATCTTCCTGGCATAATGCCAAGCCATGTATCTACCATCTTCATGTAGTCTTCATCCTTTCTACTCGTCATGCTTAACCCTTCCTCTTACTTCCGCTCACGTTCCTCCTCCTCCTTCTCCTCTTGTTCTTCTCCCTCATCGTTTCTCATTGCATTTCTTGCGGACTCATCTCTCAATTGCAGCTGCACAAAGTGGCCGAAATAGCAATATCCTTCTCAACACACTCGGTGAGGTGAGCCTTGCCCTTGACCCGGTCGATGGAGAAGCCGGCCAAGCGCAGCAGGGGGAAGAATCCAGCGGGCATCAGAGAGGTGCACAAGAAGAAGAAGCCCAGACCTCACAAGAGGGTTGACCATCAACAGAGCCAATGGAATAGCCAGAGAAGCGAGAGGCGAGGTGCAAGCCGGATATCAGTAGTGTCGAGGAGAATTCACAGGCGGTGGTTGTGCGCCTGGCGACCATACCACCCAGGGCGATGCTTGACCTGGATCTTCGGTCCATCCTGATCGTGCCCGAGGAGCCAACAGAGCCATTTGAATGCATCATCATGCAATGATATCAATACTGTTGACCCCCTTACCCCCTTCGCCCCCCTGCTTCTCATCGCCGACCTCCTTCCCTCTTCCCCCTCACACCCTTCCCCTTCAATCCTCCCCCTGCAACTACCTTCATGAATGTCCAGAGCTTCTGTGTGAATGCGGAGGGGTACGTGAGAGAGGATTTTCCAGAGTGCCAATGGACCGATGCTTCGTGAACTGAATTGGCGGCCTAAACTTGCGAAGCTTTGGTGCCATCGTCCTGGGACTCGTGGTTGACCCATTCCGTCGAGCATCTAGCCTGGACAGTGACGTCAGTGAAATAAGGACATGACAAGGAGAACGAGGAGCCCTAATGTGTTTGTGCGTGCTGGGGGTGGGGTGGATGGGGGGTGTCCATCCTGCGAGATCGCAAGAAATGCTCGGCGAATGTTTTTCTTTCCAAGTTCCAAGCCGAAAATACAAGTCAACCGATGCTTGAAGCTGCTTAACGGCAACTTCCAGCGCGGCCGAAGGTATGGGGCCCTTTGGAGGAGGTCCAATCAAACCCGAAAACACTTGTTAACGCAACCACCGCTTTGGACAATACGAACGGGGAGCTCAAACCCCTGGCGAAACTGCTGGCAATTTTGCAACGGATGGCACACGCATTGTCCAACGTCAGACCAACACATATGTATCGAACGAGACGACCTATATAAATAATGTTCGAATAATCCGACGCGAATCATCCAACACTGCCAACAAGGAATTAACAAGGTTGTCCGTTGTAACTTCCCGGGGGGTGCTACGGAAATCGGACGCAGACAAACATCATAGACCAGAAACGGTAGGGACCACGTCAATTACTGCAAGGGTGGCGGCAAGGATGTTCTGAGCACAATGCACCCGCTCGTCTGAAGTTGCCCTACGTGCTGCACTTCGTTCCACATTGTTTCGACGCCGATTCGCCCGTGCGTCATCGGGGACCACGGCACTCTGGCTGAATGTTTAGTAGGGCGGACAATTTTCGCACGCCAGTCGCACGCGCAACGACAATTGTGCCGCACCAACGCTCAGGCTGCCCTGTGGCAATCCCCGAGCCAAAAAAAACGCGCTTGTGCGTGTACCCGCGTGCGCGCCACCACGCTTGCTGCACTGTACAGACGTAGGGGGACAGACGGCAAGCGATCTCCGATAAGAGACATCCGTCATTCATGCCTAATCCGCCAACGTATCAGCTCTTAGTGGAGCGTCCCGACGCCCGTACATATGTGCGCGTAAAGAAGATTCTAAAGGTCCTAAGTTCTCAGGAGCCCCGACCACCAATCCGTCAGAATCCTCGTGCGCCCGCGGCGCTTGCCGCGCGGGAGTCCGGGAAACCAAACCAGCTCGAACCGACTCCAATATAAGCAGATGGCATTCCTATAAACGCTCGAGAAGGCTTACGAACCCTCTGTAGCCCCGAGGGGCCGTTCTGTGGCTACGTGTCCTGATGGCCTCTTGGGCCGTCTGGCTCTGGGCTGGCCCGACATGGCAAACTCACACCGCATTCATGTTAAGTCGGGCGTGTCCCCTCTACAGGGGGATGGATGTTCGACGAAAAAATAGCAATAATCGAAAAATACCCCCAAATGGACAAACCATACCCCCAAAAATAGTCCCCTGACTATTTTTTGGCTACTTTTTGAATTTTCCCCCCCTTACCATTAGCTTCGCGTCCCAGGCGTCGTGCCACGTGGCTGGCGGACGGGCGGGCGGGCGAACGGGCGCCGCTGCCGCCGCCATCCGCCGCTGGCACCAGCGTTGCATCCGTGCGCTGTCCTCGTCGTCGTCGTCGACGCCGCGCCTCTCCTCGTCGTCGTCGTCGTCGTCGTCGTCGTCGTCGTCGTCGTCGTCGTCGTCGTCGTTGTCGTCGTCGTCGTCGTCGTCGTCGTCGTCGTCGACGCCGCGCCTCTGTTCCTTCTACCTGCCCCCTCCTCCTCCTTCTTCTTGCTTCTCCTGTTCTTCCTTTTCCCTACTCCCTACTTGCTCTCCGCTCCGCCCCTCCTCTCCTCCCAGGGGCCTCGGGTTCCCAAGTTCGCTCTGGGGGAGTGTTCCTGTTGGCCCTTCCTTTTTCTGCGCTGGCCCCATGTTCGTTTCGCAATTCGCGTTGCCACCGGACGAGCAGCGTACGCTATGTTGTTTCCGCACCCCGTGCGTGCTCACGTAAGGAAAATAATGCACTCTGATTTCTTCGCGCCCCCATGCCACTGCCACGCGACGAATAGAATAGACTAGACCTACCTGTGCGACTTCCACTGCTGGGCCCGGACCCGTGCAAGTTCCGTTTCTGGCCCCAGATTCGCGCGAGTTCCGCTGCTCCAACGGAATCTGCACCAAAGAAAGTCGCACGGAACGAACTCGCACGAACCTGCACTCGCAGGAACGGAACTCGCACGGCACAAACTCGCACTCACGAAGCAGAACTCGCACGGATGAGACTCGCACGGAGCGGAACTCGCACACACCGGAACTGGCACAGGCACGGATGATCTTGCACGCGTGGGAGTTCCGCCGCGCGACGGAGCGTCGAACGGCGCATGCATTGCGAGCTCGTGTGGGCGAGCTCCGTCGTGCGCGATCTGTGCGTGCGAGTCGGTGCGTGCGAGCTCCGTGTGTGCGAGCTCCGCTGTGCGAATTCGTTTTTTTTGGAGGTTCGTCCATGCGAATTCCGCTTCGTGCGAATTCCGCTCCGTGCGCGTTCCGTCCGAGTTCCGCCACTTGCGAGCTCCGTCTATATTTCCCCCTGAGAGGCCCCGGGAGGCCCCAGAGGCCTGTAGAGACGCCCCAAGAGGCATCATGCGTATCCTGCTCCTCCGCCTGCTCCTGCTCCTCCTCCTCCTCCCCTCTTCCTCCCAAATCATGTTGCCCCAAGGGTTTCCACCACGACTGGGGGAGAACGTAACCCAATAGCTTGACAAGACTTCGGCTCACGTTTGGCCACACAGTCGGCTTCAAGAGGCAGGGGGCGGCGGTGGTTCGCGTTGGCGTCTTCGATAACACAACTCGCTGTTAAATTCTGGCCGAATCTGGCTGCAATCAGCTGCGCCTGTTGTTTTACATATCCGTCACATGCATGGATCCTGTGCCGACCAGGCCATGCAAGACACAGACTAACAACTGCGTCAGCGCAGTGATATCGCATGCGCAACCCACGCGGCGGCAGCGGCTCGTGCGGCTCATGCGGCGGACGCCGCGTGAGCGGCCTACCTGCTGCCCCCGCCGACGCCCCCCGCCCCGCCCGCCCCCTCCTCCTCCTCCTCCTCCTCCTCCTCCTCCTCCTCCTCCTCCTCCTCCTCCTCCTCCTCCTCCTCCTCCTCCTCCTCCTCCCGCCTCCTCTGACGAAGGCCAGCCCGCGGCGTGCTCGCCCGGCGGCATTTAGGCCGCGGTGTGCGGCCCGTCGGCCGAAGCGGGCCGTCCCCCGGCAGTGCGCGGGGGTGCCAGGGGCACGCGCCCCTCCAAGAATCGTCTCGCCTCCTTTAGCTGTCCTCCTCCTGCTTCTCTGAGGTCGGGCATGCCCCCCTGCAGGCGGATTTTGGATGAGCAAAGACTCGAGAATGCTCAACCACAGTCAAACAATAGTAAAAACATCGTCCCTGGACGATGTTTGCATTATTTTTGCATTTTCCTCCTGTAGAGGGACACGCCCGACTTAATCCTAGTTGTCTTCATGCTGCTTCTCCTCCTCCTCCTCTGCACTGCGACATTGCCCAGCAACGCAAAGGCGGGGTCAGCAGAGGTCTGTTCACCTCTGGTCTGGGTCAGGGGCTGCGGCACACAGGCCAGGCGGTGCTGAAAGCGAGACGCGGGGGGTGGGTGGGCGTGGACCAGCACAGGGCAGTGCAGCCCACCGCGCGGGCGCTGAGCAGCAGGCAGGCACACGGCATCGGCCCGTGGGCTCACTTGGGCGACGTCCCCCAACCCACGGCTGGGGCGGCCGCGGAGCCCTGGTCCTCTCCGCGCAGCACCTGGTTCAGCAGGGACTGCCCGTGCTGATGGCCAGCCTTGAACGCGTCGAGCGGCGGCTTCTTCAGCAGCTGCTGGCAGGCGAGCTCCAGCAGGCCTCCCCCGCCTGCCGCGCCGCGGGCAGCCGGCCCGCTCGCACGAGCCGCCACCTGGAACAGCCTCTGGGTGGTCGCGAAGCTGTGGGGGCTGCTGGCCAGCTTCGCCAGGAGGGGCTCCTGCTCCAGGACCCTCCTGACGATCTCCAGCTGGTCGCCCCAGTGGCAGTACGTCAGGGCCTTGTCCAGCACCGCGCAGGCGAAAATGTTGCTTGCAAAACGGGCGACGCTGCTCCGGACCGCGCTCCCAATCTGCTTTCGGTCACCCTCGGTCCCGTGCTCAAGCAGGTGCTGAACCACGTAGTTCCCATACCGGTCGCCGCTCAGATACTCGACGTTGCTGAGGATGCTGCCCACCGCTCCCGCGAGCGC
Organism: Prorocentrum cordatum; assembly: GCA_963575745.1. Lineage (NCBI taxonomy): Eukaryota > Dinophyceae > Prorocentrales > Prorocentraceae > Prorocentrum > Prorocentrum cordatum. Next base: position 187,515 of record CAUYUJ010014737.1, on the reverse strand, counting down.
GCACGACGGAAAATGCTCGATCAGACGTTCGAGGATCGGGTCGGGCGAAAGTGGGGGATAGCAAAGGGGGGGTTTGAGAATCAGCTCACGTAGCTGATTTCCCCGGCGCCTCCTGGCGCCGGAGGCGGCTATGTATCGAGGAATGGGCCCCTCGGAGGGGCCGAAACCAGCTGCATGCAGCAAATTTCGTAACCCCCCCTTTCCCTATTCCCCCCCTTTCGTCTGGCCCGAGAGGACCCTGCACCCGTAGCGATGCCGCGCCAACACGACCGGATCCCACGTGTCTAGGATCTCGCTGCGGACGAAGTCCACGGCCCCCGGCGGCAGCAGCACCACGGCCAGCTGCACCACGTGGTTGCCGTGGGGAGAGCCCAGGAGCTCGCAGACGTGTCCCCGCAGCTCCTCCACGATCCGCTTCTGGTCTTAAGTCGGGTGTGTCCCCCTACAGGGGGATTTCCGACGAAATATTTCAAAAACAGCCCCAGAATGCACCAACATGGTAACAAACATGATCCAGAAAGAGTCCCCAGACTATTTTTTGACGATGCTTGAGTATTCCCCCTGTAGAGGGACAGGCCCGACTTAATTCTGGTCACGCAGCGGGGCGAGGCCGAGGGCGTCCTGCACCCGCCGGCAGCCGTCGGCCGTCTTCGAGAGCTCGACGACATTCCACCTCGTGGCGCACGCTGCTGCTCGCCCTCGCTCCACGAAGCTCTTCGAGGGCTCCGTGGAGCGGGGACGGGCGGTCAGCACTGTCGGAGGTCCGCGTGGGTAGGGGGCCACATGCGAACCCTACCCCTACCCCCCTGTGATTTCTGAGGAGGGTGGTGTTCACTTCGTTCGGGAGCTCCCGCGCGAGGTGCCTCAGAAATCGTGGGGGGTTAGGGGTAGGGTTCGCACGTGGCCCCCTTATGGATGCCTTCGGTCGGCGCTGAAATACCCTCCACTGGCGTGCGGAGCGCTCCAATGGGCGGCCCTGGAGACGCCGCCAGGGGAGGGCGGGCGCTGACCACCGAAATCCTCGCGGACTTCCACACGGCAAAGCAGTAACGAATCCCCTCGCAAATGCCGATAGCCTGAGGTCGGGTATGTCCTCCTACAGGCGGATTTTGGAAGACAGATTCATAAAATAGCCATAACACATTTAAAAAGGAATCAACAAATCATACAAAAGAAACTTCCCAGGACTATTCTTGACGATTCTTAAATCTTCCTCCTGTAGTACGGCATGCCCGACTTAACGATAGCGCTTGAAATGACTCCCAGTGGGCGGCGCAACGAAACGATACCGGCAACGTGTAACACAAACGTGCCGATTGTACGGAACACTGACCTGTGGGATGAACGGAATTTACGATAGGGGCTCGACCACAAGAAACCTTCCACAAGAGACCCAACCATTGATTTTTGGTTTGGGAACGTCACGCTTTCCATGGCAAGACCATCGAAACCCAAGCCATCCGAGGCAAGCAGGGTGTTTCTTGGCATGGGCTTCCACTGCAGTCAATAAACGACATGTGGAGATAACAAGGTAGTACTGGCATGATACGACCACAAACAAGAACAAGTACGACGTGCGATTCGCAACAACTGCCGACCGCTTTGGGTTCACCGGCGTGTGAGATGTTCCCCCTCCTAGAACCCATCCCCCGGGTGCCCGGTCCGGTCCGTTTGGAGGGGTCGGGGATCTTCTGACCCAGGTCAATCCAGACCCGGGTCAGCCTAGCCTTGCAAAATCCTGCAAAAGCCTGCACCCAAACCCGGGTCAACGCGAAGGATCCTGCAAGATACTGCAGGATCCTGCACCCAAATCAGGGTCAGTGCGACCCTGGCCCTGCAGGATCCTGCAAACTTCTGGCGCTCTGGCTGACCCCCGTCTGCACTGACCCCCGTCTCAATCGGGAGCGGCCAAGAGGGGGGTGTCCAAGAGGGGGGATGCAAATCATGACGGCGGCATGTGCGCGGCCCAGCGGGGGGGCCAGGGACGTAATGAAATACGAAGAGGCGCCATGAAATCTGGGAAATATCATGGCCCACGCCATGATATCCACCCCCCCCTAGTCATCACCCTCCTCTTTTCGACCCCCGTCTCAAGGCTCCCGACCCCCTCTCCGGACCCCTCCCCCAGGTGCCCGGTCGGGTCCATTTGGAGGGAGGGGGGGTCCCCCCGGGACCAGCCGAGCGCATCACGGGGGGCAGAGGGCCCCCAAAAACAGGCCAAGAGGGCACCAGGAGGCCTTCTGGACGGTCCCAGAGGGCCACGAGCCGCCGAAAGATCGATGGAAAACGCACACGCTGGCCTCCAGACGGCCCAGGAGGCCCCCAAGAGGCCCCAAGAAGCCCTCAAGAGGCGTCCCAACACGGACTCAAAGAGCAAACATCGCCCCATTTCCAAGGGAACACTTGCATTTTTAGCACGTTCGCCTCTTCTGCGATCACAGCGTCCACGACAGCCCAAGAAGCTTCCTGGGTCGCTCCAAGACGGCCCACAAGGCCACAGGCCCCCAGGAGGGGGCTCAGACGACCCAGCAGGGTCCCAAGACCGCTCAAAAGGCCACCAAAAACGAGCCGAGAGGGCACCAAGAGGCCCTCTGAGCGCTCCAAGAAGGCCACGAGCCGCCGAAGAATGTATCGAACACGCCCGCTCTGGCCTCCAACCGGCCCAGGAGGCCCCCAAGACGCCCAAAGAAGCCCGCAGGAGGCGTACCATGACGGCCTCAAAAACACACATCGCCGAACGTCCACAGGAAACCCTGCATTTTTAGCACGTTCGCCTCTGCTGCGTTCACGACGTCCAGGACAGCCCAAGAAGCTTCCCGGGTCGCCCCAAGACGGCCCGAGAGGCACCCTAAGAGAGCTCTCAGACGACCCACGAGGGCCCCCAAACCGCTCCAAAAACTCGCACGACGGCCCAGGAGGGTCCCGCGACCGTCCCAAAAAAGGCGTCCAGAAGGAACCCAGACGGACATTTCGAGCCTTCTACCCCGCACCGCCGCCCGGCTGTCTCCCGTGGAGCTCCTCGAGGCCTCCAAGAAGCTCCTATGTAAGAGGTTCCCAGGAGGCCCCCAAGAGGTTCAAAAACTGCTGCCAAAACGACCCCGATACCCCTCCCACGAGACCCCGTTCGCCATCCGCGTGGCCTCCGACCCGCAGCCCAAGCGCATTTGCGGGGTGTGCCGAAGGCCATTCGATGATCACTCTTCTGGAGTTTAAACGTGTGCCCACCGTTAGTACACGTGGGTTCTCGCCCGTTCCCCGATGCGTGCACGGCGGACATTGAACATGTCAGCCGCAGAAATTACTGCTGCCGATGCGAGCTGTGTCGCGATTGCCGTGGGCCGCGGGCCCAAGCGGCCCCCAAGATAGTCCAAGAGGGCCCGCAATCGCCGAAGCTCGACAACAAATTTGCCCCCCGGACGGCCGAATACGCCCCGAAAGCGCCCCAAATGGCTGCCTTGACGCGATCAGCTCACACCTGAACAGAAGCATATCTAAATACTTTTCCCTTAGCTCGATCAAACATGAGATCGGTTGACAGATCAACGTGTTCGAAGGGAAGCGCGTGCGTCTGAGGGACAGTTTCAACTGACTTTTGGACGTCTCCCTCGCGACGCCCACTGCAAAGAAGGGCTAGCGATAAAAACGCGCGGTCTGGTTCTCTCGCTTGGAAATGCGTCGGCCAGGGGGCCCGACACCTCGCGGGCAGAGGGTCAACAAGAAAGCGCGATCACCTACCTCAGAAGCCAGAACTTGCCTGCTCCACCCTGTGATGGACTGAACCGCGTCTGCATTTGTCTTGGAAGCCTCGGCGGGTGGTTTGTTTTTTTTGGGGGGGGGGGGGGGAGCGCTGGGTCGCGGTGCCGCCATGGGTTCTCGATCGGCTCTGGGCATCGGGCTGAGGCGACGAAGGTAGTAGACCGTGCAAGAAGGCCGCCAGGACGATGCACATCGCGGTAAACATCCTGGAAACGAGCACAACTTGAAACATGCCTCGCACCATGCAATCGACGCAGTCATCCTGGCAGCAACCGCATAAAAAGGATGATTGGCGCGACTATGCGTGTCCAGCGACCTGGGATTCTCGAAGGTGGCCGAGAGGAGGAGGAGGAGGAGGAGGAGGAGGAGGAGGAGGAGGAGGAGGAGGAGGAGGAGGAGGAGGAGGAGGAGGAGGAGGACGCTTGGACATCCTGCCTTCTGGGCGGCCCTGCCTCCGAAGGACGATGGGGGGCGCGATGCGCCCGAGCGCGCGCGCCTTGGCAGCTCTTGCCAAACGCTCGGCCGACGCAGCCGTGCCCTCCCTGAGCGTCCTCGGTCCAGACCGACGGGGGCCTCCAAACTTCGGAGGCCCAAGGGGCACGCTCTAAGCCCAGGGAACCTGAGATGCGAGGAACGGGGCCAGTCCAAGGCCCTTAGTACCCCGTGCAACCACCTCGCTTTTGAAACCCTGAGCCCTTCTTGAAGCAGGGACGCGAGCGGCTCTGGCGCATCGCGTAGGATCGGACCGAAAGCCGAAGCAGAGAAACCCTCGGGAGAGATGAAGCCAGCGAGCGCTAAACAGCTGCCCATGTTGCTTTGCCAATCGCGGAACCATTTCTACAACCGTCCTGCGGTGCTGGGCCCTCGTTTTGAAGAGACAGCACCCCGCGTTCCGTCCTTCCTTCCTCCTCCCCATCCTCCCCCCTCCCATCCCTGCCTCTGCCCTCCGCATGTCCTCGTCGTCATCATCATCGTCATCATCGCCATCATCGTCATCATCATCAGCGGCATCATCAGCATCATCACCAACGACGTCGCCATCATCATCAGCAGCATCATCAGCATCATCAGCATCGCCATCGGCATCAGCAACATCAGCATCAGCATCAGCACCATCATCATCATCATCATCATCAACAACATCAGCAGCATCATCGGCATCATCATCAACAACATCATCATCAACAGCATCATCATCAGCAGCATCAACATCACCATCAACAACACCATCAGCACCAGCATCATACACGCTTCGTGGCCCTGTAAGGAGCTCCACCGAAAGCCCTAATGGCAGGGCCCGTATGCCGCCACCTTGCCATGTCCGCACACACCTCACACGATTCGTGGCCTAAAAGGAGCTCCGCCGAAGGCCCTGGTGGCAGGGCCCGCATGCCGCCACCTCGCCATTTCCGCACACCCCTCACACGTTCCGTAGCCCCGTAGGGAGTTCCAACGAAGGCCTCAGTGGCAGGGCCCGCATGCCGCCACCTCGCCATTTCGGCACATCCCTCACACGTTTCATGGCCCCATAGGGAGCTCCTCCGAAGGCCCCAGTGCCATGGCCCGCAGGCGCCAACTCGCCATTTCGGCACACTCCTCACACGGTTCGTAGCCCTGCAGGGAGCTCCACCGAAAGCCCCAGTGGCAGGGCCCGCATGCGGTTCCACTCCACATTTTGGCGCACCCCTAGCACGTTTCGTGGCCCGAGGCGGCACCACCGAAGGCCGCAGCGGCAGGGTCCGCATGTCGGTGCCGCCCCATTTCTGCACACCCCTCGCACGTTTCGTGGCCCCATAGGGAGCTCCACTGAAGGCCACAATGGCAGGGTTCACGTGACGACGCCGTGCCGATTTCGGGACGCCCCTCGCACAGATCGCTCCCTAGAGGGGGAGCCACGTATAGCGTCTGTGGACGGACGTTCCCGGAGATCTCCAGGCAGTGCGGATCAGGATGAAGGAGGTTAGTTTACGATGATGATAACGACGATGATGATGACGACGACGATGGCGAACACGATGACGATGATGATGATGATGCTGATGCTGAGGATGATGATGGTGGTGATGATGCTGGGGGATGAGGCTCAGGGTGGCGAGCAAGCCGCGCCTCCGCACCAGGGTCAGGCTACGGCCGGGAGGGAGAATGTATGTCCTCCTCTCCCGCCAACTCCTCTCCAGTGCTTCGTTTGCCTTCTCCACCCCTCCTCCCTCCTCTTCCTTCTCCTCCTCAACTGGGAGCTCCACCGAAGGCCCCAGTGGCAAAGTTCGCATGCGTCTCCCCCCATCCAGTACAGCGCTTCGTGGCCCCATAAGGAGCTCCACCGAAGGCCCCAGTAGCACTTTCCGCATGCGTCTCCTCCATCCAGTTCAGCGCTTCGTGGCCCCATAAGGAGTTCCACCGAAGGCCCCGGTGGCACTTTCCGCATGCGTCTCCTCATCCAGTACAGCGTCTCGTGGCCCCATAGGGAGCTCCACCGAAGGTCTCAGTGGCACCGTCCGCATGCGTCTCCCCAACAAGTGCAGCATTTCGTGGCCCATGACGAGCTCCACCGAAGACGATACCCACAACTGTAGTACTCACAACTGCACATGGTTGGGCCCTTCGCCAGGCTAAGTTTCGTGGCGCGGCATTCTAATCATTGATCGGTATCTGCGAGCGCTTTGCGGTTGCAATCTGGCCATGCCTGACTTGGGCAGCGAGTGCCGCGCGCCCGACGCACGCGTGGAAACGCTGGGCGACAAACTATCGACGAGCGTCAGCTTGGGCGCCGTGTGTTTGCCACGGGCCTCGGGCGTGGCCTTTCGCAGCGCCTTGAACGCTCCGCTCGCCTCGCGGTCGCGTTACAGGTGGAGGTAAGTCCACACGAAGCCTTCCACAAGAAGCCCTAACCCTGAGACCCCACGACGTCCATCGATATTTGGTGTGGGGACATCACGTTTTCCATAGCTAAACCATCGAAACCCAAGAAACCCAGGGCTCCCTGGAGGCAAGCAGTGTGTTTCTTGGCATGGGCCTCCACTGTAGGTGATGTATCGGGTTCGACTGAACCTTTGCCATCCAGGACGGGCACGACATGCAGGGGGGGCAGCGCTACAAGAATAGCATTAATAGCATTGTCTCCACAGGGCAATCCATGAACAGAAGCAGCCGGCTCGGCGTTAGACGAAGACGTCCTCCTTGGTCTTCCCAACTCTGAGATGTGGATCGAGGCCAGCTGGCGAAAGAGAGCGCAATTCCGCAGAACAAGCCAGCAATGACAGCCCAAAGAAACCATATTGACGCACAAGGGCAAAACCAGACTCGTCGGCATTCGAGGCGCCTGGAAGACCCGCGAGGCTGTCAGGGGCATCTCCCGAAAAAAAACAAATTCGGAGGCACTGGGAACCCTGAATGACAAACCCACTTTGGTTAGTCCCTGTGGAAGACGGGGAATACCTCAGCAATGATGCAGATGAAAGTCGCATCTCCAAAGGGGGTCCCAGGCGAGTACTTTGATATGGACTGACAACTTTGTCGGCCCCAGGTGCCTGAAACCATCCCATCCTGCATGCTTTTGCACCGTAGCAACGTAATGCTCAGGCAGGTCGAGCTTCTTGAGCAGGGGCATCTGCTGCAAACGATGCCGCAGGCGTGGGAGGTAGCTGTCAGGAACGTCAGCGGACTGCAACACATTGAAATGAGAAGCGGCATCTGTCAGTTGCTAATGCTAGCTCTCTGGCACACTGGCAAAACGCAATGACTACATCAACGACCAGACGCGCAATGTATAACTGTTTGGCTGCCGCTATTTGTGCAACGCGCGATCTGCGAGGACAGCCATAGGCGTGTCTCTTCCTGGGGAGCATGCAAACTGATGGTGTCCAACTGCACTTTGCAAAACGGGCAGCATCTGAAGTCTGAGGCACGAGTGTTAACTCTTGCCGATATGAGAAGCTACCATAATGAAACGGGAGGCGGGGGCGGCATACGCATCGCCCCCCAGACCGTTGGGAATACGTGGAAGACCCCCTTTCCACTGCACAGGTTCAGAAAGCGACGTCGGACTTTTTAAAAAGACGGGGGGAATCGCAAGGGAGGGGCGATGGACTTGGCGCAAACTCTTGCAAACGGCTCCATGGTACCTGTCTGGTCCTGCCGCCGCTGCGCCCGTGTCGCGCAGCGCTTTAAAACTCTATGAATGCAAGAACAACTTCGAACACACGGGTTCCTTCAAGTTCAACGTATGCCGTGTCATGGAAGATCGCGGCAAACAAAACAGGTGAGACGGTGACCGCGAGCTCCTGCGCAACGAGATGTTCATGCTAGCGCTGGTGCGCCACAGGGGCAGTTGGGGCAACAGAGCCATCTGGGAGCTTTACTGGCGGCAGAATTGCGCGCTGCTTGCGCCGTTCACCTGACACTCCTAAGTCTCGAAGGGAGGCAAACTCCGCGGTTTAAGGGAGGAAGGGGGCAGGGAGAGAGGAGGAGGAGGGATAGGGGGAGGAAGGGGGAGGAGGAGGGATGGGGAGGACGAGGGAGGAGGAGAGAGGGAAGAGGGGGATTGGGGGACTCGGGTTGGCCTGCAAGGGCCGTCATGAAACGACGAGACTTGTAACAAGGAACTTGAGGCAAAGGGTTAAACATGCAGAACAACGTTGAGTGTTCAAATGTAGTTCAAACCCAGTTCAGCAGAACAAACGAACCCCCTGGATTCAAATTGAAAGTTCAGCAGAAGTTCCGAATCCATTCAAAACAGCTTCAAACACAGTTCAAACAATATACCATCCTCAAGAAGCATGTAAGTAACGGCCCCAACCCATTCGAACTCCAAACCACACTAAAACATATCCCACAAACGTCACGTCAAGATCGAGCAACGTTCAAAGTACATTTAGAACACGTACATTCCAAACGCGTAAACACTAACCTGTTCCAACTCAAAATCCAAACGTGCTGCACGTATCTGTTATAAGATTCCCTGGCCGAACAAACAAACCAAAACAAACCAAAGTCAACCAAACAAACCAGAAACATCCGGTATTTTTCCTGAACTTCAGGAAAGATACACTCGGGTCAACCTTTTGCCTCAAATCCACCTGACGAGACGATACCCCATCTGTAATTCGACGCGCCGCAAACATCCCACGAACACAGGACCGTCGAAATTCATGATGATCCCTGAACCTGATGATCCCCCCACTGAAGGAAGGGGAAGATCAGAAAGGAGATGGCGGGAAGGAAGAGCAGGAGCCCTACAAGTCAGTCGGAAAAAGTAGATACAGACATGAAGTAGGAAGGCGGGTAAAGTATGTTGGGTTCAGGCCCTCCCAGAAAATGGCAAAAACAGCAAAAGCATATCAGTTCTTGAAATAGGAAGGCGCTAGAAGTAGAGTGGGATCTGGGAGTCCAAACATACATAGTTTCAACGACCGACGTGTGGACTTCATCTTTCTGTGCCGTTTTTCCAGCCGGATCTAGATGTGATGGTCCTGGCGCCCGAAGACTGGGCGACAAAGCCCTAAATGAACAATTTGCATCGCCCGGATCTCAAGGTCTGCATCATGCTAAATGGTTTTCGGGTCACCGTTGGGCTCTCGCATGGCTGTTCGGGACGATCCGGGCGCCCCCCGAACGCGCTCGGCGAGGCGCAGCCGCTGAAGGGCATCCCGAGGCTGGAAGATCACCGAGGACCGACGACACCGTCCGAAAGCCTCGAGCGTCGAACCCGAAAACCCTCCAGGCTGTGCCTCCCGCCCCGTTCCAGGCACGGCGCCGGCCCGCGAGGAGTGCGCTGCGATCGCCAAAGTGTGCGCGCGAGCGCCAGCATGTTTGAAGGGGCCCTGGGACACACAAATAAGTACACACAAATAAAAGGATTCCCCATATTTCCCTATATTTTCTGGGCTCTTGTCTTCCCCCACATTTCCCATATTTTCCTATCTTTTCCTGGGAGTGGGCGATTGATTGTGTCTGTGTGTTGTTTCCCCTCCTGAAACATGTTGGGAGGGGGGGTCCGGACCCGGCCCCCCTGCGTACGATCGGTACCGCTCCCCGCGGCGAGCCACCGAGGAGCTGCGAGAACGTCCGAAAACCCCGGGCCTCCAAGCCGAAACTGGAGCACGAGCCGACCGTCCCGGCATGCCTACAGACCCAAGACGACGTGTTCTTATAGGGGAACACAAAGTGGCATAAACATAAAAACTCGGAGGTCCGCGCGGATTTCTCGGATCGGCGCTGGGGCCCCCCGGCGGCGCCTCCGGCGCCGCCCCTGGCGCGCTCCGCGCGCCAGGGAGGGGGGTCCAGCGCCGATCCGAGAAATCCGCGCGGACCTCCGAATTTTTTATGTTTATGTCACTTTTGGTTCCCCTATCTTAGAACCCAACGTGCTCCAATAACAACGACAATGTCCTTAGAACATCAGCCCGACGCGTTACAACAAGACAGCCACAGCCAGAACTGGTCCGGGACGATTTCGTGCGGAGCACAAGAGGTTCCTAGAGCATTCTGTGGTGGGCCTACGGGGAGGCCAGGACGCCTCGCCACTGCTCGAGAAAGAGTCTCAGGGAGGGGCGGTGGAAGGCATGGGCCAAGGGCCACCCTGCTGGCCCGCGCTCGCCGAGCCCGGCCAGCGCGGCGCACGTCCGCGCGGCCCGCCCCGCCTGCCGTGGCAAAGTGCGGGAGCCTCCCGTGCCGTCTTGCCGGCTCTCTGCGAATCGGCGCTGCCTCGACGCTACGTCGACGCTGCCTCGACGCGGCGTCGACGCTGCATCGACGCGGCATCGACGCAGGCCGACGCGACGTCGACGCGACAGCGACGCGACGTCGACGCTGATCGACGCTGCGCCGGCGCTTTCTCATCGACTGCCAGACGCGAGCACGCGCTAGTGCAGTTTAAAGGCGCCCTTCCGAAGACATACTACAAGTTTTGGAGGCGGCTGGGGGATCTGAACTGGGTGTGCCCTGCGACAATCGGTCATGAAGGACACTCGCTCGAAATCGGCCCCCGGACCCCCACAGTGGGTCCATCTGGTATCATGTTTCACCCTGGATCTGTTTTTGGCGGCCCTGGGGTCCCAAAGCGACCCTCGGAGACCGAAAAGAGGAACAGCACCTCTCGCCATCGCTCGGACGCCCATCCCCTGTGCTTTTCTGATTTCGTGCGTGGCTGTTCCGCCAAATGCTCAAGGATGCTCCTCGATGGTCCTCGCCGAAGGAAACATCCACACGTCCGAGCGATGCCAAGACCTCGTCGAGGCCCCGGCACCTCGAGCGCCGCCCCTGGGCCACGGCCGACTCCCCGCCGACCCCAGCATGCAAGGCTCCCGCATCCCCCCACCCAGACGTCCTCACCCCCGAGTCGTCTCTTGACGGCCCTGTGGGCCCAGCGAGGGCCCAGGGAGGCCCGGAACTCCCCCCTTGGACGCCCCCGACGGACTTCCCCCAGGCATTTTCATCCCGAGTCGTCTTTTGACGGTCCTGTGGGCCCAGCGAGGGCCCACGGAGGCCCGAACTCCCCCCTTGGACGCCCCCGACGGACTTCCCGAGGACCTGCGAGGCGCACAGGAATCGCCACCGGGTGACGACATCCCAACCCTGCCCCGCAACGACCATCGCTCCTCCTGAATCGAGGGCAGGCGGGGGCAGGCGTCGGACCTCGCCCCGTGATCCACGAATTCCGAACCCCCGCGCCGCCCATCGGACTGCCTGAATCTCGGGGGCGCGCAAACATGGATCAGCGATCCATGGATCTGGCGCGCGGTCGCCGAATCCGTGCATCGGGGGAGGTGCCCTCCCCAGCATGCGGCCGGTGCCGCCTCGCTGGGCGGCGGAGATCCGCGACTTCCCATGGAAACGGGACCCGTCGCTATATCCACGCCCCCTTGATCCGTGCTTGCGATCGCCTGAGAATCGTGGATCGGCGAGAGCCGGGCTCGGCTTAGTTAGTGCCCTCCCCAGCATGCGGCCGGTGCCGCCTCGCTGGGCGGCGGAGATCCGCGATTTCCCATGGAAACGCGACCCGCCGCCAATCCACGCCCCCTTGATCCGTGCGTGCGATCGCCCGAGAGTCGCGGCTCGGCGAGAGCCGGGCGCGGCTTCCCCTGCCGACTGCGAGGCTCCGGAAAGCTGCTGCCCGCGCGGGCACCCACGGGGCACCGCCGGGTGCCGCCCACGCCGGCGGCGTTGGCGCCCACCCGGCTGGCTGGCGCGTGGAACTCCGATTTTGAAGGGGCCCCAAGACACACAAATAAATACACACAGATAAACAGATTCCCCATATTTTCTTATATTTTCTTGGTTTTTGTTCCCCCCCACTTTCCATATTTTTCCTATATTTTCTGTGGAATCGACGATTAATTGTGTCTGTGTGTTTTTTCCCCTCCTGAGATGTGGCGGCCCGGGCGGGGGGGGCCTCCCGAGCCACACCCCCCCGAGGGGGGAGCAAGAGAGAGAGAGATCCCCGCCCCCTGGCGGGAGCCCTGCATCGGGCAGGGGATCGACTACAACACTGCTCTGCCCTCCTCCTGGATCCGGTCCGTGGAGGCTGCGGAGGCTGCGCAGATGGCTCCGCAGCTCCACGAAGAGCTTGCTGTGCAGCTTCCGAGAAAATTCATTCGGGGGTGCAGCAGCCGCCTCCGAAGCATCGACCGATTCTGGGTCGCCGGCGGCGTTCCACGCCGAACGCCGGCGGCGGGGTGGCCGCCGGTCGGCACGACGCGAACCCACCGCACAGCAGTGCTGCAGTCGGCCCCCTGCCCGACCCCGGTGGGAGCCTTGCATTCGGCGGGCTGCCAGCAGTAGAGGCCTCCTGGAGGGGGTCGGAGCAGGTGGGGTCGGAGGATCGCGCCGCATCGCCGACGCATCGGCGACGTCGGTGTGGGAAAGCAAGGGCTCCACATCGAGCCGCATCGTCGATGCATCGACAAAGCATCGACGATGCGGCGCGATCCTCCGACCCCACTGGAGAAGAACAAAAACACATAAAGATAAACTTTTGGCGCTCCGGACTCGCGCTGGACCGCCCTCCCTGGCGCGCGGAGCGCGCCAGGCGCGGCGCCGGAGACGCCGCCGGGGAGCCCCGGCGCGGATCCAAGAATCCGCGCGGAGCGCCAAAAGCTTATGCTTATGGCGCTTTCTCTTGTTCGACTGCTCCGACCCCACCTGGGAGGCCTGGCTTGCCTTAGGTCGGGCATGGCCCCTTACAGGCGGATTTTGGATTCAAAAATTTACAAGATACCCCCCACAATCTGCAAACATAGTAAAACATACGCCAAAAATCGTCCCCAGACTATTTTTGACTATTTTTGCATATCAGCGATGAGGGGATGGGCATAGGGGGGATGCATCGACCTGGAATCGGCGATACATCGTCGATGGATCGGCAATAGGCCTCCGATAGTGAATCCGCACCCTCATGGGCGGGTTGGGGCCATCGGGCCCCTGTCGGCGATCCATGGGTGATTGGGGGTCGATGCATCCCCCCCTACGCCCATCCCCCCCCATATCGTTGCCCCTGAGGGCAGAGGCGTGGGGCACCTCTCCTCCTCCGAGCTCGAGCCGAGACCCGGGAGGCGAGACGAGGAGGAGGAGGGGGAGGAGGAGGAGGAGGAGGAGGAGGAGGAGGAGGAGGAGGAGGAGGAGGAGGGCCCCCCCCTAGGGCCCATCCCCCCCCCCTGTCGCCCGACTTGAGCCTTGCCTCCGCCGCCGCCCGTGCGGGCGCCGCCACGCCCTCGCGGCCCCGCGCGTGCCCCGCCGCGGCCGCCCGGGGGCGGCTGCCCGAGCGGCCGCGGGACGGCGGCCCCAGGCCGAGCGGGCCGCGCAGGCCCCGTGGGCCAGCGCCGCGCCTGGGAGGGCGGGCCAAAGCGAAGTCCCTCGCGAGGAGGGAGGAGGAGGAGGGAGGAGGGAGGAGGGAGGATGGAGGAGGAGGAGGGAGGGAGGAGGGAGGAGGGAGGAGGGAGGAGGGAGGAGGAGGAGGGAGGAGGGAGGAGGGAGGAGGGAGGAGGGAGGAGGGAGGAGGAGGAGGAGGAGGAGGAGGAGGAGGAGGAGGAGGAGGAGGAGGAGGAGGAGGAGGAGGAGGAGGAGGAGGAGGAGGAGGAGGAGGAGGAGGGGAGGAGGAGGAGGAGGAGAGGAGGAGGAGGGCGGGCGGGAGAACTGCGCATTTTCTGAGGGTGGAGGGCTCAGGGTGAAATCCACATGGGCTTCTGCGCCCTGAGAACCCATCCGTCTGGGGATTCGCCGTTTGCGAAGTCGAGCCTCGAAGAGCCATCAGGACGGCATTTCAGATTTTACCCTTCGCCCTCCACCCAAAGAAAATGCTCGGGGAGAAGACCGCACGACCTGCAGGTCGGGCAGGGCCCCCCCGCAGGCGGATTTTGGGACGAAAGATTGAAACAATACCCCTCCAAAATGTGCAACAGTAGTCAAACATGTGCAGAGAAGTCAGCACGATCTGTCGGTCGGGCACGGAGCCCTACAGGCGGATTTGGGACGAACATTTTTTTGATACCCCCCACAACTTGCAACAAGAGTAAAACAAATGCTCCAAGCATCGTCCCCAGACTGTTTCTTCCCCGACTGCTTTGGGATGTTCCTCCTGTAGAGGGACAGGCCCGACTTAACACGACTTCCAGGATGCCCCCCATTGCTTCCTATATTTCTGGGGCTTTCCCTCCCCCCTCCGTTGCCCACGCTCTCCTATCATATATGTACATACATATGTGTACAACTATAGTCATGGAAATGAGGCGTTCATTTGTGCTCGTGCCTCTAATTCCGTCTTCGGTTCGTGTCTGATCCTCTGGCGCGCAAAGGTCGTGACCTGGCACGGCACGGCACGGCGCATGTTTGGATATGATTCCGCGGTGGACAAACCTCCCTTCAGTAAGCCTCCCTTTAATGAAAACGACCAAGGACCGAAACCGACGGACCTGGACCCGCAAACATGACGGCCGCGACGCCCTCTGGCGAACCGAAAACGGCCAATTCGCTAATCGACGTGTCTAGGCAGGAGGTCGATCCACCTCCGACACACAATGTGGCGATCGCAGCGCACTCCTCGCGGCCCGGCGCCGTGCCCGGGACGGGGCGGGAGGCACAGCCTGGAGGCTTTTCGGGTTCGACGCTCGAAGCTTTCGGGCGGTTTCGTCGGTCCTCGGCGATCTTCCAGCCTCGGGATGCCTTTCAGCGGCTGCGCCTCGCCGAGCGCGTTCGGGGGGTGCCCGCATCGTCCCGAACGGCCACCGAAGAACCGAATTTTAACCCTAAAACAAATCAAGATGATGCAGACCCCGAAATTCACTGCGGGCGTTGTCGCCCAGTCTTCGGGCCCCGGGACTAGTACAAATGGATCCGACCTAGGTCTCAGACGAAGCCAGGACGAAGATAGATTCGGGTGAGGATAAAATCGAGAATCTCTGAGATCTGGCGGCTCGGGAGGATGTATCGGGCGTCGCGGCCTTCCCGGAGCGATCTGGAACGCTCCTGGAGCGCTCTGGCACGCTCTGGAACGGATCTGTCCTCGCCCTAGCCCCGCTCGAAGGTCTCTGGTCGTGACTATTCGCGGTGTATCTGATTTCAGGGAAGGCACAGACTGAAAGGGCCCTGGGACACACAAACAAGTAGACACGAATAACAGGATGTCCCATACTTTTTTCCAGTATGTTCTGGGCTTGTGTCCCCCACTTCCCATCTTCTCCCATACTTTCTGGGGAAGCGGCGATCATTTGTCTGTGCAGTCAGTCAGTCAGTCAAGCCATACGCCGGAACGCGTGGGCGAAAAGAGACGATGCCGGCCTGTACTCTCCGCTCTGCAGGAGCAGCGTGCCGCCCACCGATTGTTCAGCTGCATCATGTGCGGGTGGAAGAGCCGACCAGCCACAACTCGGGGAGCTGTGGTCCTTACCCCCCTGGGGGAACCCATCGCATCGACGATCTCTCGAGACGGGTGTCGAAATCGATGGGTCCCCCAGGGGGGGGTAAGGACAACAGCTCCCCCAAATTGTGGCTGGCCTGGAATGAGGGGAGGCGGGCAAGAGCGGGCAGGGGAGCTCGCTCAAACGGGGCGGCTCACGCAGACTCTCACCGGCTCGTAGCATTCAGCGACAGCTCTCTCCATGTTGCAGCGTGCTCAGGAGGGGAACAACACACACGCAGACCCCTCGACCGCCTCTGGGCCAGAGCTGGCCTCTGGTCGGGCCTGACCCCCCTGCAGGGGAGTTTGGGACGAAAGCTTCGACATGCCCCAGACGTGCCCCAAAGATGCCCAAGCATACTCCAAAAAATAGTCTCCCGACTATTATTAAACTATTTTTGGGTATTCCCCCTGTAGAGTTCGGTGGCAACTCATGGGAGCCTCCCATACCATCTTGTAGGCTCTTGCGAATCGACGCTAATCGACTCTAGTCGGCGCTAATCGACGCTAAATCGACGCTAACCGACGCTAACTGACGCTAAATCGGCGTTCTCTCATCGACCCCCGGACGCTAATCGACGCTAACCGACGCTAAAGAGGAATTGAAAGGGTACACCAGGCTCCCATGACTTGCTACCGAAGGGGCGGGCCCGACTTGGACCTAAACGGTGTTTTTCCCAACCATCCTGTGGTGTTGGGTCCTCGTTTTGAAGAGACGGTGCCCCGCGTTCCTCTCCTCCTTCCTCCTCCCCCTCCTCCCTCCTCCCCCTCCTCTTCTCTCTTCCGTCAGAATGATCATCTGCAGCATCATCCTCATCCACATCCTCATCCTCATCATCGTCTTCATCATCGTCCCCACCGCCCATGTCGTCACACCCCTCACACGTTTCGTGGCCCCATAGGGAGCTCCACCGAAGGTCCCACTGGGGGCGTTCGCATGCGTCTCCCCCACCCAGGACAGCGTTTCGTGGCCCCATAGGGAGCTCCACTGAAGGTCCCAACAGGGGTGTTCGCATGCGTCTCCCCCACGCAGGACAGCGTTTCGTGGCCCCATACATAGGGAGCTCCACCGAAGGTCCCAGTAGGGGTGTTCGCATGCGTCTCCCCCACCCAGGACAGCGTTTCGTGGCCCCATAGGGAGCTCCACCGAAGGTCCCACTGGGGGTGTTCGCATGCGTCTCCCCCACCCAGGACAGCGTTTCGTGGCCCCATAGGGAGCTCCACCGAAGGCCCAAGTGGGGGTGTTCGCATGCGTCTCCCCCACCCAGGACACTGTTTCGTGGCCCCGTAGGGAGCTCCACCGAAGGTCCCAATAGGGGTGTTCGCATGCGTCTCCCCCACCAGGACAGCGTTTCGTGGCCCCATAGGGAGCTCCACCGAAGGTCCCAGTAGGGGTGTTCGCATGCGTCTCCCCCACCCAGGACAGCGTTTCGTGGCCCCATAGGGAGCTCCACCGAAGGTCCCAATAGGGGTGTTCGCATGCGTCTCCCCCACCCAGGACAGCGTTTCGTGGCCCCATAGGGAGCTCCACCGAAGGTCCCAGTAGGGGTGTTCGCATGCGTCTCCCCCACCCAGGACAGCGTTTCGTGGCCCCATAGGGAGCTCCACCTAAGGTCCCAGTAGGGGTGTTCGCATGCGTCTCCCCCACCCAGGACAACGCTTTGTGGCCCCATGGGGAGCTCCACCGAAGGTCCCACTGGGGGTGTCATTTCGGCACACCCCTCACACGCTTCGTGGCTCCATAGGGAGCTCCACCGAAGGCCCCAGTGCCCGCGGCCGCATGCGTCCCCCACACCCATTTCGGCACACCCCTCACACGTTTCGTGGCTCCATAGGGAGCTCCACCGAAGGCCCCAGTGCCCGCGGCCGCATGCGTCCCCCACACCCATTTCGGCACACCCCTCACACGTTTCGTGGCTCCATAGGGAGCTCCACCGAAGGCCCCAGTGCCCGCGGCCGCATGCGTCCCCCACACCCATTTCGGCACACCCCTCACACGTTTCGTGGCTCCATAGGGAGCTCCACCGAAGGCCCCAGTGCCCGCGGCCGCATGCGTCCCCCACACCCATTTCGGCACACCCCTCACACGTTTCGTGGCTCCATAGGGAGCTCCACCGAAGGCCTCAGTGCCGCCGCCCGCATGCGTCACCCCCACCCATTTCGGCACACCCCCCGCATTTCTGCACGGCACGGCAGGGTCATCACCACGGTGGCGTGCCAGGGGCGCACCGTGCGCGA
Source organism: Prorocentrum cordatum (assembly GCA_963575745.1). Taxonomy (NCBI): domain Eukaryota; class Dinophyceae; order Prorocentrales; family Prorocentraceae; genus Prorocentrum; species Prorocentrum cordatum. The sequence goes on along the minus strand of CAUYUJ010014737.1, from coordinate 169,634 downwards.
AGGCGACGGGGCGGGGGAACGGCGCTCCGGGGGCGGCCAGACCTCCGGGGCGCGAGCAGTCCGCGGCCAGACCATCTCTCGGTCCTGTGGACTCTCGCCCTGGGCCGTCGGCTGCCCGGCGCGCTGCTCCCTCGGTCGACGTCGCCCAGGCGTGATCCTGGATTGCGGCCGCCACGAGGTAGGGAACGGCAAGAAGGAGGACGACGACTGGTGGCTGGAGCTCTACGTGCTGCTCTCGCGCGCCACGCGCCACGAGGACCTCCTGCTCATGCGGGCGCCGCGCATCGAGTTCTTCCTGGCAGGGCCGCCGCAGGGCTTGCGGAAGCAGCTGGAGCAGTTTGCGGCGCGCACGAAGCGGTGCAGGAGGGAAGCGACGGCCCTCGCCAGGGAGCTCGGCTTCACCGAGTTCATCCGCGAGGCCTGACCTGAGGAGCGTCTCCCCCGAGCCGCGCCTTCTCTCGACTGCCCGACTAATTGTTTGGCCTCGCGCCGCGGACGACCCGCGCGCGTCGCTGGGACCCTCTCGGGGCGACCAGCGCGCGTCGCGGGAACTCCGTGCTGCGGGGGGCCCGGCGCCTCGTTCGCCCGTCGTCGCTCTGCCCAGCGGTCAGAGACTTGCCCGCTATCAGCCAGCCAGTTAGCTAGTCAGCTCTCTCTGCTTCGCGCAGCGGACGACCCGCGCGCGTCGCTGGGACCCCGCCCGGGGCGACCAGCGCGCGTCGCGGGGACTCCGCGCTGCGCTGCGCCCGCAGCCTTGGATTTTGGAGTGCGCGGGCAAAGAGGAAGGAAAAGAAGAGCCGAAAGCGGGCGCGATCCTCGCAAGAGGCGTGCCGACATGGGCGTCGCGACGTGCGGACGCTGCCGTCGGGGTTCCCGCGGAAGCTGCCTGCGGCGGCCACGCCGAGTGTCACGTGTGTTCGGACAGGCATGCTCGACACTTACACTAGGCGGTGCCATGATCGCATTCATGCAAATATATTCACTCGCGCGCAGACCCATTCATACTCATATTCCCTCGCGCTCTGACTCACCCGCGTTCTTTCTCTCGTAATCAGATCAATCGTAATCCTTTGCGTTGTGTACCCTGCCACATTTCGGCACACCCCTCATGTGGTTCGTGGCCCCATAGGGAGCGCCACCGAAGAAGATACTCCCAATTGCGATACTCACAACTGCATATGGTTGGGTCCTTCGCCAGGATAATTCGTTTGCGTTTTGTTATCGTTTTCCGTCGTTTTGTCTTCACTCCGCCCTTTAACGCAAAACGAGATACGAAACGAAGACGGCCCACGAACTCGCTCAGACACCGTTTAGGTCCGCCCCTGCTGGACGGGGTGGAGAGCACTGACGGGGCGCAAGAGAAGCGCAGCCTTCTAGAGGTCCGCCCAAGTCGGACGCTGCTCGAGGGGGGGGCAATCAACCGTGGGGGGGACAGGAGCGTGCACCTTTCGTTCACCTTCGGGGCCTATGCCTACAGGGGGGCTGACCAGCGCCTCGCGATTCGAGGCTGAGATACAGGTACGAGTGCGAGTCGTCTGACACCGAAGGGGGGCACTCGTTCGAGCGAGGCCACACATCCGACAACACGCACCCATAGCCCTTCCAGAAACCACGCCCCAGCAAATCTGGGGATCATGTAGGTCTGGGTGCTACAGTCGAACCAAGGCCAAAATGATATTCCTCAAGAGCAACGAGACCATCCGCCGGTCAAAACAAGCAGAACATTCCAGGGTACCCTCCCCCAGGATGCACATGAACGTCCAACATGCACGCAGAGCATTAGGATACCCTCGATCTTATACTTCGGTCCGACGGTACAGGTATGAATGCGAACTGTCGGACACCGAGGGGGGCACTCCTTCGAGCGAGGACACACATCAGACAACACGCACAAATGCAGTCGGAGCTGTGCCAGAAGAACATCTTTCAAAAACACGGGACCCTCAGCCGGCCCGAACACACACACACATACACACAAACACAAACACAAACACAAGCACAAACACAAACACAAACACACACACACA
>CAUYUJ010014737.1:152607-165107 GCA_963575745.1 Prorocentrum cordatum | reverse complement strand
TTCAGCGGCCCGCCTGCATGAGACGCCCGACCCGACTTCTCAACTTGCCGTCGCTCGGACGTCCGTTTCCCGTGCGTGTTTCGGTTTCGTGCGTGTGTTTTTTCTGCTCGATGGTCCAGGATGCTCCTCGATGGCTCTCGCCGAGAAAACATGCACACGTCCGAGCGATGCCAAGTCGAGGCCGGCGCAGGACACGGGGGGGGGCGTGCCAGCGCCGACCCGAGAGCTCCGCGTGGGCCTCCGACACGTGCACGCCTGCGACGATTTTGTTGGTCCCTCCGGGCGCCGAGGGAGCCGCCGCGAGCACTGGTCCATGACCTCCGGGGGGACGGACAGACCTCCCTTTCGTAAGGCGTGGTTTAGTGAAGACGACCTCGGGCCCAAACCTGGCGGGCGCAAGCCTGGAGAATGACGGCCGCGGCGCCCTCTCGAGCACCGAAAACGGACAACGCACTAATCGACGTGTCAGGGTAGGAGGTCTGTCCACCCCCGAGACCTCCACGGGCGAAGCGAACTGCACCACCGGGCCACCCTGGGCCAAGCCCGGGCCAAGCCCGCTGGAGCCCTGTGGCCGGAGCCAAAATGGCTACGGACCTCCCTCCTCCACCGCGTCGTCCTCCTCGCCCCTCCTCCCTAGTCCCCCGATTCCGCGGAAGGTGCCCGAACAAATCCGGAAACCACGAAGAGCTCGAACAATACAAAGGCGGCCGACAACATCTAAAAAACCACACGATGACGTCCGTGAAGCAACTATCTCCTCTTCCTCCTTCGCCTCATCCTCCTGGAGGAGGATGGGGAGGAGGGGAGAACACGGCCACATGATCTCCACACATCGCGGCTACCAATTCTTTGCGAACCAAAAGTTCGCCAGACAAAACGGGGACGCATCGCGAACCGACCTGCAATACCTTGGCAAACTCATGTAACACACCGTGGACTGCAGGACAAGGCAGCCGTGCTGTTGATAGAAGATTGCACCGAACCAGTCGCATAGAGGAGGGCCAAAGGCAGGAGGAGGAGGAGGGGGAGGAGGAGGGGGAGCAGGAGGAAGAGGACATCAGAACGAGGAGGAGGAAAGGGAGCGGAAAACGAGAAACTGCAAAAACATAGCGAATGGGATGGCGCACGCGACTGCGACGGAGCCCTGGGGCCACTGCCGTGAATGGCCCAGGCAACCAACAGGTAAGGAAGAGGCAGACCGCTACCGCGCGAATGCAATCGAGTCAATATGAAACTTGGGGATCCCAAGGCGGTGACAGACCGTGCGGTGTCCTCGGAACCCCAAAAGACCTCACCGCACGGTCCGTCACCGCACAGTCTTGGGACCCTGGAGACCCAAGTCGCCCGAGCCATCCTTGAAGAACGACCCAAGGACCCAAGTCCCAAAACCGTGCGACCCCGAATCCCCACCGACTCACCACACGGTGTGGTCACCACCCCGTTTGGGGGTCCCCGATAAATCGAATCAGGAGAATGACATAAACATGAAAACTCGCAGGTCCGCGCAGATGTCTTGGATCGCGTTGGACCCCCCCCCGGCGCGCGGAGCGCGCCAGGGGCGGCGCCAGAGGCGCCGCCAGTGGGGGTCCAGCGCGGATCCGAGAAATCCGTCACTCTTCGGTCCCTAGTGTCGGCGGTGGACAAACCTCCCTTTACTCAACCACCCTTAACCACCCTTTCGTGACGACGACCTGAGACCGAAACCGACGGACCTGGACCCGCAAACATGACGGCCGCGACGCCCTCTCGCGAACCGAAAACGGCCAATTCGCTAATCGACGTGTCTATGCAGGAGGTCGATCCACCTCCGACACACACTGTGGCGATCGCAGCGCGCTCCTCGCGGGCCGTCGCCGTGCCCGGGACGGGGCGGGAGGCACAGCCTGGAGGGTTTTCGGGTTCGACGCTCGAGACTTTCGGGCGGTTTCGTCGGTCCTCGGCGATCTTCAAGCTCCGGGATGCCTTTCAGCGGCTGCGCCTCGCCAGCGCGTTCGGGGCGTACCCGCATCGTCCCGAACGGCCACCGAAGAACCGAATTTTGAACCCGCCCTCCCCCCCTCCCCGGGAAAGGTAATGGGGAGATCCAAAGCCCCCCTGGAAAATCACTGTGGGGCCCAGGACACCCCCCCCACCCCCCCCGCAACGACGACGAAGCCGACGCCGCCGACGACGACGACGACGTCGACGACGACTACGACTACGACTACGACTACGACGACGACGACGACGAGGTCGACGAGGTCGACGAGGTCGACGACGTCGACGTCAGCGGCACACCTGTCGCCAACGCCCGCGCCAGGCGCCAGCTTAGATAGAATGCTACCAGGGCTCGATCCAGCTTTCTCAGTATCCTTCCAGAGCCCTACTGTACTAGACCCTCCTAGTACTCGATTCTACGTTCCTCTACTATACACTACTCTGCCCTACCTCTGCCCTGCTGTACCCTACCCTGCTCCAATCTATCCGACCGTACCCTCCTAACATACTCTACTCTACTCGAAGTTGCTCTTGCTCTACTCTACTCTCCTTCTCTATTCTTCTCTACTCTACTCTCCTCTACCCTACTCTGCCACATTACCCCACTCATCCCAAACGCCCCTCACGTACTCCACTCTACTCTACTCTACTCTACTCTACTTTACTCTTACTCTACTCTACTCCACTCAACTCCCACTCCCACTCCCACTCCCACTCCCACTCCCACTCCCACTCCCACTCCCGCTCCCACTCCCACTCCCACTCCCACTCCCGCTCCCACTCCCACTCCCACTCCCACTCCTTCTCTGCTCTGCTCTACTCTGTGCTACTCTATACCTGCTCTACTCTGCCCATCTACTCTTCTCTACTCGACTCTAGTTGCCCTGCTCTACTCTAACCTACTCTACTCCTACCCTACCGTACTCTCACATACCCTACTCTACTCCGCGTTACTTGGATTACCGTTTACTGTACTCTACTCAACTCATTCTCTAGTAGATGCCATTCTTTGCTCTCTTCTATTATGCTCTTCTCCACTCTACTCTACGCCACTCTGCCCTGTGCTACTCTACCCTACTCTACCCTACCGTACCCTAATAGACTATACTCTACTCGCTGTGCTCCTACTCTACTCTACTCTACTCTACCCTACTATACTCTTTCTCTACTCTAGTCAGCTCTGCTATACCCTTTCTCTACTCTACTCAGCTCTGATCTTCCCTATTTCTGCTCTACTCTACCCATCTACCCTTATCCACTCGACTCTACTCTACCCTGATCTGATATGCACCTCTCTACTCTATTCGACTCTGCCCTACTCCCTATCCTACCCTACCGTACGCCCCCCTGCCCTACTCGACTCGGCTCCACCCTCCACTCTGTTCTACGCCTACTGTACTCTACGCCTACTGTACTCTACTCTGCTCGTCGTCGTCGTCGTCGTCGTCGATGTTGTCGTGCATCGTGCGTCGTTCGTCATGCGTCGAGCGTCGTCGTCGTCGTCGAGCGTCGTCGTCGCCGCCGCCGCCACCGTCGTCCTCGTCGTGTTGTTCCCAGGGGAGGTATCGGGAACCCCCTCACTAAGTAATTTTCCCAGGTGATGGGGGCTGTGGACCCCCAGCAAAATTTTCAGGGGGGGGGGGTCGGGACCCTCCCCCCTGTGTGTTGGGGGGGAGGGGGAGGGGGGTTTGAACACCCCCGTCGCCAGCATCGGCAGAAAGCGATCTTCCAAAAATCCGCAGGAAGAGGAGGAGGAGGAAGAGGAGGCAAGAGGAGCCAGATGCGGGGACCCCCCCCGCGCCAGGGGAACGGGCCCGCCGGGCCCGTGCCGCGGCGGAGACGAGCGCGGCGGCGGTGCCGCGAGATGGCGGCCGCGGCGTGCGCCACCGCCAAACAACTACGAAAACTACCGCTTCAAGCGAGACCAGCCCCACGGTCGACATCGTCAACCTGAAGATCGTGGATATCCAAGACTAGCGGCAAGAAGCCGTCTAGCCTACGCAGGCAGGAGCGGCCTGTCCATACCATCCAGAGACCTCGCTATTGAACCGTTGAGCAAGACCACGCCAAATCAATATGGCGCTGAGGTGAGGCCCTACGCTCAGGCACCCAGCGCCAATCAGAATGACTGGCATCAGCAGTACGACGACCAGCAGCGCCCCAACGAGGAACAGCGGCGCTCCTACGAGGACCCGCAGCGCCACGACAGGAACCAGATGCGCTCCTACGAGGACCAGCCCAGCGGCGCTTCTTCGAGGACCAGCAGCGCCCCTACGAAGACAAGCGGCGCTCCTACGAGGACCAGTAGCGCTCCTACGAGGACGAGCAGCGCACTCACGAGAACCAGCAGCGCGACTACGAGGACCAGCGGCATACAACGGGAACCAGAAGCGCTCATACGAGGACCAGCAACGCTGTGACGAGAACCGGAACCGCTCCTACGAGGACCAGCGGCGCTACGAAGGGAACCAGAAGCGCTCCTACGAGGAGCAGCGGCGCTCCTATGAGGACCAGCTAGTACACCAGCAGCGGTCCTACTGGGACCAGCAGCGCTACAACGGGGACCAGACGCTCTCCGATGAGGACCAGCAGACTCCCTACGAACCTCCAACGAGGGCCAGAGGTACGTCTACGGGGACCAGAAACGCTCCTACGGGCACCAACTACAACGAGAAGGGTTGCTACAACGACGAGGAGGGTTTCTACCGCCCCGTGCGCATCAGATAAGAGATAAGATCATCACCACCGTTCGCGCCGAGGTCCACCATTTCTTCAGTGCGCTCGCGGTGGAGATGGCAGGCCACAACAGATGAGATCATCATCACCGTCCGCGCCGAGGCTCAGCATTTCTTCATTGCGCTCGCGGTGGAGATGGCAGGCCACCGCACCGCTCTCGCAGGCTCCGGAAACAGCAAAGCTGCCGAAGACGTTCTCTCGGCTCGGGGATCTTCCGACCCGGGTCAAGCCAGACCCGGGTCAGTCAGGCCTTGCAGAATCCTGTGACATCCTGCAAGACCCTGCGCCCAAGCCCGGGCCAACGCGAAGGATCCTGCAGGATCCTGCGCCCAAACCCGGGCCAACGCGATCCTGGCCCTGCAGGATCCTGCAGGATCCGGCGCTCTGGCTGACCCCCCCTTGCATGGACCCCCGTCTCGAGGCTCCCGATCGGCAAGGCAGGCCTCCGCGCTGGCCGCCTCCTGCCAAGCCGCGGACCGCGGAGGCAGCGAGGGCCGCCGCCGCCCGCCGCAGCGCGGGGCCCCCCCCCGGTCCCCGAGCACTTTCCCAGGGTGGGGGGCCAAAGGTGAAGCCCATGTGGTCTTTTGCGCGTCTTGTGACTCACCTTCTCTGCGGCTTCAGACCTCGAGAATCCATCGAAACGGCATTTCAGATGTCACCCTTCGCGCTCCCCCGTTCCTCCTCCTCCTCCTCCTCCTCCTCCTCCTCCTCCTCCTCCTCCTCCTCCTCCTCCTCCGTCCCTCCGAGGAGGCGGGGGGGCGGGGGGGGGGAGGGGCGCTGCGCACAGCAGGGTCGCGCGGCGTCGGCGGAGGGAGGAGGAGGAATAACCAGAGGAGGAGGAGGAGGAGGAGGAGGAGGAGGAGGAGGAGGAGGAGGAGGAGGAATAAGAGCAGGAGGAATAAGAGGAGGAGGCGGAGGAGGAAATATGCTCGGGGTCCGCTTCGACCGCGGCCACGACGCCCACGACCTATACGCGTCGACCGAGGGCGCCAGACCGAGGCCTGGCTCCCCTTTGCGAGGCGGGAGGCCGCGCGGCGCGCGGCCCGCCCAGGGCAGACCTCGTCGAGAGCGCAGGCGACGAGGATCAAGCAGACGCTCTGCATGCCGTCTCGGAGCACTGCCAAGGTCAGGTCGGGCCTGTCCCCCTACAGGGGGATCTTCGACGAAGAATAAGAAATGCCCCAAACATTATCAAACAGTAGTCCGCAAATAGTCTGGGGACTATTTTCTGAGTATTTGTTTTGCCTTTTCGGGGTATTGTTGGGGTATGTTTTAATTTTTCGTCGAAAATCCCCCTTGTAGGGGGACACGCCCGACATACTGCCAAGGAGACCTGCTGCTATCCAATTTGAAAAACTGTTGGAATTCAGCCGGACCTTTCCAAAGCACCGTTCCGTGCATCAGTCCAGCATGGCTGTGTCCCGGCGCACAGAGAGAGGAGCGAGAGAACAACATAATCGGTGCCAGCCAGGCAGGCCCAGACTTTGCAGCGGGGGCCGATATTTGACAAGAGCAGCCAGCGCGCAGACTACATTTGGAAGACGGCTGGGGTGCAAGTCAAGTTGGCCCGCCTGGGAGCAGGTCGGACCACCCTGCATCTGGCGGTTCCGAACACTGGCCAGGACGAGGCCTGCGACAAGGCCGACGCCATCGACTACGACCTCCTTACCCACGCCTGCAAGGCCATGGATGAGCACCTTCGACGGCGCCACCCCCAGGGTCGCTGCCGAGGAGGGAATGTGGAACACAGCCTCGAAACGCTGATTTCCGCACGGGTGGTGAGCCGCCACGCTTCGAAAGAAAGGCTGGGGCGGCTCGGGATTGCTGAATGATCGCCCGTGCCAGCACCAGCGCCCCGCTTTCTGCCGCCATCCTGACTCACGAGTGGGATGGGGCATCCCATTCGTCCATTACTTTCCTGCCACGCCGCAGCGCGACGCGGCATGAGGTGGGCGCTGGGCGCCAGTCTCCCCGCGGGGGCGCGCCTCCCCTTGAGCTCTGCCCGCCGCCGCCCCGAGGCACGCGGCGAGGGGGGGGGGCACGGGAGCCTTAAAACTGGGTGGAGGTTGAGGACGGACAGTCCGAGGAGGGCAGCACGAGCGCCGGCGATCCCACCAACGGGGCCGCCGACGTCGCCGAAACCCGCCGAAACCCATCGGGGGGTCCCTACCTATAGGGGTCCGTCCGCTGCGTTGGCGACCCTCTCGAGATCCCTCCCCTCTCCCGCCCTCCTCCGACGTGCCTGCTGCTCCCCCCCGGGGCTCCTCCTCCCTCTCTCTCTCTTCGTCCTCCCGCTGCTCCTCCTCGGCTCGGCCGTGCGCCGGGCTCCATCGCCCGTGGAAGAGCCAGCCCTTTTGGTTCGAGCTCCTGCCCAGGATCACACCGCGCCCTCTCTATGGGGCCACATGCGAACCCTACCCCTACCCCCCACGATTTTCTGAGGAGGGTGGGGCTCACTCCGCTCGGGAGCTCCCGAACGAAGTGAACCCCACCATCCCCCTCAGAAATCGTGGGGGGTAGGGGTAGGGTTCGCATGTGGCCTCCTACTCTCCCCCGGCCCCTCACGAGAGGTGCGTTCCGACCAGAACTTGAAGGCGGATCCAGCCGTGGCCACGGGGCTCTCCAAGAAGCCCAACAAGAATCAAGCCGTCTGGACGCACATATCCTCGACCATCGATCCTCGATCCGAGGTCGGGGATCATCGGGAGGCGCCTAGTGCGACGCGGCCCTGGTAGTCGCGGTCAGACAGCATGGGGGCCGTCTCCCACTGATCATCGCGGACGCCGCCTGTGTAGGTTTGGACGTGGGGTGCCGTCTCGCATGAACTCCAACATGCGACACGAGGCGACGATCGAGGGCCCGACCGAAAGGCAGAAGGATGGCTGAGGAGGGAGGGAAAGTTGGAAGAGCTAGGACGCTCAAGGGAGGTGGGGGTTCTCGGGGATGCGACGAGGGATGGGGAGGACGGATGGATATGGATGGGGACGAGGCGGACGCCGAGCAGGAGGAGGGGAACGAACGAAAGAACGAAGGGCACTACCTCAAAAGCAGTCCCAGACACGGGGTGGGCGTGCGGCGCCGTCGCGCGCCCAATATGACTCGTCGTGATGGAAGTCGTTGTATGCGAACATGGTGAGCCGATTCTCTGGCGTTGCTTTCAACGCATTTGTGCAAGTGCCAGTGAAGATCCTCGTGCCATCGTTTCAATGGCACGCACGGCGGCCACCCTTCGCACGCCTCTCCGAGCCTGCAGGTGACGCCGCGGGGCGCAGCGTCCGCAACGCTGTGTGCAACACTCTGAACACGGCATCACCAGAAGACGCCCAAGTCGTCCACCGGCGCGCGTGGGTCTCGACTGTCGCTGGGGTTCTCACGACCCAATTCCACCCAGGGTTTCTCACATCGAGGTCGAGGAAAGGAGGGCAGGACAAGAGAAATAAAGGGCGAGATACAAACACAAACATAATAACTAGGTGCGCGCGCCATATCTGGCATCCTAGCCCCCTCCCGCTCAATTCATTCCTCCCCATTGAGCCCGAACAATTTTGCATGAAGACTGGAGTGTCCTAGAGAAGCCGGGTGTCCCATCGTGTGACGCACATAGCTATATCAAGGGGGCCCCATCGTGTGACGCGCAGACCAAAAACGGGACACCTAGTTCCTTGGACAAGAGTGAGTGTGCTGATAAGGTAGGAGGTGGAGGAACAAATATCAACAACAGGAGCAGGAGGCGAACTGGCAGCACACACAGGATCAGCAGGACCAGGGAAAGGTCAAGGATTGGAAACAAGAAGAGTAACAACAACAAAGGCAGATGGTTCAAACGTGTGGGTCGCAGTGGCACAATAGCGCCATTCCGAACGAAGGGGACCAAACTCCGATTCTTTAATGCGGCGAACCATTCACCAAAACACCTTGTTTTGAAGGACCCAGGGCGGCCGATAATCCATAATGTAAAACAATAAAAATCAAGTGTGTTTGTGTGTCCTGTCGTTTCCTGTCTCTGCCTTGCCCCCTCTCGACGGGAGACTCTGCGATACCTGTTTACCTAGCATGATCTGCCAATGGACCTTGATGGGCCTGTTTTCCACCACCACCACCATAAGTTGGATGGGGGAAGGACGAGGAGGACGAGGAGGGGGACGACGAAGAGTAGGTGGAGGAGGAGGACCCCCTCACCCTCCAACTTCTGGTGGTGGTGGTGGTGAAAGACACTCCTATCAGACCTACAAGGAAAACCGTGCGAGGCTGGTGCCACCAGGCTTCCCAGCCACACCTTGTCTTGCCGTATTCGCATTTCCTTGTGCCGTTTCCATGCTGTTGCTGTCCCACGTTTCGCTCGCCTGCGGTTTTTGTCCTCCGTTGGCACCCTCTCGCTTTGCCACGCGGTCGGCTGGCGCTGGCCTCGCCGCGGCCACCCCGCTCCTCCTTCGCCTCCATATTGTTGTTTCGTTTGGATTTCGAACTGGTTCCCAAACATCCTGTGGTGCTGGATCCTCGAAGCGGCGCCCCGCGTCTCACCTCACTCCTCCTCACTCCTCCTCCCCCTCCTCCCTCATCCCATCCGTGCTTCTGCCCTCCGCACCACTCAACTATTTCGGCGCACCCCTCACTCGTTTCGTGATCCCATACGGAGCTCCGCCCAAGGCCCATGTAATGCAACGAAGCGTTGCTGTGATTGGGGGAGACGCATGCGAACACCGCCACTGGCCGCCACCGGGGCCTTCGGTGGTGTTCCCTATGAGGCTGAGCGACATGTGAAGGGGTATGCAAACATTGTTGACTGGTGCGGCGGGCAAGGGCGGGGATGGGAGGAGGGAAAACGGGGGAGGAGGAATGAGGAGAGGCGAGGAGAGGAGGAGACGCGGGACGCTGTCTCTGCAGAGCGAGGACCCAACACCACCACAGGATCGTTGGGAATCCGCCGACCCTTTGGGGTTCATCGGCGCGTGAGGTGTTCCCCCCTCCCCAAGCACAGCCCCCGGGAACGCGGCCTGGTCGATTTCGAAAGGGGGACAAAAATCCCCCCAAAACGAGAGCCCAAAAACAGGCCAACAAGAGTCCAAATGGCCCTCCAGACGGGTGGTCCAACAGGGCCGCGATACGCCGAAATATCGATCCAAACTGTTCGCGCTGGCCTCCACACGGCCCCATGGGCCCCCAAAGCGGCCAAAGAAACCCCCCAGAGGCGCCCCAAAACAGCCTCAAAGAGCAAACGTCGCCCCATTCATTCGAGAAAACGTGACTTGTTAGCGCATTCGCCTCTTGTGCGTTGACAGCGCCCACGACGGCCCAAGAAACTTGAAATCGCCACACGACGGCCTAAGAGGCCCCCTTGTGAGGGTTCCCAGACGACCCAAGATGGCCCCAAGAACGTTGCCCAAACCCCCCAAGACAGCCCTGAAAGAGGGCCCAGAGAAGGAACCCGAAAGGACAATTCGACCGTCAACCCCAAAACGCTCCCTGGTTGCTTCAAGAGGCCCCCAACAGGCCCCAAGGGAACTCCGGGACGCCTCTCAACATTGTGACATACGCCCGCCGATTGTCAACGTGGGTTGTCGTCCGCTCGCCTATGCGCGTACGGCGAACACTGAAAATGTCAGCCGCTGAAATCAATACTGCTGGTGCAAGCGGCGCTGCGCTTGCCAACCCCTGGGGGAGTCTTTCGCGCGCGCGCGCGGTATACTGTCCAAGAAAGCCCCGGCACGCCCCACATTTCGCTCCAAGACGCCCCCAAAACGTGTTTTGACATATGCCCGCCGTCCGTCAAGGTGGGTTTTGGCCCGCTTCCGCATATTTGCACGGAGGACACTGAGAGCGTCAGCCGCAGAAACCACAATTTGCGGTGCGGGCGGTGCCGCGATTAACCAGGGGCCCCAGGGGAATCTTTCGCGCGCGCGCGGTGCACTGTCCAAGAGGGCCCCCCCACCCCCCACATCTCGCTTCAAGACGACGACCAGTCAACGAGGCATACTCCCGCGCGTGGATCAGCGAAGAGCCAGGAGCCGAGCGGTGCCGCCCTGTCTCGCCATTGCTCCTGCTCCTGCTCCGGCTCCTGCTCCCTCCTAGACCCGACTCATCGCTCCGATTCCGCTGCCTCCTAAATTCCCGCCACAACGTCTCTTCCTCATCCTCCTGGTACCACTTCCTCCTTCCTCCTCGTAGACACTCCTTCACTTCCGCCTCATCCTTCTCGTCCTCCCCTCTCCTGTTTTCCTTCCGTGTGCTGTTCCTTTGTCCCACAAGCACTTCACTCATAAACAACAACAGACCAACAAGCACCAGACACGATGCACTTGACACATCTATATATACAAATACATATACATATGTACATATATATATGTATATGTCTATAAATATGTATAGACATAAAACTGTCTATGTATATGTATAGGTATATGCATATGTAAGTGTAAACGTGTATGTATGTACACATCAGAACCATCGCGCACGCTTCGCTCACTGCTCCACTAAAGTGATGGACCACAGGAGGCTTGAACGAGACATGGAGAAATGTCCATCACGCTAAACGCATCATGGGCAATGAGAGCGCCATGCGTGTCAATCCGTATTCCTGAAAGTTTTCGGAGAAGATGGTTGCGTAGGGGGGCGGGGGCCTGATGAATCGGGTTCCCAAAAGGTCTTCTGGAAACATGGTCTTGGGGGGCGTCTTGGGGAGCCTGTTGGGGCGTGCCGTCGTCGTCGTAATCGTCGTCGTCGTCGTCGAGATGTCGTCGTCGCCTCTTGGGGCGCGCCGTCGTTGTCGTCGTTGTCGTCGTCGTCGTCGTCGTCGTCACCTTCGTCGTTTCGTCTTCGTCGTCGTCGTCGGATGGACGCTTCCCCTGATCCATCCAGCGCTTCTGGACCTCCTCTGGAGGATCTCCTGGCCCCATCCGTAGGACCGGCTGAAGCCGATCACTAAGTCACAAACTCGGGCCCCAGCGTCCAGAGAAGCCAAAACACGTCCCGGGTGCTACAATACGGTTCAAAAGGGCCTTTGGGGCAACTTTGTGCGAAACGATCCGAAGAGGGCCGCGAGAAGGCGATCAGTCATGTTCCCAATCAACTTCCCAAACATCTCTCCGGTAGCGTGATGCTATTTCAGAGCCTCCGGAGACTCTCGGGCCCATGATGATGAACCATGTGCCCGAAAGGCTTTCTGGGGACACGATTTGTTGGGGTGTGTTGGGGGGCCTCTTGGGCGTTCCCTCGGGGCCCCTAGGGGGCCTCTTGGGGCTTCCTGGGAGCCTCACGGGGGCCTCGCGGGGCTTATTGGGAGCCTCTTGGTGGCCTTCGGGGGCCTTCTGGGGGCCTCTGGGGCCATAGGCTTCGAAATATCGGTTCGCGGTCCCTCTCTGGGCCCTCTCGTGGGGCGCTCTTGGGGGTTGTCTGGAAGGCCTCCTGGGCCGTCTTGGGTCCCTCTTCGGAGTCTCGTGGGCTGTCTTGGAACGATCTGAAGGGCCTCCGAGGCCGTGAGGGAGCGATGGGAAACGGGAAAAACGAGAAGGCACAAATATTTCGAAATCGGGAAATGCATGAATTGTGTCTCTCAGGGCCCCCTTTGGGGAGCCTCTTGATGCCGTCCTGGAGCGCGTTGGAGTCCTCGTCGGCCGTCGTGTGGGCATCTTGGGTGTTTTCGGAGCCTCTTGGGGCCGTCTTGGGCCCTCTTGGGACCGCCTGAACCTGCCGCGGCCCGTTTCGGCCCGGGCCGTCTCGAGAGCTCTGGGACCCCCCCCCAAAAAAAAACAAGGGGGCGCCCGTGGAGGGTAGGTACAGGCACTGTC
>CAUYUJ010014737.1:105107-147607 GCA_963575745.1 Prorocentrum cordatum | reverse complement strand
GAGGAGGAGGAGGAAAAGGAGGAGGAGGAGGAGGACGACGACGAGGAGGAGGGGGAGGGGAAGGAGGAGGAGGAGGAGGAGGAGGAGGAATAGGAAGAGAAGGGGAGGAGGTGGTTCGGGGCCGTTGGAACCTCTCGGAACCGTCATGGGGGGCGGCTCGGGGCTCCCGCAGCCAGGGCTCCCCCGCAGCCGCCTTGACGGCGGTCCAGGGTCGATCAGGGGAATGCGCCCGAGTTATGGGCCAAACCATGCGCCCCCGCCACCCATGTCGGCACACCCCTCACACGCTTCGTGGCCCCATAGGGAGCTGCACCAACGGCTCAAATGGTGCCGCCCGCATGCGCCCCCCGCCATCCATGCCGGTGCACCCCTCACACGCCTCGTGGCCCCATAGGGAGCCCCACCCAAGGCCCTGGTGCCGCCCGCATGCGACCCTGCCAGCGCCACCCATGTCGGCACACCCCTCACACGTTTGTGGCCCCGTAGGGAGCTCCACCCAGGGCTACACCCCTCAAACGTTTTGTGGCCTCATAGGGTGCTCCACCCAAAGCCCACAAGGTGCCGCCCGAATGCGTCCTCGCCAACCATTCTGGCACACCCCTGACATTTTTTACCATCCAGAGGCAGCCCAGCGGCGATAGCGGGTGACAAGCAGAACGCGGAGGAGCCGACGAGGAGGGGGCCAGGAATGAGGAGGACCACAGAAGACCATGCGACCCCGCCACCAATTTCGGCACACCCCTCACACGTTTCATGGCTCCACAGGGGGCTCTACCGAATGTCCGAGTGCCACCGTTTGCATGCGCTCCCCCCATCCTCGAGCAGGGACCGACCGTCCCGGCATTCCTACAGTCATACCACGGAATGTTCGTAGAACCCAAACATGTTCTAAGAATGAAAACAATGTTCTTAGAACATAAACCCGATGTGTTAAAACAAGACAGTCCCAGCCAGAACTGTTCGTGGGAACCACAGAAGGTTCTTAGAACATTGTTTGGTGGGGCTATAGACGAGCCGGGACGCTTCGCCACTGCTTGACATCCATCCCCTCACATGTCTCCCAGGTCGCGTGGCCCAACAGGCAGCTAGCTCAACACGAGGCCCCACGAGGAAATCCACCGACGACGGTATTATTCAAAACGACGGTGCCCACCACTGCATATGCTTGGGCCCTTCGCCAGGATATTCTTGTGGGCCGAAATCGGCCGCGCGAAGGAAGAACAAGTGTGAAGGGGCCCTGGGACACACAAATAAATATACACAAATAAAAGGATTCCTCATATTTTTCTATATTCTCTGGGTTTTGGTCTTCACCCCCACGTCCCATATGTTCCCATAGATCTGGGGGGAATCGACGATGAATTGTGCCTGTGTGCTTTTTCCCCTCCTGAGTGTGTGTGTGTGTGTGTGTCGGCGCGTTGTCCCTCGCTCGTCCCCCTCTTGGCGCCTTTCCCTCGACGGACGCCCACACACAGCGCGGCTCCCCAGAACATGGCTCCCGTGCTCCGCGCCGGGCCGCATGGGCCCTTGGCCGGCCCGGTGGCACTGGAAACGTCGCCTGGCCCTCCCTACATCTCCGAGGGCCCCCGCCGCGGCGCTGCGCGCGAGGCCGTGGTGCCACAGAACAGTGTGCATGAGAGAGCGAGAGAGAGAGAGAGAGAGAGAGAGAGAGAACACGAGAGCACCAACCGAACACACACGCGCACACACGCGCACACCCGCTGACCCACGCACTTCTTTCTGCGCCGCAGCGCGGCAGAGGCAAAACCGCACGCGCGTCTGGGCGCGACCGGGACACGGCGCGCAAGAGATGGGGGAGGGAGGCGAGAGGGCGGTCGCGGAGAGGGGAGCCGGGCGCGGGGGCACTCTCGCGCAGCGGGGCTGCGGCGAGCGCGCGGGGGGGGGGCGGCCCGGCTGAAGGTTGAGCAGGGGCCGACCGCCGCAGCATTCCTATAGGCCTACCGCGAAATGTTCTGAGAACCCCAAAATATTCGAATAGCAAAAACGATGTTCTGAGAGCCTAAGCCCGATGCGTTAAAACAGGACAGTCCCAGCCAGAAATGTTCTAAGAACATTTCGTGGAAACCACAACGCTTCGTCACTGCTTGAGAAGGGCAGCCCCTGGCAGCTGCCTCGCCGAAGACATGGACCATCGGCGCCCCTGGATACGTACATGTATTGCTCCCCCTGGGTTATTCGGCCCCACCGTCGCCCCGGACCCACACCTCCAGTGTCAGGGGCGCATGACGTTGGGCCGCCGCGAGCGTCGTCTTCCCCAACCCCGCTAACCTGAGCCTCGCTCCCCTCCCCCCCCTGCTCCTCTCTGAGCCCCCGCGCGGCTCCTCTCGCGCGAGGCACGAGGCTGCCCTCCAGCTTGCGGTACAGGTGCCAGGACTGGCGCAGGTTCAGCAGGGCGCGTATCCTCGCCCCCAGCACCTGCCGCCGCAAGGCGCCCCTCCCCCTCGATGTGGACGGGGGAGCAGCAACAGCATCAACGACTCGCCGCCGTTTGGAACCCATCGGCGGGTTCACTGTTGAAGGAACACTCTGTCCTCGGACAGATACGAAGGGGGGGTAACATGCTGACGGACTCCCCACGGCGGCGTCTCAATGATGCTCTTGTTCCTCCCGATGGGAAGCCACTGGAATAGAGTGGATGGTCGAGGGTCTAGTAGGGACCGACCGTCCCGGCATTCCTACAGTCCTACCACGAACTGTTCTTAGAACCCAAACATGTTCTAATAACAAAACAACGTTCTTATAACATAAGCCCGATGTGTTAAAACGAGGCAGTCCCAGCCAGAAATGTTCTTTGAACATTTCGTGGGAACTACAACAGGTTCTTAGAAAATTGTTTGGTAGGGCTACAGGCACGCTGGGACGCTTCGCCATTGCTTGAGGGGGGGGGGGGGGGGAGTGCATGGATGGCCGACGGATGGAGGCCCCGAACCAGGCTGGAGTGCATGGCCGAGGGGGGGGGGCGCGCTCACGGCGCAAATCTGTGCCGCGACGACGCTCGGCCCTGGTCTCCGAGACGCCGCGCTGGGACCGTGCGGCCGTGCAGCCTCGAGCGATCGTGGCTGTCCGATGGCGCGGCCGGCTCGGTGCAGGCAGATTCCGAGACCCCTCCTCCTGCACGGTTTCCCCCGGGGACGTAGGCGACCCGAGGAGGAGGATGAGGAGGAGGAGGAGGAGAAGGAACAGGAGGAGGAGGAGGAGGAGGAGGAGGAGGAGGAGGAGGAGGAGGAGGAGGGGGAGGAGGAGGAGGAGGAGGAGGAGGGAGGAGGAGGAGAAAGAGGAGGACGGGTCGCCTAAGCCTTTCGGAGAAACCATCCACGAGACCCCTCCTCCTGCTTGCCCTCGCTCGAGGACGCGATGTGTCGCCACGGCTGGGCGCGGAGTAGAATGCGGGCCAGGATGGAGCCCAGGAGGGGACGGGGGGCACCATTCGAAGCGGAATCTCGCGGACACGCCGCACCGCTGATGCACCGTCGATGCGTCGGCGACGTCGGGATGGAGAACATCGGACCCTGGATTAGAAGAGAAAACACGCATAAACATAAACTTTCGACGGTCCGCACGGTTTCCTTGGATTTGCGTTCGGCCCCCCTCCCTGGCGCGCGGAGCGCGCCAGGGGCGGCGCCGGAGGCGCCGCCAGAGGGCCCTTGCGCAGATCCCAGAAATCCGCGCGGAGCGTCGAAAGTTTGTGCTTATGTGTTGTTGTTCTTCTTCGATGGATCTCGTCGCAACGCCGATGCATCGGCGATGTGACGCGAAACTCCGACCCCCTCTGGGCAACCTGGATTCAACCATGCGTGAGTTCGCACAGGGATTTCGATCGGCGAGCCCAGCTGCTACTGTGCAGCGTTACGGCTATACGCAAGCATTACTCCTGCCATGCGTTGACATGCACTTGTGGGTGCTGGGCCTGATGCTGTCGCTTTCAGGCGGTGCCCAAACGACCGCAAAACAGCACACGAATTCACTTTGAACGCCACCGACGCGCTGACGCGAACCACCTTGCCGGCCAGCAGGGCAGCCTGTCTCTACGCAGCAGGACCGAACCGCATCCATGCCTCTCGGTCCATGGTGATCGTATGTCCAAGAGCTCGCACGCGACTCATTTCAAGAGAAGCAAAACTTGCAAGCCAGTACCGGTTGGCACCATTCCCACAATTTGCCCAGATCCGCGAGGAAACGTAATCCCTCAAGCCGCCCCCGACAAGAATGCGGTATTGTTGGCGGGAGGGGGGGGGCGAACGGGCCAAAACACGCGGAAATTCAATTGATGGCGATCTCCAACACATCCCCCGGGCCCTGAATGAGTTTCATGGACTGATTATCCGAAGCTCCCGACGATGCGCGCCAGAAGGGCTCGAACTTGTTATACAATCAGCGATAGAATCGAGCTTCAAAACCTCACCCAACTCCTGCGCCAACCCGGATTGACGTGGTGGAGCGTGCTCGAGCACTCGTCCGCTTGAAAATCGTCGTGGCCATGGGAAGGCTGTGCTGCCCGGCGAGGGTCTGACGGGGGAGAACGCAGGGGAATAGCACTCGTAAGAACGGTTTTTTGAAGGCAGATCTGCCTTCAAAAAACCTTCAAGGAGGAAAGACTGCTCTACTCTGTAAGAACGGTTTTTTGAAGGCAGATCTGCCTTCAAAAAACCGTTCTTTTTGAAGGCAGATCTGCCTTCAAAAAACCGTTCTTACAGCGTAATCGCCACCACGACGACTGGCATGGAAAGAACGGGTCCTGCAGGAAACGGGTCCTGGACCCCCGGGGCTCTGCCCAGGACCACCTCTTCTTCATGCGTAGGTTTTTGTTCGGCAGTCCCGGGGCCAATGTGGGGCCGCCGGGAGCCAAGACACCGCGAATAACCTTGGGACCAGATCCCCTCAGAACCAGCGCTGCGCACGGATCAGGTTGTTCGGCAGTCCCGGGGCCAATGTGGGGCCGCCGGGAGCCAAGAAACGCGAATAACCTCGGGACCAGATCCCCTCAGAACCAGCGCTGCGCACGGGTCAGGTTGTTTGGCACGAAACGGAGACGGGCTTACCCGAAAGGTCCTGCGCAAGGCCGACCTGCAGAGGCGACTGCAAGGATCTTCTCTTTATAATCGTTTCTGTTGTTACTCCCAATTCCATGAAAGTGGGGGGGTCACATTCGGGGGGGGAGTCTGATTTGAGCTGCCTTGGAGGGTCCCAGTGGGGTCTGGGCAACATGCCGCCCTTTCATGGCCGTTCTGGGAGGGGGTATAAAGCTGCTCGTCTGGGAGGGTTGTGAACTCCTTCCATTCAGTACGAAATCTGGAGTACTTACGTTTGTTATAGAGAGCAGAAAAACCACCCCCATATCAAGCACCCCGATCTGCGAAGTCGTTCAGCAAACGCGCCCAAGGAAGGAATCGAACAGGGTAGGGCTGTTTAGTAAACGCCGAGGGCCGTTCAATAAAAGCCAATTGTTGGGGGCGGGGTGGTGGTTCCTCCCTTGATTCTGTTGCATCCTCGGGGAACCTCGTCTGTCTCGTCGCGGCCCTATCCGCAATGAATACATGTCGAATCCATGCCGGCCTCGTCAGATCCGTGTCGAATCCGCGTCGGATCCGCGCCGAGTCCACGCCAAACTTCGCGTGGAGTCCGCATCGAGCTCGCGTCGGGCAGAAGAAAAGACATCAGTTTTCGGGACAGGCGAGGTCCCCCGAAGATGCAAAGTAACCTTGGCGTTAGGCACTTGATGTTATCGGCGGCGAGCGAGGGGGGGAAGTGAGAAAGAGAAGGCCTTCTCAGAAGATTCGGCAGTCCTCCGGCCGTCTGATAAGTGTCCTGAGCCTTCTCCGAAGGCACAGAAGACTTCTCAGAAGGCCGGAGCGCTTCTGAAAAGCCCCGCTGTCCCCTGGGCAGGCCTTCTCCTTCTCACTTCCCCCCTCGCTCGTCGCCGATGTTGGGCACTCTTGCATCCGCAACCCGCTCACAGGAGAGCCCAGAATTGAATAGATATATCGGATCGGCGATCGAAATAGATCGGATCTGCGGAAATCGGAAGCCGAGTGGTGAAACATCGAATCGGCAGGAACTCGACAGGATAGTGTGCGTCCAGGAAGACATTGGAACCCACATCGGAGCCCCAAGGCGAATCGAATCGGAAGCGGAAGCCATCGAAATCGAATCGAATCGAATCTCGGGCTGGGCGAAAGGGGGGGATAGCAAAGGGGGGGTTTGAGAATCAGCTCGCGTAGCTGATTGTCCTGGCTCCTCAAGGCGCCCGGAGGCGCCCATGTATCGAGGAGTGGGCCCGGCGACGGGGCCGAAACCAGCTGCACGCAGCAGATTTCGTACCCCCCCCTTCCCCTATCCCCCCCTTTCGTTCGGCCCAATTCTTAAAAGGAGGCTGCTTCTTGAAAGGCGCCGGCCTCAACATCTATAGATAAGGCCCGCGCCCTCTCAGGAGTAGGGATGCTTCCAAGAAGCCCTCCCCCCATCCCCCTCTGCGCGTGGCTGAATACTAGTACTATATGTCCTCCTTGGAGGCGCGCGTCTGACCCGATCATATAGCATACCCATCTCGTAAAACGTCGTTTCCCGAGCGGTGTGGCCAGAAAACGCCGGCCACAAGGTATATACTGGAAGATTTCTCGGTGCGCGCGTCGCCCATGGAGGCGCGACGCGCACAAAGTATTAGTATGTTGGGGTGACGCCGATGGATCCGGCCCCCCCCTCTCCCTCGGCTCTCCGCAAGGCTCGAGCCAAACAATTGTATTGTGGTAGTGGGTCGTCGCTTTGAATAGACAGCGCCCCGCGTCCCACCTCCTTACTCCTCCTCCCACTCCTCCCACTCCTCCCATCCCTGCCTCTACTCTTCGCGTGTCAGCCGGTTCGGCACACCCCTCAGCCGCTTCGTGGCCCCATAGGGAACCGCCCCCAATTTCGGCACACCCCTCACGCGTGCTGTGGCCCCATAAGGGAGCTCCACCCAAGACCCCACGCGGTGCCGCCCGCATGCGTCCCCGCCACCCATGTCGGCACACCTCTCACAAGCTTCGTGGCCCCATGAGGAAGCTCCGCCCAATGCCGATATTGTGCCGCCCGCGTACGCCCCCGCCACCAGTGTCGGCATACCTCTCACATACTCCCTGGCACACTAGGGAGCTCCGCCCAAGGCCCACATGGTGCCGCCCGCATGCGTCTCCGCGATAGATTTCGGCACACCGCTCACACGCTTCGCGGCCCCATCGGGAGCTCCACCCAAGGCTCGAATGGTGCCGCCTGAATGCGTCCCCGCCACCAATGTCGGTACACCCCTCACACGTTTCGCGTCCCCATAGGGAGCTCCACCCAAGGCCCCACGCGTTGCCGCCCGCATGCGTCCCCGCCACCAAATCCTGCACACTCCACACACGTATGCGTCCCCGCCACCAATGTCGGCACACCTCTTGCACGTTCCGTGGCCCCACAAGGAGCTCCGACGAAGACCGCGATTGTGCCGCCAATTTCCATCCCGGCCACCTATTCCGGCACACCTCTCACACGTGTCGTGGCCCCGTCAGATTTTCCACCAAAGGCCCAAATGGTGCAGCCCACATGCGCCCCCGCCACCCATGTCGGCACACCCCTCAAACGTTTCGTAGCCCCAGCATGCATCCCCACCACCCATTTCGGCAACCCCGCCGCACGCTTCATGGCTCCACAGTGGGGCTCCACCCCAGGCCCCAATTGTGCAGCCCGTATGCGCCCCCGCCGCCCATATCAGCACACCCCTCGCACGTTTCGTGGCCCCATCGGGAGCTTCGCCAGAGGCCCACACGGTGCCGTCCGCATGCGCCAACACCACCCATGTCGGCAACCCCCCCACATGCTTCGTGGCTCCACAGTGGGGCTCCACCCCAGGCCCACATTGTGCAGCCCTCATGCGCCTGCCCCTGCCGCCCATGTCAGCACACCCCTCGCACGTTTCGTGGCCCCATCGGGAACTCCGCCGAAGCACGAAGCCCCACACACGCCCGCACATTGGCGCACCGTCTAGGTTGCTGCGGGTGCGGCGCCGGAGCGCCGGAGTGTCCGAAAGCGAGGCCTGATCAGATATTGCCCGTGAAGCTTGAGATCTTGACGCTGGAAGTCGAAAGCTGGAGGTGGAAGCCTGGATGGTGGTAGCTGGCGGTGATTGCTGTGAATCTGAAGCTGAAGGTTGGGGGTCGGCCGCACGTTGCGAAAGGTCGATAGGTGAAGGTCGAACGCTGGAGGTGGAAGGTTGGTTGTCAACTGTCGGTGGATGGTGGGTGTCGGAAGTTGGACGCTGAATGTCGGTCAGTGAGGTGGAAGTCGATGGGTGGAGGTCGAAAGCTGGAGGTGGAAGATTTGAGAGTCGGCAGCTGTGGGTGGATGGTGGGAGTCGGAAGTTGGAAGCTGGATGCCATTAGCGTGAGGTGGGACGGTCCGCCCAAAGGAGCTCCGCAAAAGGCCCAAATGGTTCCGTCCGCACGCGTCCCCGCCACACAATTCGGCATACCTCTCACACTTTTCGCGTCCCTATGAGGAACGCCTCCCCCTGTCCAAATTGTGGCGCGCGCATGCGTCCCCGCCACTCAGTACGCATCCCTCGCGCGCTTCGTGGCCTAATAGGGGGCTCCACCGACGGCCACAATAGTGCCGTTCGCATGCGTCCCCACCGCCCATTTCGGCCCAACCCTCACACACTTCGTGGCCCAATAGGGAGCCCAACCCAAGGACCGAATGATGCCGCCTGCATGCGTCACCGCCACCCATTCCGGCACGCCCCTCGCACGCTGCGTGACCCCATCGGAAGCTCCACCCACAGCGCCAATGGCGCCGTTCGCGTGCGTTCCCGTAGTCGATTTCGGAACACCCATCACACGTGTGGTGGCCCCACAGGGAACTCCACCCAAAGCCCCATGTGGTGCCGCCCGCATGCGTCCCCGCCATCCATTCGGCACACCCCTCGCACGTTTCGTGGTCCCACAAGAAAATTTACCGAAAATTCAAGCTGCACCCTCCGCATACGTCCCCGCCACCCATTACATTACACCCGTTAAACGTTTAGTGCCCCCGTGGGGAGCCCCACCGAAGGCTCCAGTGACGACGCGAGCATGCGGTCCGCCACTGCTTTCGGCACACCCCTCACACGGTTCATGGCCCCACAGGGAGCTCCACCCAATGTCCCAGCGCCACCGCTCGCGTGTCCCCCCCGCCCATTCCTCAAAATCTGTCCCACGCTACGTGGCCCCCACAAGCAGCTCCGCCGTCCCCACGAGGAGATCCACTCGCGGCGATACCCACAGCGGCGGGACCCACAGCTGCACACGGCTGGGCTCTTCGTCGGCAGACTTGCCTGGCTTCCGTGCTCCTTCGTTCTGCCTTCCTTAAATAAGAATAACAAATAAATAATAATAAGAGCAATAATAATAACAATAATAATAACAATAACAATAATAATACGTATAATAAGAATAATGAAAACAATAATACTGCTCATGATAATAATACTAATCATAACAGAACTAATAATAATAATAAGAAGAAGAAGACACGCCGTCCGAACGAGCACGGCCCACAGCGTCGCCAAACCCACCGCTCCGCTCGAACCCTGCACGGGCGGAGAGGACCCCTCGCCCCGGGATCCGCGGAGGCCCCCCCCCGTCTCCTTCGGCACCCCAGGGGCCCGCCGCGGCCGCGCTCCCCCGCCCGCCCGCCCCCCCCTCCCCCTCTGGCGCGCGACCCGCTGCTTGCGCGAGCCCAGCGAGGTTTTTGCGGATGGGTGCCCCTGCAATTTACGCGTCATACTTGTTCATCGGTTCTGCCCTTCTCGTTGTGGTCCCTCCTCGTGCTCCCTCCCCCTCCCCTCCTCCTCCTCCTCCTCCTCCTCCTCCCCTCCTCCTCCTCCTCCTCCTCCATCTCTTCCTGGTTTGTGTTGATGGATGTCCCAATGATTACAGTGGAGGCCCGTCCACAAGAACCCTTCCACAAGAAACCCAACCCGGAGACCCCAGAACGTCCATTGACTTTTGGTGTGGGAGCGTCGCGCTCTCCACGGCAAAGCCA
Organism: Prorocentrum cordatum; assembly: GCA_963575745.1. NCBI lineage: Eukaryota > Dinophyceae > Prorocentrales > Prorocentraceae > Prorocentrum > Prorocentrum cordatum. Next base: position 137,551 of record CAUYUJ010014737.1, on the reverse strand, counting down.
TTGAAACCCAAGAAACCCAGGGCACCCTGGAGGCAAGCAGGGTGTTTCTTGGCATGGGCCTCCATCGTAGAACGCTACGGATCAGCAGTTTACTCATCAAATGTGTTCATCGGTTCTGCCTTTCTCATTGTGGTCCCTCCTCGTATTCGTTCCTACTCAGTCCTCCTCCTCCTCCTCCTCCTCCTGGTTATGTTCGGCCTTCTTCTCATGATGTTCCCTACGCTTGAAATCTGTCAGCTAATCTCCCACACTTGGAATCCGTTTGTAGCAGCTGGTACACAGGGATTCCTTGTGCGGCGGCCTTGAAGGGATTCCATTGTGTGGGATCTGCAGCAACGGCACCCTGGGCTCAGGACAGCTAAAGAACAATAGCAAACAACAGGGAAAACCATACAAGCATGCGCCTTCACATGGGGAAGTGAGAACAAGCTAGGATCACCTGTGGCTGTCGCGATGTTCATGGTGCTGATACGCCGAAATCAAATTACCCGGTGACGCACATACTCCTCATGAGGAAGTTCAGGAACGCTCAATGCAAACGAACATCAGCAAAGGCACGTAGTGCTTGGAATCATCTACACGTGAAAGCATGACATTAAGAATGCGAGTCAACACGGGCGACGAGAGGACAAGCAAGCGCCCGAGAGTGGAAACAAAACGGCGCGGCGGCTAAAGCGACGGCATACCCCAAGAAGTGGAAACAAACGAGAACGAAAGTGGCAACAGGGCGCGGCAGCGAAACCATTAAGAAACACAAGAACGTGGACGTACCATTGGGGCGGCAGCGAGAATACCCAGAAGCAACCAAAAGTGGAAATAAACGGGCGCGGCACCGATAGAAAAGTTAATCACCCCAAAGTGGATGCCAATGCCGCGCAGCGACAGTAAGCAGATACATTCGCAAGTGAGCACAAGAGGGTGCGGTAAGAAAAAAACGCCTACATGGGAAACACGAAGGCGCGGAAGCGAAAGCAACGGACAGGCCCCAGAAAATGAAAGCAACACGGCGTGGCTGCGAGGGTACACAAACATAACCAAACATTGGAAGCAAAAACGCGCGGCAAAGAAAGCCGCAAGACGCACTCATTAGTGGGAGTTGGAAGACGCGGCGCACCTACTAGGACACAAACTGGCGCGGCGGCAGGGATTACTAGAAGTTCGCAGCATTGCATCGAGAAGGGGTGGACACAGAAGGCAGGCGGAGGAGGACGAACAAGGGCAGCGTTCAGTGCCAGTAGCGGTAGCAGCGCCGCGCGCTACCTTTGCGGGGCAGAGCAGCGCCCTGCGCATCCGATGCGCGCTATAGCATAACAGCGCGCGCGCAAACAATGGACAGCGCGCTGTGCTGAGCGGGCCACATGCACGAGGCAATTGCCCGGCAAGGGGAGAGCAACGGAAAGAATGCCCCGTTATCATAAACAACGCAATGCGCTGCGCGGTGCCGCGGCTCCCCGCGCGCTGCGATGTGGCAGTGCCAGGCGCCGCGCGATCGGACAGTCCCGCGCGCCGTGGGAATGTTTTGCATTGCACCTCCACTCCGCTGGACCTCCCAAGAAGCCAGGAAAACGACGACAACTGCGCGATTCGCAGCCCCGCTGGGCCGTGAGGTCTCGGCACTTCCGCGTGGACCTCTGTTCCGCTGGACCTCCCAGGAGCCCACATAAGTGGCCACAACTGCGCGGTTCACAACCCCCCAGGGAACGCGAAGTCTCGGCAAGTCCGCGTGGACCTCCACTCTGGTGGACCTCCCAAGAGCCCATGAGCATGGCGACATCTGCACAATTGGCAAGCCCCTGGAGAGCCGCGAGGCCTCGGCAAGTCCGCGTGGACCTCCACCACGCTGGACCTCCCAGGAGCCCACGAAAATGGCGACACTTGCGCGGTTCGCAAGCCCGCAGGGAGCCGCGAGGTCTCGACAAGTCCGCGTGGACCTCCATTCCGCTGGACCTCCCCCACGACAACGGCGAAACCTGCGCGGTTCGCATCCCCGCAGAACCCGCGACGTCTTGGCAAGTCCGCGTGGACCTCCAGTCCGCTGGACCTCCCAGGTGCCCACATAAGTGGCAGCAGTTGCGCGGTTCGCAGGCCCCCAGGGGCGCGAAGTCTCGGCCAAGTCCGCGTGGACCTCCACTAGGCTGGACCTCCCAGAGAACCGCAGAAGTGCAGAAGTGGCAACAATTGCGCGGTTCGCAGCCCCCCAAGGGGGCGTGAGGTCTCGGCCAAGTCCGCGTGGACCTCCACTCCGCTGGACCTCCCAGGAGCCAACGAAAGTTGCGACAATTGCACGGTTCGCAATCCCCCAGAGAGCCGCGTGGTCTCGGCAAGTCCGCGTGGACCTCCACTCCTCTGGATCTCCCAGACGCCCTCGATAATGGCGACGGTTGCGCGGTTCGCAATCCCGTAGGGAGCCGAGAGGTCTCGGCGAGTCAGCGTGGACCTCCACCACGCTGGACCTCCCAGGAACTCACAAACGCGGCGACACTAGCGCGGTTCGCAGCCCCGAAGGACCCGCGAGGCCTCGACGAGGGAGAGGACGACGAAACAGGGAAGAGAAGGGACTGATGGGGAGGGGATGAACAGGGAGGCGGGGAAGAGGTAGGTGGGGCCCAACCTGCTCTATTCGAAACAGAAACCCAAGCAAGGGAGCGTTGGGAGCAAGTATGGTGCTGATGCGCCACAGTGAAACATACTCTTGTAGTAGCCTTTCCAGCAGGAGGTTTTTGGTGTGGCGATTTTGCAGCACGATTCTAATTGTGGGGGATCTGCGATGTCCTCCAAACTTGAAGCCTTTTTTGTAACAACCTTTACAGGCATCTTGGCGAAGGAGGACCCAACAATATGCAATTGTGAATACCGTCGTTGTGAATAGCGTCTTCCATGCTTTCGGTGGAGCTCCCTGTGGGGCCACGAAGCGTTGGAAACATTAGAAGGGTGGGTAGGCGAAAGACATGCGAACGGTGGCACTGTGACATTATGTGGAGCTCCCTGTGGGCCATGAAACCAATGTGTGTGGCCGGGACGCGTGCGGGCGGCACCATGGCACCATGTGGGCGTTGGGTGGAGCCACAAAGCGTGTGAGGGTGTGTCGACACGAGTGGCAGGGGCGAATGCTGGCGGTACCATTTGGGCCTTGGGTGGGGCTTCCTACAAACAGTCAGGTAAGTTGGTACGCTTCGAGAATTCGGCCCGACGACTCAAATTTCACGAAAGTGCCAGACTGTTGGTCCAGCTAGGCCATGGGCCATCGGCGCAGCCAGGGCGGCAAATCGCGGGCGATGGGCGCAGCGTGGGGCGCCGAAAAACGCATGCAGTGGCCCCCGCAGACGGTAACGCGAGTCACCCTTCGGGCTTGTCAACTTCGCCTCGGGCGTCGGATCTGGGTACGGATCCGCTACGGATCCTAGGCGGATCCGAAACATCTTGTGCGGATCCTGTGCGAATGGGTTTTGGACAAGTCCGAGTGATGGGACAGTCGCGTGTTTCGCACGGATCCTTTCTGACCACTGTACCTTTGCAGAACTAATACTAATCAAGGGCAGCCGCAGAATCCGAGGGCGACTTCCCCAGGGCATGAGACTAGGCGCCTTCTAGAATCCCACCAGCCCTCTGGGCGTAGGTGGTCTAACGATATATTTCTTTCCTCTTCCAAAACCCATCTCCCCTTCGGAGGGGTACCCCCCCTCCCTTTCCCAGGGGTCTGAATGGGGGGGCGCGAGTCCTCAGAGGGCCCTTTTTTGCTCAAAATGGTTGAGGGCATCCGATGCTCCAAGATGACCTTCAAGAGGGCTCCAGGTAGTGCAAGATCGCTCAAGACGACCACCACCATGCCTCCAAGACGCCGCAAGAGGGCCACAAGACGGTTCCTCGTGCCCTCAAGACCTTCAGGTCCTCCTCGAGAAGCCATAGTTTCTCAAACACCTGAAGAAAATGAATGATGGTTGCCTTCTCGCCTGCTCGCTTCCGATGAGTTTTTGAGGCGTCGAGGTGGCCGCAAGATGGCCCAAGAGAGCTCCAAGAGGAGCCCACGATGCCCCCCAAACGGCCCCAAGACCTTCCAACATCGCCCCAAGAGGGGGCCAAGGACGCCCCAAGATGCTATTTTGATTGCCCAAAAGGGGGACTAAACGTTAGCACGCCCATCTTTTCACCGACGCCCTCCACGACAGCCCCAAGAGGCTCTTCATGGCTTCCAACGAGGCCCCCAGGAGAGCCCCGGAGAGCTCCAAGAGGGCTCCAAGAGGACCCCAAGAGCGCCGCGAGACCCCCCAAAAGAGCTCCGAGACCTTTCAAAAGACCCCTAGAAATCTCTCTGTTCACCCTGGTTGAACACGTTGTTTCACGTCTCTTCGCTCCTTTTCCCGTCAGCTCTCCAGGCCAGGGTCTCTGAATGGGCTGGCGGGGGTGCGTGAAGATGGATCAATTTACTGAGGCTCGCCTGCTAGAACGGTCTGCAGGCGGCTCCTTCTACAATATTACTGAAGAGATCCTCTGGGTTCCGAGTTTTGGAACGTCGCGGGTTCTGATCATTGGACCCCGCCGTCGTCGGCGTCGTCGTCCTCGCCGCCGCAACCGCCGTCACCGTCGCCGTCGCCGACATCGTCGTCGTCGTCGTTGTCGCCTTCGCCGCCGCCGCCCCGCTCGTGGTCTGTCGCGGTCGCCGCCGCCGTCATCGTTGCCTTCGCCTTCGCCGAGCCTGCGGGAGCTCCTGAGCGCACCTGGGTGCGCTCGCGCCTGTGCGCCGCCTTACCTGACTGTCTGCAAGGGGCGCCGGCATGGGCGGCGGGGACGCATGCGGGCGGCACCATTTGGGCCTTGGGTGGAGCTACCTATGACGCCACAAACCGTGTGAGAGGTGTGCCGAAATCTACGGCGGGGGCGCATGCGAGCGGCACCATGTGGGCCTTGGGCGGAGCCTGCGGGGCCACGAAGCGTGTGAGGGGTGTGCCGACATGGATGGCGGGAACGCATGCGAGCTTCGCCATGTTGGCCTTGGGTGGATTTCCTCATGGAGCCACGCAACGTGCGAAGGACAGGGCCGAAATGGGTGGCGGGGACGCATGTGGGCGGCACCATATGGGCCTTGGGTGGCGCTCCCTATGGGGTCACAAAGGGTGCGAGATGTGGGCCTTGGGTGGGGCTCCCTATGGGGCCACGAAGCGTGTGCGGGGAGTGCCGAGATGGGTGGCGGGGGCGCATGCGGGCGCCACCATCTAGGTCTTCGGTGGAGCTCCCTATGGGGCCACGAAGAGTGCGTAGGGGTGTGCCGAAATTGGTGGCGAAGATGCATGCGGGCGGCACCATGTGGTGGACCTTCCTATGGGGCCCCGAAGCATATGAGGGGTGTGCCGGATCTTTGACTGGTGCGGAGGGAGGCACGGATGGGAGGAGGGAGGAGCGGGAGGAGGGGGAGGAGGAGTGAGGTGAGACGCGAGGCGCTGTCTCTTCAATACGAAGGCCCAACACCACAAACCAGTTGAGAATCAAAGCCATGTGGACCCACATGGGAAACACAAAAACACGTTGATACATCTATGAATGCTGCGATTGCTTTCTTAGCCTCCAGACAAATGACGACCGTCAAATGATTTCTTCAGTTTGTCTTACACATGTCCATATGATAGCGCACATTCCTCTACGATGTTCAATGTGTTTTTTGCACGTGCTCCCTGTTAAGCTCCCGCGGCCTCAACGGCGCTGCCTCTGGATATCTAGCACAATTGAAATCCACTCGTAAATGGAAATCCTTTTCATTTCAGCAGTGGGATCTTACAGCTTGAGCTTGAATGTCGAGGGGGTCCAAATGGATTTTCGTAGTGCGGGCGCCGTGGAAGTTGTACGATACATCTGATTCTGGAAATCTGCTTCTCCAGGACTCGGCGCGCAAGTCGGTTCAGATTTGCAGATGGCGCGTACATATTCCACAAAAAGCTACATGTCTAGGGGAACAAAAAGTGACATAAGCATAAAAACTCTGAGGTCCGCGCGGATTTCTCGGATCGGCGCTGGACCCCCCTCCCTGGCGCGCGGAGCGCGCCAGGGGCGGCGCCGGAGGCGCCGCCGGGGGGCCCCAGCGCCGATACGAGAAATCCGCGCTTATGCCACTTTTTGTTCCCCTATGAAACCTCCTGGGAGCACCTCCTTAACGAACGCCCCCACCGAAGTCCGGGAACGTCCAAGAAGAGGAGAATGAGGAGGAGGAAGAGGAGGAGGAAGAGGAGGAGGAAGAGGAGGGAGGAGGAGGAGGAGGAGGAAGAGGATGTCTGCGAAACATCGAAAAACCTGGCCGTCATCGCAGGGACGGCGGGTCCCACCACCACCCCGTTCGCCGCGGTGCGGTGCGCTTCTGCCCCTCGGCGCACCGCTTGCAGCCCGCCCCGGAGGAGCGAGAGCTCCGCGGCGAGCACCTGCCGGGTGGGCGCCCTCGGTCTGCGCCGGTCTCTTCCCTCGCAGTCGTCGTCCTTCCTCGAAGGCCTCCTCCCCGATGTCCACCTCTGCAGGGTCCTTCTCGTCGCGCTCCCTCTGCACCTCCTCATTCTCTTCCTCCTCCCCACTCCCCGTTCCCATTCTTCGTCCTCATCCCCCTCCTCCTCCATTCCTGTTTTTGTCTGAGTAACTCGTCCCTGTCGCACCCCGAGGCCGGTCGAAGGGGGGCTGGGCGTGTCGCCTGAGACTTCCTTACCAATTATCAGCCTGAGAGCTGAAACATGCCAACAGTTTCGCAAATGGAGGGCGGGTCGCTTCCAAAATGTGGATGTCGTCTTAGTGCTGCGCACATTCGTCTTGAAACGTTGCACGAGCTTCGAGGATTAAGGGTGGGTGGTATTCAAAATGTGGCTCTCGCCTTAGCGCCGCCCACATTCATGGTAAAACTTTGCACGATATTCACGGATTGAAGGCGATTCATGCTCTAAATGTGACTCTCGCTATAACGCCGCGCGCATTCATTTCAAACAGTTGCAAGAATTTCATTGGTTCGCATGGTTGACGTATCAGAAACGGTATTATGGAACGATTTAGGGCTGTCAGGGTGGATCAGTTACGTGGATTCGCGGTGTAGGTGCTGAGAATGACTTTCTGGCACGATTCAGGATCGTCAAGACGCAGCAGTCAGGTTGACCCGTGGCGTTGAAGTTCTGAGAACGGTGCTTTGGCCCGCTTCAGGATTTTCACACGGTTGCCCCCCAACGGGGCACTTCCCTCTGTGGAACTGAATCATTGTAAGGGCCTACGAAGAGGGAGCTTAGAGGGAGGGTTGATTCCAACATCGTTGATGATTCTTGGTTTTGCACTGGTCCTCCTCCTCCTCCTCCTCGTTCCTCATCCTCCCCCTCCGTGCCGCCCCCCTGATCTTCCTCATGATCCCCGTCCTCCTCGCCATCGGCGTCCGCCTCCTCCTCCTCGTCCTCATCCACCTCCTTTCTTCCCCTTCCTTCTCCTCCACATCCTTACAAAACTGTCCTCCTTCGCCTCCTCCTTTTGTACCTCCTCCTACTCGTCATCCTCCCTCCTCCACTCTCCCCATCCGTCCCCCTCCCTCTCTCCCGCCTCCTCACCCATTCCATTTCCTTATGAATAACTTCTCCCTGTCGCACCCCGAGGCCGGTCGAGAGGGCGGATCGGGCGTTTCGCCTGAGACTTCCTCACCATTTGTGACCCTGAAGTTCAAACATTGGGAACAGTTTCACCAATTGAGGGCGGGTCGTTTTCAAAGTGTGGCTCTCGCCTTAGCGGCGCGCACATTCGTTGTAAAAGTCCCACCAGCCCTCTGGGCGTAGGTGGTCTAACGATATCTGTCTTTCCTCTTCCAAAGGAACCCCTCTTTCCTTCGGGGACGGGTTCCCTCCTCCTCCCCTCCTAGGGCTTTTTGGGGGAGGGGCCGCGAGTCATCAGAGGGCCCTTGTTCGCTCAAGATGGCTCCAAGAGGCCTCCGGTGCTCCAAGATAGCCTCCGAGATGCTTCAATACAGCGCAAGATCGCTCAAGATGACCTCCATCATGCCTCTAAAGGGCCCCAAGAAGGCCACAAGACAGCTCCAAGTGCTCTCGGCGACCCCTCAGGACGCCTCCAAGAGCCCAACATCCTCCAAACACCTCATGATGTTTGCAGTCTCGCCGTTTCGTTTCCGATGCGCTTTGGGGGCCTCAAGATGGCCCCACGAAGGCCCCAAAAAGGGCCCAGTGGCGCCCAAGACGGCGCCAAGAGCGCCCGAGAGCGCCCTCAGAGGGCCCCAAGAGGGTCCCACGAGGCGGTTCTGAGGGCCACAGGGGGTCTCAGGCCTGGACCGCCCTGCTTGGATCGATGGCCTCCAAGATGGCCCCCAGAGGCGCTCCAGGGCTCCCAGGAGAGCCCCTAAGAGGGCTCCAAGAGGGCCCCAAGAGGGCGCCAAGACGGCCCCAAGAGGGCCCCAAGACTCCCCCAAAGAGTGCGAAGATGGCTCCGAGAAGCGATGTCCTCCTCTTCCTGGTCGTCGTGGTGGTGGTGGTGGTGGTGGTCGTGGTCGTCGTCGTCGTCCTCCTCCTCCTCCTCATCCTCGCCCCCACGCGGCCCCCAGGGATGGCCCGAAGAGGCCACTCCTGAAGGGGCCCTGGGACACACAATAGACACAAATCCCAGGATCCCCCATATTTTCCCATATCTTCTGGGCTATAGTCTGCCCCCCCACTTCCCGTATTTTCATATATTTTCCTGGGAAGTCGACGATTCATCGTGCCTGTGTTTTTTCCCCTCCTGCACTCCCCTGCTCCCAGAGATCTCCCAGTTTGCCCTGGATTGCTCGCTCTGCTTCACTGGATGCTCTCTGCGCCCCTTCTGAATTCTCCCGTCGGCTCTCGAGGTCCGGGTCTCCGAGTGGGCTGGCGGGGGTTACGCGAAGCGTGAAGGCTTGGCAAGAGCTTCGCTGATTTTGAGGGCGGGTCGTCTTCGAAACGTGGCTCTCGCCGTAGCGCCGCGCACATTCATCTGAAGCGTTTGCACGAGCTTCACGGATTGAGGGCGGGCCGTTTTCAAAATGTGGCTCTCGCCTCAGCGCCGCGCACATTCATCTGAAACATGTACAAGACCTTCGCGGATTGAGGGCGGGTCCTTTTCAACATGTGGCTCTCGCCTTAGCGCTGCGCACATTCGTTTTAACACATTTGCAAGAATTTCACGGATTGAGGGCGGGTCGTTTTCGAATTGTGGCTCTCGCACACATTCTTTTTAAAGAGACGCAAGAGCTTCACGGATTGAGGGCGGTTCCTTTTCAACATGTGGCTCTCGCATGAGCGCCGCGCACATTCCTTGTTAAATAATACAAATGTTCACGGGTTCCCATGGTGAACGTACCAGAAATGGTGTGTTGGACAGACTCAGATTCGCGGTGTTGACGTCCCAAGAATGGCGTTCTGGCACGATTCAGGATTGTTAAGACGCAACAATCTCGTTGATCCGTGGCGGTGGACTCCCGAGAATAATGTTGCGGCACGCTTCAAGATCTTCAAACAGTTACCTTCCAACGAGGCAGTTTCTTCCCTCAGTGCAAATGAACCCTTGTAGGGGCCTATGAAGAGGGAGCTTAGAGGGAGGGTTGATTCCAGCATCGGTGATGAGTCTTGAGTTTGCACTGGTCCTCCTCCTCCTCGTTCCTCATTCTCCACCTCCTGCCTCCCTCCTGATCTTCCTCGTGATCCCCGGCCCATGAAGAGGGAGCTTAGAGGGGAGGGCTCTTCCAACATCGTTGATGACTCTTGGGCTTACACTAGTCCTCCTCCTCCTCCTCTTCCTCCTCTTCCTCCTTCTCTTCCTCCTCTTGTCTTGGTCCTCCTGCTACCCTTCCTCCGAGAACCACCGACAGAAGCTGAGGACATGGAACACCTGCAACACCAATAGCCGAAGAACAAGTCCGAGAGCCGCGCGAATCCCACGTGCATGGTGCTTATCAGAAGACAGCGGAGGATCCTTAGAACGCGTCTTAGCAGGCGGCACGGCTGCTAACCCGCCCCCCTGCCCTCATAGCGGCCCCCCTCCCCCGCGCCCCCCCCCCTGGCGTGCGCTGCCAACCCTCCCTCCTCCCCTACCTCCGACATCGTTTCTTTTTCGACTTGTCCACCTCCCCACCCCGTAAAATGGGGGATCTTCTGACCGGGATCAATCCAAACCCGGGTCAGTCAGGCCTTGCAGGACCCTGCAAAATCCTGCACCCCTGGCTCTGCAAGGTCCTGCAAGATCCGGCGTTCTGACTGACCTCCGTTCGCATCGACTCCCGTCTCTTGAGCCCCGACAAAAAACTTTCAACGGAGCTCCGACACGTGTGCTGAAGGTCCAAGGGCTAAGTCTGGCGTGTCCCCCTTCAGGGGGATTTTCGACGAAAAATTAAAAATATTCAAAAAAAATTCCAAAATGATCAAAACATGCTCAAAAAATAGTTCCCAGACTATGTTTTCCTATGTTTGAATATTTTCCCTGTAGAGGGACAGGCCCGACTTCATCCAAGGGCCAGTAAGGCCCCCCTCGCCCCCAGGAGGCCGATCAAGCTCAAGCACATTCCGTCGTGATGTTGCCTCCTCAAGCAGGGCCCAATACAGTCAACCCGTATCACAATGATGCGCGATAGGGATGCAAGGGCCTTGGAGCGCCATGTTTGCGTTTTTCGAACGAGGCTGGGAGAGTCGCCAAGAATGGGCCGAAGGGGAAGGATGCAGGGGTGACCTTAGAAAGTCGCTGATCCTTACTATGCGGGTTGACTGCACACCACAGCTTATCAGGATACCCAAATCCGAACAGAGAGCTCGACTATGAGAGTACGTTCTACGTTCACAAGGGTTTTCGACCATCATGCCCACGACTCCCCTCTCCATGTCTTCCCTGCCCCTCCTGGGCGTCACATTTCTCTTCGTCGTCGTCCTGCGCTCTACCGTGCTCGAGCAAAGCGTGCAGCCAAGGTTACACTCGCTCGTTCTGAACGTCGGGGGTCAACGGGGCTAGGTTCTTGAATAACGAAAAAAGTTCAAGAACGAAGAATCCGCCCGCCTACCGGGCTGAGTGGCGTACGAGATATGACTTTGAAAGCTCCTTGTATGGCTTTGCCCTCCCCCCCGTTCCCCCCGCACAAGCCTCCGCCATTCCACCGCTCAGCTGTATCGCCTGCCCTCGTCGGGCCCCAAAACTGCTACGAAACGTCGTCCAGCACGAACTCGTACCTCATACCATTCCCACTGCCCTGTCAGGATGCAAGTTCGACTCAAAGGGGCGGTCAAGGGCGCCTCCTGGGCCCATTTTTGCCCGGAACCAGGGAACTCCCCGCATGCAACAAAAACCGTAGGTTCTTGACGATTTTGGCCTGCCCAGGTGTCGCCTGCACGCCTCTTGGCTGACCTTGTGGCTTTCGGCGCCGCTTTTAAACGCGCGATCCGTGTTGGACGAAACTGAACCCAGCTTGGATCCCCAAAGGACACCCGAAACCGCCCAGACACAGGTCAACTGACAATGCAAGTTAGGACGTGGCTAGGCCTCGATCAGCCACACGGCATACTTCAGCCCTCTGGGCGATGGGATGGAGAAGACATGGACCGCAGGAAACTCTACAAAACATGCACTTCGTATCTGCCGACGGGAGCTGGAATGGGCGGGCGGTGAACGCGAAGCGTCTCACATAAAAACAACGAGGTCGAGGAGGAGGAGGAGGAGGAGGAGAAGGAGGAGCGCAACCACCCCCTTCGGTACGCGAAGCCAAATCCGCGAGGGCATGGATCGTTGGGACCTGCCAGGCTCCTTGCCGCAAACCAAAGGCTGGAACCTACGTAAGTCAAGCCCAAAGTCGCCAACGCATCACCGACACATCGGAGGTGCGGCGCGATCCGCCGAGCCCAATTTCAGGTCGCCCCATCCGAGCGACGAAAACGACGCACTGTGCACAACATAAGGACACGGCGACACGCACTGGAGAACATCGCGTCAACCCGCGATTCCCGGGCACTCACGAGCATGAACTGCGGAGCCGTGGACCTGGCGCGCGGGCGAAAAAATCCACAGGTAGGTGTCCGAAAAATCGAAGCCGATGCCGCCTCGACTCGCGACGGAGCGCCAGGAACGGTGTCCGGACGCGGGACCCGTCGCCAATCCACGCGCCGTGGTCGATGTCTGCGTTGCCTCGAGGCTTACGCGGGCGGCGTGCGCGCGGGCGTCGGCATTCTCGACCCCCTTTGCTTCTGCATCGGCCAGTTCGAGCGGCATCCGCCGATGCCCCCCCCCCCCCCGGCTCCCCGGAAGAATGAGAAGGATCGCGCTGCCTCCGCGCCGGGGCCGCCTCTGCCCAGGAGCGCCTCGGCGGCGTCCACGAGGTCCAGCGTCCTCCGCAAGGGAGGGTGGCGGCGAGGAGGCCGCCACCGTCCTCACCGTCCTGCCCCTCGTGCTGGCAGTCCTCGCATGGCCGCCGTCCTCTCCGCACTCCCCCCGCTCTCTTCCTCACATTCTTCGCCGTCCTGTAATGTTCGTCCTGTCCTTCTCCTGCTCCTGCTCCTGCTCCTGCTCCTGCTGCTGCTCCTCCTGCTCCTCCTCCTCCTCCTCCTCCTCCACCTCCTCCTATCTGCCCAGCTCCCACTTCCTGAGGCTGTCCCGGTTTTCTGGTGCTGGTTCGAGGCGCATCCAGGCGCAGCCGAAACGAGCGGCCGAGCGATCGAGGCCGCATTGGCCCGCCAGATCCCTGTGTCGGGGACAGGGAGCGAATCGCGTACCGGCGGCCAGAAAAGAATGCGCCCTCGGCGCAGTCACGTCGGCCATCGCGCGCGCGGAGAAAGGACATCCCGCTGGGCGACCGCCCAGACTGAATTTTGGACGCCCGAAATGAGTACAGAAAAAATGGGTACAATGCCCAACAACAAATGTTGTCCCAAACCAACAGCGGCCGCTGTTGGGCAGGCGGCCTTCTGTCTCGAATGGACATAGGCCGTGGCGGCGCGGACAGCGAATCCTGTTCAAAATGAACAGGAATTGTTGTTGGGCATCGAACCCATTCTTTCCGTACCCATTTCGGGCGTCCAGACTGAATGCTAGCAGGGGGCGCGGCGGAGCACTTCGCCCAGATCTTTCCTCTACAGCCCGAGGGCTGTGGCCGGAAGCGTCCGCTCGCGCGCGCGGGCCGGGGGCTGGCAGCCTCGCGAGCGTACCCAGCAGGGCGCCCGGCGCCACGCGTCGCGCCCGCGAGCTCGGCCGGCGGGGGCGGCAGCCCCAAGCAGCGAATACGGGCGCGCAGACGCGGGCGAGGCCTCTTGTCGCCGCTCGCGGCACGCCTGCCCCCCCCCTGACAGTCAGGGGGGGGGGCAGTCAGGTAGGTAGGTAGTCAGGCTGACTACCTACCAGACCACCCCATTCCAACCCGAGGACCCGAATTTGACTCGAATTTCGGGTTGGGGGGGGGGGTACGGGTTCCATGTGTTTTTTCAATGCTCCCCGACCCTCCCCCACTGGAAATCGAAGAACAAATTTGGGCCTTCGGGTTGGGTTGGGGTGGTCTGGTGGGTGGTTCCCCCCCCCCCTTTCCTCTCCGCCCCCGCACCCGTTCGGTCCGAGGAGGGTGCCGAGCGCGGGCCGGTCGAGAGCCTCCGGGCGGCTCCGCATATGTTTTCCAATGTGCCCCGACGCCGCGCCCCCCTTCCGACTGAGAATGGAGGGCGACTTGGGGCCTTCGGGTTGGGTTGGGGTGGTTTGGCGGGTGGTGATGCCTTCCTTCGCGGCCGCGCGCGGGAGCCGAGCCTCGACCTTGATCGCTCAGGCCTGCGGCGCCAGGCGACGCGACAGCCGGCGATCGAGATGCCGCGAACGCGCACAGGGTCTCGCGCGCAGTCGACCGCGCCCGGGCAACGCGCGCGCCTCGAAGGCGCATTCGCCTCGAGCGCGGCCTTTGCCAGCCGTGAAAAAGCTTCCTCGACGCCCCTGGCGACGGGGAGCGGGATGAGAATTGGGGGGGGGGGGGGACGCATGGCCAAAACGCCGCGAAAACGAGATTGTGGTGCCAGATGCCTCCTAATTAGGTGAGGTCCGAGTAGACAAGGTCGGAGGATCGCGCTGCATCGCCGAGGCATCGGCGATGCGGCTCGATGCGAAGCCCGACTTTTTCCACGCCGACGTTGCCGATGCATCGCAAAAGTCGCCCGTGTATCGGCGACGAAGCGCGATCCTCCGGCCACATCCACTCGGACCCCATCTGGGAGGCCCGCCCGGGCTCGTGGGACGAGACCGGGGCCGCCCGTCGCCGGTGAAAGCCCCGCCCCAAGAGAGCAGCGCACGCGTGCCTCCTGACGCAGAGATGTCGAAACTCGGAGCGCCAGCGGACGCATGAGCGATCTCCAAGAAGGGCGCGGGAAAATGCAGCACGCCACTGCTTCTAGAAGGAGAAGATGACATTGACATAAACTTTTGACGCTCCGCACGGACTTCTTGGATCCGCGCTGGACCCCCCTCCCAGGCGCGCGTCGCGCGCCAGGGGCGGCGAGATCGCCTTGCATGTCCCCTGGATCCCAATACCATCGACCACAGAAAACTCCCGAATTCCTGTCATGCTGCTGTTCGTCATGGCATGCGCACTGTCCGAAAACATCTCTGCACCAACAGGTCCTGGCGAACCCGTCCAGGAAGACGCCCAGTCAACCGCCCCCGTCCAGGACGGCGCGAGAGATCCTTGCGGCGATGACGGGGGCTGCCCGTGCAAACGACAATCATCATGCTGCGGGTCTGCAGCTGGCTCACTCAAATCTCGAAACCTGTCGCGCGCGTCAATGTGATCAACCAGGTGCCTGCCAACTGCATCTACCGGCGTGTTTCGGCAGACGTAACTTTCCTTGCCGCCTGAACCAGTTGCGGCAGTTGATCTTCGCCCTGGCTTGCCCATCGCATGGTGCATGGCGGATGTTCTCGGCCGCCGTCGACAAGCCTCGTCAACTTAGATGCCCTCCTGGCGCGCGCCCTGCTCCAGAGTGCCCTAGAAGGCCGGATGGGTCAGAAAGCTCACGATGCACGGCATGCACACTTCCAACCAGTCATTCCGTCCGACTCGGGCGACGGCGTCCTCGACAAGCTCGCGCAGAGCCTCAAGTGCGGCGGGCAGAAGCTTGGGCTGGGGCGCAGGGCCACCTCGGAGGAAGTGCGCAATACCCTGGCGGTTGCTCATTCCGGGCCGGCGCGACGGCGGGCGGCCATGCGCGGCGGCGGGCGCTTGACAGCTCACCCCGACACGAAGCTGCTGGACGAGGTGCCGGTGATCCTGTACTCCGCTCTTGGGACCGCCGCGGCAGGCTCCCAGGCGGACGTCGTGGGCGGCAACGGCGAGGAGCCCATCGCTGGCTCGTGGCACCAACCGCCAGAAGGCGCGGCAGGCGAAGCTGGCGGAGAAGTCGGACAGCGATGCCCAACAGCTGGCTGCGCGCGCTAAGGACATGCGCCTGGAGTGCGAGTCTGCCAGAGCCCATGTGGAGGTGCTGAAGGGCACGCTGGCGGCGGAGGCCGAGCTCAGCGCGGAGCTTGGAACGCGGCTGGCGGGGCGCCAGCAGTCCCTCCAGGCCGCGCGCGGGTCTGAAGGCCATCGCGCTGCGGCCGCTAAGCGCTCGGGCGAAGTCAAGTTCGCGGCTCAGCAATTGCTGATCGAGGCGCAGTGCAAGGGCAAGCGGGCGAGCATCACCGAATCCATGCTGAATTTGTGCACCGCAAATCTTGCGAAGCCCCTCGACTCGAAGTACGGCAAGGAGACGGCTGCCAACTATGTGGTCGAGAAGACTGTCAGTGCCGCCGAGGCGGCATGGCACGAATCTCAGTTGCCGCTTGGCCTAGCTGATGAGTTTACGTTCATCGGCGCACCTGTCATTCTCCACATCCTTCGAAGCGCACGTTCTCGCATGGGCGCGCCACATCTTGAAAACGTGTGACTGGCACTGCTGATGTGATTGTCGGGCGTCGGCGCACCTGTCTTTCTCCACATCCATCGTGCTCGACACTCTCTTAGTTTGCAATGCATATTGGTGATATTATATTGGCATGAAGCGAGAGCGCGTGATCCACCGCCGCTTTCCTGTGGAAAAAAACCCCCCTCTTCCTCCAGAACCCGGGGTTCCCCCCCCTTCTGAAAATCCCCTCCCCCTGCTGGACCTCCCCCACCCCCTTCCCCCCGCAAAACACCCCCCCTCCCTTAACCCCCCCCCCTCCCCCCTAGGGCTCCGGAAAACCGGGGGGGGATCACTACCGGTTCGACCCCTCTCCGGAAAACCGAGGGGGGTCACCACAGGTTCGAACCCCTCCCCCCCCTAGAAAACCAAAGAAGGGTCACTACCCGTTCGAACCCCGCCCCCCCCTCCGGAAAACCGGGGGGGGTCATTACCAGTTCGGACCCCCCCACCCTCGAAAACGGGGGGGGGGCACTACCGGTTCGAACCCCTCCCCCCCCATACTCACCGCCAGCAAACAACTCTGGGTCCCTACCACCGTCCGCACCACATCCCCCACTGCTGTCCCCCGCACCAATGTCCTCACCACCACTGCCCCCACTGTTCCCACCACCGTCACCACTGTCATCACCAATGCCCCCACCACTGTCGCACTGTCCCCACTGTCCCCACCACTGTTCCCACCACGGCGGTTCTACTCCCCACTTTCTGCACGTCCCGAACCACTGTCCCACTGTCCCCACTGTCCCACTGTCCCCGCCGCTGTCCCACTGAGCTGTCCCACTGTTCCCACCACTGTCCCCACTGTCCCCACCACTGTCCCTACTGTACCTCTGTCTCATTATCCCACCGCCGTCCTCGCCACCGTGCTCGCCACTGTCGCCACCACCACTCTACCCTCCACTGTCCCACTGTTTGCACCACATTCCCACTGTCCCCACACCACTGTCCTCACCACCACCGTCCCCACCACTGTCCCACTGCCCCCACTGTTCCCACCATTGGCCCCCCTCCAGAAAACCGAAGGGGTCACTACCGGTTCGAACCCCCCCTACCTCGAAAACCGGGGGGTGGGGTCACTACCGGTTCGATACCCGCCCCCTTCCCCCTCGAAAACTGGGCGGGGTCACTACCTGTTACCTGTTCGAACCCCCCCCCCCTCGAAAACCGGGGGGGGTCACTACCGGCTCGAACCCCCCCCCCCTCGAAAACTGGGGGGGGGCACTACTGGTTCGAACCCTTCCCACCCACCCCTACGCTGACCGCCAGCAAACAACTCTGGGTCCCTACCACCGTCCGCACCACATCCCCCACTGCTGTCCCCCAGCATCAATGCCCTCACCACCACTGTCCCCACTGTTCCCACCACCGTTACCACTGTCCTCACCAGTGCCCCCACCACTGTCGCACTGTCCCCGCTGTCCCCACCACTGTTCCCACCACGGTTCCACTCCCCACTTCCCATTATCCCACCGCCGTCCTCGCCACCGCCCTCACCACTGTCGCCACCACCACTATACCCTCCGCTGTCCCACTGTTTCCACCACGTTCCCACTGTCCCCACACCACTGTCCTCACCACCACCGTCCCCACCACTGTCCCACTGTCGCCACTGTTCCCACCATGGGCCCCGCTGTCCCACCAGTGCACCCACCAGTGTCTCACTGTCCCCACTCTCCCCGCCACTGTCCCACCACAGTCCCGCTCTCCCCACTTTCCCCACGGGCCCCACCGCTGTCCCACTGTCGCCACTGCTCCCACCCCTGTCCCTCTGTCCCCGCCGCTGTCCGACTGTGCTGTCCCACCGTCCCCACTGTGCCCATCACTGTCCCACTGTCCCCACTGTCCCCACCACTTTCCCCACTGTACTACTGTCCCACCACTGTCCTCACCACCGCCTTCACCACTGTCCCCACCACTGCCGCCCCCACCACTGTCCCACTGTCCCCACCACTGTCCCGCTGTCCCCTCGCCGCTGTCCCCACCACCACCGTCCCCACCACTGTCCGCACCACTGTCCCACTGTCCCCGCACCACTGTCCCCACCACCACCGTTCCCACCACTGTCCCAACATCCCCACCATTCTCCAACTGTCCCGAGGAGCGGGCACCGTTTGCCGGCGGCGAGGGGAGGGGGGGGGGGTTCGACCCGGTAGTGATTCCCCCCCGGTTTTCGAAGGGGGGGGGTTCGAACCGGTATACTGGCACACCCCAGTTTTCGAGGGGTTCGAACCGGTAGTGACCCCCCTCCTTTTCATGATGGACTGATGGGGGGGGGTTCGAACTGGTAGTGACCCCCCCCGGTTTTCGAGGGAGGGGGAGGGGACGGGTTAGGAACCCCCAGTGACCCCCCCCCCCCGTTTTCCGCCAGCAGCGGTAGAACACGCTCTTTCGCTGACGTTGTTCTGAGTGTCGGCACAATTGTCTTTCATAATTTCCTTCGGGCTGCTTCTTCAGCTGCATGTCGCTTCGTTGGCAGTGGAGGTGAGGCATCCATGTTAGCCAGGAGTCCACTTCGAGGGTGGCGGCTCCATTCGGCCGATTTGGCCGCCCACTGTTCCTTCTCTCCGTCATCCAACTGGCTCTCGCCTGTCGGTCGGTCGCTCGCTCCCTCCTCCTCCTCCTCCTCCTCCTCCTCCTCCTCCTCCTCCTCCTCCTCCTCCACCATTCCCGTCCTCCCACTGGGCAATCCGCCCTCCTCATGCTCTTCCTACCTCCTCGCAGCGTCCCTCCTCCTCCTCCTCCTCCTCCTCCTCCTCCTCCTTCTCCTCCAGGCGCGCGGGCGCGCGCGCGGGCAGCCAGGGGGCCCTCGGGACTCCCAGCCCGAGCGATGAGAACTCCAGGGGCTGATCGGAAGCGGGGGCCACCGGGGTCAACGTCCGTGGAGAGGCGGGGAATGATGGAGCCAAGCCCAACCCCTCGCGGCACATCAATGGACCCTTTCTCTGTCGAAGGGCCACCGCAAGACCAGAGAGGCAAAGAGAGCGGATGTCGGTGGCCCTGGAAACGACAAAACAATGAAGTTTACCGTGCTGGTGTGTCCGTTATGCTTGATTCGTGTGTCCAACACCGTTCTTGTCACGTGTCTGGCTCCTTGGTTTTGCCTTTCCCGTTTCCCCTGCTGGGGGCCTTGGTGCCGTGTCCAGATCACTATCTCCTTACAAGACCCGAACCGTTTCGGTGAAGCGTCGCTCTTCCCGTGATCAAGAAGCACGCCTTTGCTATCTGAAAACTGCTTTAAACAGAACTGCCCGGATGCTTCCAGGGCTCACTGAGGCACTGTTAAAGGCAAGCACATCTGAACAACATGACCATGGAACCGAACTGCGCAGGGTGGAGGACGAGCCCCGCCATCGCTCGGACGTCCATTCCATGTGCTTCTTTTGATTTCGTGCGTGGTTTTTTCTCCAAGTGATCAAGGATGCTCCTCGATGGTCCTCGCCGAAGGAAAAATGCACACGTCCGAGCGATGGCAAGTGGGCCTCGGCCAGGCCCCGCGCCCAGCCCCCCAGCGGCTCCTGCTGGCGTCGCCGTGGCTGCCCGTCACGATCACGCGCAGCGTGGCGCACTCGGCGAACGCTGCCGCGTGCCACCCGCTCGCCCGCGCCCGGCGGGCAGGGCCACGGCGGTCGAGGAGGAGGTCCCGGCCAGCCCTCTGGGCGAGACATAGAAAAAATACCCCCCCAAGAGTACCTCCCGAGTGCTCCAAGACGGTCCAGAACTCGTCCCCCGACTAGTTCTTGATCGGGGATGGATAGACCCCCCTTTTAGTAAAACGTGGTTTAGTGAAAACAACCTGAGGCCCAAACCTGGCGGGCGCAAGCCTGGAAACATCACGGCCACGGCGCCCCCTCGAGAACCGAACACGGACCATTCGCTCATCGACGCGTCACTGTTTTCGGGGGTTCTGCCCACCCCCGACTTGACCACTTTTGGACATCCCCCCTGCAGAGGGCCACTCATCGACGCAACTCTGGGCGCAGGCGGCCGACGGGCAGAGGGCCCGCCGCGCAGGAGCCCGCCTAATTAGGGGGGGGGGGCCCGCCCGCGCGCGTCAGAGGGCGGCCGGTGGGCGCCCCGGCAGGGGGGGCCCGCGCGCGCCCTGCCTCGCGCGTGGCGCCAGAATCGAGGAAAGAGAGAACTGTGCACATGCACCGATGCTGGCCAGGCCCCTCCTGAGCCCAGGATCGGTGCATGCGCCCTCCTACCTTGGCCAGGAATGCATATGCACCGATCTTGGATCCAGGATGGGCCTTCCCAGGATCGGTGCATGTGCACAGTTCTCCTCGCCCGACAGAAGTGCCCCTGACCCAAGGTGCCCCCAGGATTCTCGCGCTGGCCCCGATGGCCTCCAGAGCACCTCTCGCGAGGCCCAGGAGGGCCCCAGAGGGCGCCGGAATGGAGCGAAGAGCAGGGGGGCACCCTTGGGCCAGGGGCACTTCTGGCAGCAGCCGGCTGCTGTGAGAGCTGTGGTTCGCCAGCGACGTCCGGCTGGCAGGCAGGGGTAGGTGGTGGTCTTGGTATCTTGGGCATCCTTGGGCGAGAGAAGCCCGTTGACGCTCAGATGCGCACGCACACTTGGTAACACTAGGGCCCAGGGCGCTGAGCATCCGAGGCCCCGCCCACCGTGAGCAGAGCGGTGGGGAGCCCACCCGTTTGCACTGCTGAAGACATTTGCGATCACATTCAGCATTTGAGCAGGGTGTGCATCATGTTTGGGGGTGGGGGGGAGGGATGGCGCGCGAGGGGAGGGAGGAAACGACAGGGGCCCCACGCCCGACGACACAGCCACCTGACTCCGCGGCTTGCGCGGGCCGCCAGCGCAGCACGTCGCGTTGGAGACGAGGGCGCGCACGCGCGACACTGCGCGGGCAGCTCCCGCGCGACTGTCGGCACAGCCGGCCACGTCTCTGCCGTCGCCCAAGTGGTTTGAGGAATCGGGGGCGGCTGAGAGGGGGGCGTCCAAGGCCGGGGGGGCACAGATCATGGCTGGCGGCACGTGCGCGGACCAAGGGGGGGCCAGAGGCGTAATGAATTAAGAAGAGGCGCCGTGAAATCTGAGGAAATATCATGGCCCACGCCATGATGTCCACCCCCCCTGGTCATCACCCACCCCCCTCGTGGCCGCCCCCGAAGGAATCAGCTCTTCCGCCCTCCTTCTTCCCCTTCGAACCTTCGGGGAGAGGTGGACCTGACCTCTCCCCCATGCCCCCTCTCCCGTGGTCTGGACGGGCCCCGTCGTGAGGGGCCAGAGCGTCCACGAGGGCTCCAGGGAGCCACAGGTAGCCCAATATGGCCTCTCATAGCACACAGCATGGCCCAATAGATGGCTCAACATGACTCCCCAAAAGGGGCCACCATGGCCGTCCCAGGACGGCCCCGAATGCACCAGAAGGCCAACATCCGCCCAAAAAACCGATCCGTTTCGCTGTTCTACCTGTTCTGTTTTCTGTCACGTTCGCTTCCGATGAGCTCGTGAGGCCTCAAGATGGCTCCCAGATTGCCAAAGAGAGCCCCGAGAGGGCCCCTAAGATGACCTTGTTCGGCCCCTGACGTGGGACTACCATAGAAGCCGCCCTCTTTGTGTAAGCGGTAGCCTCCCAGAACCCCAAGAGAGACCCAACGGCCTCCAAAATGGCCCCGAGAGGGCCGCACGATGGCGCAAGTCCCACCAGCCCTTTGGGCTTAAGTGGCCATCTTCCTCAAGCCTCTTCCCTTCGGGGAGGGGTACCCTGCCCATCCCCTCCCTGAGTCATTGCTTTGGGCGGGGGGGGTCGCGAGGTGTTAAACAGTCCTTTTTCGCCCAAGATGGCCCAAGCGGGCGTCCGATGCTCCAAGATGGCCTCCAAGATGGCTCAAGATAGCCGAAGATGGCTCAAGACAGCTTCAGACATACCTCCAAGAGGCCTGACGAGGGCCACAACACGATTCTAAGTGCTATAAAGCCCCCATCGGACCCCCCAAAGAGGCCAACACTCTTCAACGACCAAAGGAAATCAATGGTTGTTGCCTTCTCGCCCTGTGGCTTCCGATTGGCTTCTGATGCCTCGAGATGGCCCCAAAATGGCCCAAGAAAGCCCCAAGATGGGCCCAGGAGGCCCCCGAAACGGCCCCAAGAGCGCCCAAGATCAGCCCAAAAGCGCCCAGATGTTGATGGACCTAGAGGGGGAGGCAAATCGGGGGGCCTTCCTTTTTTGATCGACGCCCTACAACCCAAAAGGCCTCAAAGGGCCCCAGGAGGGCCCCCAGGAGGGCCCAAAGAGAGCCCCAAGAGGATTCCCCCAAACCCCCTGGCAGTGTCCCATTTGGATCCCAGGGCCTTCCAAAAGAGCCTTCAAAGGGCCCTCAGAGAACCCAAAGCAAACCCCAAGAGGGCCCCAAGAGTGGCCCAAGAAGATCCCAATATGTTCTAACGAGATATTGCCCTCGTTGTCCTCCTCCTTCTCCTCCTGCCTTCGATGCTCCAAAACGACCTCCAAAATGGCTGAACACGCTCGTCCCCCCCCTTTCCATGCCCGCGTTGTTTCACTATACATGTCTCTTCCTCCTGTTTCCCGACAGCTCTCATGAGCCACGCTTCTGATCGGGTTGGTGGGGATACGCGAGGGGTGACGAATAAGCTGCGAAGAGCTCCCATATCGACAGATCGGACAATGCATGTATAATTTAATCCTGGGCCTGCTCGGGCCGATCCCAACGTTCGGTGCGAGAACTGCCCCCCCTCTTTGCTCCATTGCGTACTCCGACGCTTCCCTCATCAATGCTACCCGCCTGGGCAAAGTTGCCGGATGGGCTAATGGGGATACTTGTTTGGTCGGCGGCCGCGCGACCACTGCCTGGCGGCAACAAGCGATGTCCGGGACTACGGATCATTCTAATTGCGCGCCAAGCGTGCGGTGCACATGCACTGAGCAAAATGCTCCGCATTCGAGAGGCAGACGCACATAGGCGCCGGCCACACCGGAGTGAACAAGCGGCCAGCAGTGCGAGTGCAACGGAGGAAGTCGCCCTGGCGGCGCCAAGCTCCGAGCTGCTCCCCATGCCGACAGCAGGCAGTGGAAAACGGGACCAACGGCGCTGAAGGCTGAACCACTCAACGCGAAGTCCACGGACACAACAGCCGGACGAGGGGTCGGCGGGGAAAACAGAGGCAGAGGAACGGCAGGTAACTACTGAGCACTCACTCCACGAACCACACCGCTGCTCTGGGGAGGGGGCCGGCGTGACGGTCATCGTATCCGAAACCAGTGACTGGCCGGGGCTGCAACGATGAGAAGGGACTCACTCTGGCCCAAGAACTAATGGGGATACGCGAAGCGTCAAGGCTTCCCTGCGTCGAGGACTTCCTGTGCCCCACGATGCGCAGCGGTCGAGGAGGCGGGAGAGGGAGAGGAGGGATGGGGAAGATACGAGGTGGGAGGGGGAAAAGGAAGAAGAATAAGAAGAAAACGAGAGGAGGGGAAGGAAGACGACAGGAAGAGGGGGACAATTAAATCAGGAGGGGGAGCACGCAGAGAAGTAGGACGATCAGCATGGGGAGGGATCCCGCATCCGTATGTCCTCGAGAACAGCTATATGCGTTCAGATACAGGCACACATGCGTGCGCGCCCAGGCTAAACCTCGCTGAGTTCAAACGTAAGTGGCTCTGATATAAACTTCCTCGGACAAGGACGTATGATGTTCACTCGTAAACGTAAGGGGTGCAAGGGGGAGGAGGAGGGAAGGAGTCAGGGAGGAACGATGACGAGCGGGAGCACGGGAATAAGCATGAAAAGGAAGATGCCCATAAGCAGGGAGGATAACGCACACGAGAGTCATGGGAGGATAGACAGGATACGTCCTGCGCGCTACAAATGGAGGCGCAAGCGTGCGTAGACCCGTTGACGGGCGCACGGAATGCGATTCGCAACGGTGGCAATCAAAGCACCATCTGTGGCTCCCTTTCCATGGCACCTTTGTGCAAATTGGCACTGCCTTGCTTACGTCCTCCCCTCTCCACCTCCTCCTCGTCCTCAACAGTTACTCAATATGAATATACTCTCCCTCTTCCCCTGATGGCGTCCGGGTGATGGCCGCGCACCCTCCGCGTACTGTTTTTTACACACAGGATGCCCGGGAAATCCCGGGAAACGACTCTCGCTGAGGCGCCGGCGTCATTTTTTCCCAAAATGCTGCTCTCGTTGAGGCGCCGGCCTCATTTCTGCTCCCGAATCCTTCCCCTGATGGCGTCCGGGTGATGGCCGCGCACCCTCCGCGTACTGTTTTTTTACACACAGGATGCCCGGGAAATCCCGGGAAACGAGTCTCGCTGAGGCGCCGGCGTCATTTTTTCCCAAAATGCTGCTCTCCTTGAGGCGCCGGCCTCATTTCTGCTCCCGAATCGTTCCGAATCGTGCTCCCGCTGCAGCGTGGGCCTCATTTTCGGATCGGTGTTTGGCCTCCGTCGTTCAGGATGGCGTTCTCGCCCCAGCGCGGGCCTTTTTCTCGCGCGCCCATCCGCCCGCCACCACCGCGCCGCACCGCCACCACCACCACCACCACCACCACCACCACCACCACCACCACCACCACCACCACCACCACCACCACCACCACCACCACCACCACCACACCACCACCACCTACCACACCACACCACACCACCCACACCACACCACCACCACGACAACCACGCACACACGCACGCACGCACGCACGTGCACCACCACCCACTACGCACGCGCGCGCGGAGCCACAGGTCCGCTACGACACGCGTCCGCGGATAGAGAAAATCAGCGCCATGGTAAGGGATGGGAGGGAGGGGTAGGACGTCAGATATGACGCGAGCGCACCTAGCTTGCCCTTCCCCCCCTCCCCCATCCCTCCCTCCACCCCTCACTCCTCCGTGCCATCTCACTCGTTGTCGTCATCCTCACTCTTCTTGGTCTCAACGTCCTGCTCCTTCCCTCGCTTGGCTGTATATGAATGAGGATCAACTGCAGATATATACCAAGGAATGAAGGGGGGACAGAAGGGATGACGGATGAGGTATACGTAAACCGAAGGAGGTCGAGGACGAGGAGGGAGAAGGGAGAAACGAAGGATGGAGGAGGGAAACGAGGATGACCAGGTGGGAGGGGCCACTCTCCCCTCAGCCCCAGGCCTGCCTGCCAGATCATTCTCGTTCTCGTTTGCTGCTCGAAGCGGGGCTCGGTACTCCAGGCGATGCGCTTCAGGAGCTACTTGTGTCAGCTGTCGCTGATATTCGAAGGTTCCCCTTTTTGTTCCTCCTCCTTCTCTTCCTCCCTCTGTTTCCTCCCTCCCTCCCTCCCCTCTCTTCCTCCTGCTTTCCCCTAATCCCTGTTGAACCGCCTGAAAGCTGAGGAACCTCCCCAACCCGCTCAGATTCACCGATACAACCATTGAACCTCCTCCCCCACTGGCCTGTGCCATGGGGGCGTGTCGGAGGAGGCCCAGATGGGACATCGAACATCGAGGATAAGCGAGGCAGAATGGAGGAGAAGATGGAGGAGGCGGGAACGGAACAGCACGGAACGATTGCGCTCCTGAGCATTGGTTCCTGCTTGGTAGCTTCGCTGCCCTGCAAACAGAGGCATGTAAAGATCTTCGAGTAGCTCGGGGCTATATCCTGCAGCCTCGCTGGGGAGTGTCGGGAGGCGGGAGGATGATGAGGAGTAAGCAGGAGAAGGGAAGCATGGAGCCTTGGAGACCTGCAGACTGCCTCGAGGGGGCTCCCCTCGCTCGCCACACCGGGCGCGTCACGAAGCAGGGGAAGGCAGGCAAGCACATAGACGAGGCGTAGGGAGGACGATTACAAGGACGATTACAAACTAGCAACACATCCCGCTGATATGCTGCTGGCGGAAATGGGTTATCTTAACCCTTGCGACGCACTGTGCGCCGTGGCTGCCGGGGGGCGTTGGGGGTGCCATCAGGCCACACAGCCTTACCCTTCGTTGAGGGGACCTCCCAACGCTGAATTTTGTTCAAAGCCTTTTGTCCTGCTGGGACGAGGCGAAGGGAGGAGGAAGGAGGAGGCGGAGGGGCGGAGGGCAGCTCAGGCTCCCGGGGAACTGGGGCAATAATCAGGGGGGGGGGGCCAGCCGGCGCCAGGCCGCAGCCCTGGTGGGCATGCGCTGTCGTGGCGCCACCGCTCCAGGACGTGCATGGCCTGCCGCGCGCCGTCCATCGTGCTCCCTCGGCGTCGTCAACGTCGTCGTTGTCGAAGTCGGGGTCGTCCTCCTCCTCCTCCTCCTTCTCCTCCTCCTCCTCCTCCTCCTCCTTCCTCCTCCTCCTCCTCCTTCCCCTCCCTCCCTCCAGCATCCTTTTGCTTATGAGCAGCTCTCTCCTGTCGCACCACCAGGCGACTCGAAGCACAAGGCTTGGCGGATCGCTTGGCACTTCCTTCCAACATGTGGAACCCACAGGCTAACCAACTCCAACATTTACACATATGAAGGGGGCCACGGGCATTCAAAATGTGGTCCTCGCCTCAGCGCCGAGCACATTCGTCTTCAAACCAGCAATACCTAAAGGGATTGAGGGCCGATGGTTGTTAAAATGCGGCTCTCGTCTTGAAATCAGCAACGGCTACACGGGTGGAGGGCAACATGTGTTCAAAAGTGGGGCTCTCCTATGAGACGTCCTCGAGCTCTAGAAACCGATGTTCTAAGGCGTATCACCAGTAAACCCACGGGAGGTGGCATTCCGCAGACTACGCAACAACAGATCTAACATGGGTCACAATCAAATTGCTGGTGAAAGCATACCGTGTCAACAAGGCGATCGCTGGAATAGGCCTCTTGTTGGACCAAAAAACAAACGACACCACCCCACCTACGGCCCCACGGGCCGTACCGTTTGCACGGACATGGGGCGTGGGTTTTTGCATGGTATACGCTACGGCCCCCGACGAGCCGTAGCGCGACATGGAGGGCCGCAGGTGGGGTGGTGTCGTTTGTTTTGCTGGCCGATCTAGTGTCAATATTAGGTAGAAAGACGGGGGGTCCTTTAGAACACGGGGGGGTCTCTTGAGTGGCACGCCCACCAGGGGCTCGTCACTTAAGGGGGGCGCTTCCCACAGTGGAAAGGAACACTTGTAGTGACGTTCGTGAAGGAGCTTTGGGACGGGAGGGTGTACTGCAGCAGGGTTCGTGCATCCTGGATGTATTCAATTCCTTCTTCACCGCCTTCTTTTACTCGTCCTCTCTCACCCCCCCTTGCTTCCTCCTCAGCATGAAGGAAACGGCGGGTCCTGTGGCAAACAAGTCCTAGACCCCGGAGCCTTCTTCAAGGACCAGCTCTTCGTCCTGCGCCGTTTTTTCGGACGCTGGGGCCCTTCGAGGGCCCCAGGAGCCAAAACACTGCAAAAAAACAGAACTTGCTTCCCGCAAGACCTGGTTCCTTCATGACGACTTACCCCTCCCTACTTCCTCCCTCCATCTCTCCCTCCTCCTCGTCCCTCCTACTCTCCCTCCTCCTCCCTCCTCCTCGTCCCTCCTCCTCCTCCTCCCTCCTCCCTCCTCCCTCCTCCCTCCTCTCTCCCTCCTCCTCGTCCCTCCTCCTCCCTCCATCTCTCCCTCCCCCTCGTCCCTCGAACCTCGCCGCCCGCGGACATAGCGGTCCTGGCGGCTCTGCCGGGACCTCCCGCAGCCCAACTGTCCCCATGGGCTCCGCTGCTGCCGCGGGCCGGCATCCACCTAAAGCTGGCCCGAGGTGTGCGACTCGTCCTTCGTATTCCTCAAACTCGGTGCGCCACCGCCGCAATCCTGGCGTGGCCTGCCGCTCGCCGCCCGCCCGCCCGCCGATACCCTCGCGAACGCTCGCGCGGACTGGGCGGCTGCGTCACGAGAGAGCGCCGCCTTGTGGGGGGTCGCCTCGGCGCTGTTCTCTGTGCTCCGCGGAAGAGCTCGCCGGTGCCGAGCTCCCCTCGCAAGCAAAACACAACTCTCGGGGACAGAACCCCCTCTAGCAAAACGTGGTTCAGTGAAAACGACCTCGGGCCCAAACCTGGCGGCGCAAGCCTGGAAAATGACGGCCGCGGCGCCCTCGCGAGGACCGAAAACGGACAATTCACTGATCGACGTGTCGGGGTGGGGCTTCTGTCCGCCCCCGAGCTCTGGGCCGACGAGCCGCCACGGGCCACCACGCCCTCCCGAGCAGGCAGCTCAAGGCCATGGCTGAAGGGGCCCTGGGACACGCGAATAGATACAAACAAATAAAAGGATTCCCCCTATTTCCCCATATTTTCTGGGTTTTTGTCTTCCCCCCCCCCACTTCGCATATTTTCCCATACCTTCCTGGGGGTCGACGATTACTTGCGTCTGTGTGTTTTTCCCTCCTGAATGGCGTGCTCCGCCCGCAGAGCCGCGGAGCCCGGGCGCCGCCCGCGCGCGCGCGTCTGTGTGCCCATGCGAGCGCTTCCTATGGCCCGTGGACAGCGCCCAGGCAGCTCAGAGGCAGCGCTCCTCATGACGAACCAACAGCACACACCCATACCCGGATGGGGGTCCCCGCTCGAACGGGAGCGTTCCCCAGGGTCCGACAACCCGCACCCATACCCATAGCGAGTCCTCCTCCACACGACCGCCCTTCTGGGTATGGGTGCGTGTTGTTCGTTCGTGACCTCAGGCTCGTGGGCCGCAGGGCAGGCTCCCCCCGCAGGCCGCGAAATTCCTTGACTCTTCACTGGACCCTCCTCCCCGGCGCGCGGAGCGCGCCAGGGGCGGCGCCGGAGGCGTCGCGGTGGGTGGCCCAGCGCGGATCCAAGAAATCCGCGGTGAGCGCTACAAGTTTATGTTTACGGCGTTTATTCTTCTTCGACCCGTTCCTCCCACCGTTCCTCCCCCTCGTCAACTTTCGTCCCGTTCTCGTCGACGCACCGCTGAAGTGCGTGCACGGCCTATCGCGGGCCAGCCCAGCGGCACCCCGCGACCGCTCTCTGGCGGGCCTGGGGCGCAGGCCTGCGCACCCGAGCGCCGAGCCGCGCCCAGCCCCCTCCTCGCGGTCGTCGTCGCTGTATTCCTCCTCCTCCTCCTCCTCCTCCTCCTCCTCCTCCTCCTCCTCCTCCTCCTCCTCCTCCTCCTCCTCCTCCTCATCATCATCATCATCATCATCATCATCATCATCATCATCATCATCATCATCATCATCATCATCATCATCATCAGCATCAGCATCAGCATCATCATCATCATCATCATCATCATCATCATCATCAGCATCATCATCATCCGTCTCTCCCTCGCCCTCCTGCTGCTGGTCCCCATCCTCATGCTGTCTTCCTCCTCCTCCTCCTTCCTTCCTCCTTCCTCCTTCCTCCTTCCTCCTTCCTCCTCCCTCCTTCCTCCTTCCTCCTTCCTCCTTCCTCCTCGTCCTCCGCGTCCTCCTGCTCCTCCGACCCCCTGTTGCTCCAAGCGGCTCGGCGATCGCACTGGCGCGCTCGCGATCCCCCCCTGTGGCGGCGCGGGATGGCGGGCCCCAAGGACTGCCTCTCACCCCGCGTCGCTGTTCGACGGCGCCTGGGAACAGTGGGGGGGGGGGGGGGGGGGCAACGCCGAGGCCAAAGGCCATGGAACTCCTCGGTGGGCCGCGGAGAACACGAACGCACAGGCGCGCACTCGGCGGCGCGCCTGGATGGGCAGCGAGAGCGAGCAGGCCTTCTCAGGAGGCGGCGGGGCGACTCCGGCGCCCTCTGGCCTTCTGCGAAGCCGCCCGTGCCCTCGGAGGAGGCTCCGAACGCTTTCCTCAGAGGGCCCGAGGCCTCCCGAGACCTCTGAGAAGGCCCGCCCCTCGGACTTCCATCCCAGGCTCCCCGCCGATGCATGGCTGGTTGGTGACATCGACCTCCACGAGGGCGCCCGACGACGTGCCGGGGTGGCACGGGGGCAGGAGGAGGAGGAGGAGGAGGAGGAGAAGGAGGAGGAGGAGGAGGAGGAGGAGGAGGAGGACGAGGAGGAGGAGGAGGAGAAGAAAGAGAACGAGGAGGAGGACGAGAAGAAAGAGGAGGAGGAGGAGGAGGAGGAGGAGGAGGACGAGGAGGAGGAGGACGGGGTGGGGGTGGGGCGCAGAAGGGCACCGCCCAGACTCCGCGTGCCCCCACTCCTTGGGGGGATGGAGGGGGGGGGGGCGGGGGCGGCGCCGCCGCCGCGCGAGGGCCGCCTCGTCTCGCCCCTCCGGCCGCGGAGCCTCCGAGCCGTCGGGCAGGGGCGGCGGCGGCGGCGCCGAGGGCGACGGCGCGGCACTGCCCGGAGCACGCCTCCACGCCGACCCCGCCGAGGAGCGCGGCGGGCACAGCGCACTTCGGGACCAGCCTCCTCCTCCTCCTCCTCCTCCTCCTCCTCCTCTCCTCCTCCTCCTCCTCCTCCTCCTCCTCCTCCTCCCTCCCTCCTCCCTCCTCCCTCCTCCCTCCTCCTCCTCCTCCTCCTCCCTCCTCCCTCCTCCGTCCCTCCTCCCTCCTCCTCCTCCTCCTCCTCCTCTTCCTCCTCCTCCTCCTCCTCCTCTCTCCTCCTCCTCCTTCTCCTCCTCCTCCTCCTCCTCCTCCTCCTCCTCCTCCTCCTCCTCCTCCTCCTCCTCCTCCTGCGCCGCGCTCCGTGATGGCCCCGGCTGAGACGGCGCGGCGGGGGCGCGGGGAGGAAGAGTGGGAAGGAGCAGGCAAGGAGGATTCTGGGCCACCTCACTCTGCGCATCGCGCCCCGCGATGCGCGGATACCTTCGCGCCCTCGCGCCGCCCCCTGGAGAGAGGTAACCAAGAACTCAAGCCGCGATGCGCGAAGCGCGACTATCTTCGCGTCCCTGGGGGTGACCTAGAAAGGCTCGAGCCGGCTCGAGAGCAAGAGAGACCCCATCCATGGTGATCTCCAGGGCCGCCTTCTCAGAGCAGGGGAGGCGGCTCGACCGTTGGGTCGAACACGACGCGGGATGAGCGGCAGGACTATAGTAGGGGCCCGACCACAAGAAACTTCCCACAAGAAAACCAACCCTGAGACGCCAGGGCGTCCATCGATTTTGGTGTGGGAACGTTACGCTGTCCACAGCAAAACCCTCGAAACCCAAGAAACCCAGGGCACCCTGGATGCGAGCAGGGTGTTTCTTGGCATGAGCCCCCACTATAGGAAGGTGGGGCGAGAGAGGCACGCGGGAGGGAGACGCAGGGGCGGTGGCCTGCTCCAGCTGGTAATTCCACATCAGCGCCACGGCACTGTGGTAGGCGTCGCGCGGGGAGAGGTCCGACAGGACGTCGTCTGCGCCTACCTGAGGAAAGATCTGCAAGACCAGAGCTGTGGACAGGTGCCCCCCCTGAAAACAATAACAAAGACAACAAAGACAACACCACCACCACCACCACCACCACCAAACACAACAACAACAACAACAACAACAACAACAACAACAACAACAACAACAACAACAACAACAACAACAACAACAACAACAACAACAACAACAACAACAACCACAACCACAGCCACAATCACAACCACAACCACAACAACAATAAAATAACAACAAGGTAAGGCCGGGTTCCTGCTGCCCTGCCCCCCAGGGTGTTAGGTTTCGGGCCTTCCCAACAACACCAGCAACAACAACAGCTCCCGCACGAAACTCCTCAAAAGTGATTCCAACATCGTGCTCTCGCGCAGGACTTCCTTACAATGTATGCAGGAATCGCGATCTCGCATGGAAGTTCCTTAGAATTTGTTCCTGCGCCGCGCCATCGACAGTCAGCAATCACACTCTCGCGCTGGCCTCACTTTTTGCCTGGGAATCGCGCTATCGCTGGACACCTCCTCGCGATTCATGCAGGACTCACGCTTCAACAACCCGCCTGCTCGACCTGGCCGCCTGGGCCCACTTTCCCGACCCGCCCGTTAGGGTCTATCCGCCCAAGCTGCCCGTCTGGTTCTGCCACGTGCACGTGCTTCCCGCTCCAAACCACCCTTCTGCTAATCTCTCTCGTGCTCCATACTTCTCCCTCCCCCTTTGTCAACTCCTTCCATGCGTCCTCTCCTCCCGTGTTTCACGGGCTGCGGCGACTACTCGTTTAGGTGAGGAAGATCACCCCCGAGGGGGTTACGATGGAAAACGAAGAAGGCGGGTATCGAGCGTTTGGCATGTGCATGTTGCATGGTACGCGAGCAGGTAAGAACGAACAATCATTGACATGATTATTGCTGGTGCTGCTGCTGTGCACTTTTTACCAGGGGCACAAGTCCAAGGCGCAAGACAGATGCGAGCCCCAGAAGGGGCTCTGTAGTTGAGACAGCACAACAGTGCACTGGGCGGCGGGAACCAACAACGAGTACCCAGTAGAAGTGAAAACTCATCAATCAGTTCAATATTGGTCGCTTGCGTATGCTCGGTCTTCATGAAACATGTATATCCCAAACCCTCGAAATCCGCCCTTGTCGCCAGTCTCTTCGTGGTGCCCTCGATGCGAGCCTTCTCTGCGCGCTCACCCTCGGGCGGCGCGTCGCCTCGGGTCTCGACGTCCGCAGCGCTGGGGGCTGCCGCGACCATGGCCGCCGCCGCCGTCG